>CAJQUN010000164.1:832363-1371106 GCA_907163345.1 Haberlea rhodopensis
GCAAATAAAAACTTCACATTTATCAGATGATAATATCCAAGGTAGAGTTGACCGATACCAAGAATCGCTTTCAATAGTTAAATAACTTTGCTTTTAATTCCTTAGTATAATTCCAAATCTTCACAACCCCATCTTTACTTTATTGTTTTGTTTTTTTTATTTTGTCAAAACAAAAGACTCACACATCTCGTGGGATCGATCCCTACTCGCGTTACTACATTTTTTTATATAAATCTTGAAACTGAGTGGGGTTATTTGGGGCGTTAACGAGAGAAGCGACACCAAATTTTGGAGTCGTTGCCGGAGAGACGTTGTATATTTTTTAGGTAATTTTTATTTTTTCTTTTCTTTTCTTCCATTTTCCTTCTTTATTTCTTTTTCCATTCCACTGCTATTCTTGTTTGTTCGTGCTGACGGTCGATTTCTGAGAACAAATTTACCAAGGCGGACTATGGAGCTTGGACGAATTAATTAGTCTATCTTGTGCAACAACTTGGTGGAGGGAATGAGAAAAGAGCATACAACTTAAGTTGGACTGATCATCTACATCTCAGATATGACACTCAATGATGCGCCCAACTCCACCTTTCATGTAGTCCAACCTACCATCATACATACTGTAATATCAGCCCATGGCCGTAACAACTTCAATTCCCTACCCCCTGGAGAGTGTTTAGAGGATATTATTATGGAGCTTGCTAATAACACTTTAGAATTTCAACAAGAAACCAAGTCTGACATTCAGAATTTGAGTACTCAAATGGAGTAACTAGCAACTTTGATCGCTTTATTTTAAACAATTAATTCCAGTCTAGCGATTTTATACCGCAAGTGCATGGTGTCAAGTTTTAGTATAGATAGGAAGAATACTGATTTGTCGAACCCACAGGGACTAACAAGTAAGTACCAAATAAGATTTCTTTTAACTATATTTAACCTACGATAATTAATTAATAATTAAACTAAATTAAACTAAATTAAACTACTATAATCCAACCAAAATAATCGACGATCACGAGAAAATTCCACAAGAAAGAATTATCAAGACAATTATTCACCTAACCCAACTCTTACAATTCTTTTCTCCATACATCTCTAAGGCGACGGGTTTTCCGAATTTTATTCAATATACTCTCTCGAGCTATATTAAATCTAACATCAAATTGCAACAAGTAACTCTCGTTCACTTAATTAACAATTTAATATTGAATGCGCTTTATGAAAACCACTAACTTTAGATTAAACAACCCAAAGCTATCACTCGTATGTGAGTTTATCTCTTGATCTCAATCTTTAACACACGGCATGAATTATTATATCTTATTATAATTTCATCTCTCGATCTCAATTACAATAAAATATCATTCAAAGGGGATCAATCCTTCAAAAGCATTAAAACAATAACACATGCACTTAGAAGATATATGAATTCAATCAATCAAGAATATTGAAGGAAAAACAATGTTTAGAATATTTCTCAATCATTCAAAACACAATAAATCCAATAATAATTCAAAAATAATAATAGAAAAGTAAAAGCAAACTCCCAGTCGACTTCTTCATTGATTCTCGATCCTTCCTCACTTCTCTCTCGATCGTGCTCCTCGATTCTCTTGTTGGCTTGTTCCAATTCCTAGGATGAAGAGGTGATGGTGGATGAAGGTGAGATGGATTATGGAGGGGTGGAGGCTATTCCTAGGTTAAAAGTCTATATTTTCTTGTAATTTTTCGTGTATATATAAAGAAATAAGAATCAAGGACTTCCCTCTTGGACCCAAACTCTATAAGGAATTTATTTTTCAGCAAATTCTTCCGGCAGATCGATCGAGATTGAGGCTCGATTGATCGCCAATTTTCTGTCTCCACCGATCGATCGAGATTGGTGGCTCGATCGATCGAGATGTTTTTTTATTTTTATTTTATTTTTTTTATTCTTTTTGTTAGGATCGGTCCGGAGTGTTTAGAGGGGGGGTGGGGGGGTGGGGGGGGGGTGAATGAACACTCCTTATAAAATTTATCCCTAGTGAATTCTTTCGAATTAGTGAAAGAAAACTGTTACTTAATCAACTCTTTGAACAGAACAGACCACTAAAAAGGTAAGTGCGGAAACGGTCTGCTCTTGTAAAAGTAAGAACGGCTCGATGGCTAAGTGTAGAAGGATAAAACACAGGATATGTTTCTGGAAGTTCGAAGGTGGTGTAATCCTTCTACGTCTCCCCTTCTTCCAATTAAGGAAGGTTTATACTAGAAGACTTTGATTTATACAATCCTGTTGTACAAACCCGATTCAGGCTGGATTTACCTCACTACCAGTCTGAAACTCCTAGTCACTCAACATGCTCAGACACACTCTGTCTGACAGTTACAATAAGTTTGCTCACTTCTATTTTTCAATACACAATGCGCACAGTGATCCTACAATGATCAAATGTTACAAAAGTAATCGCGCTTAAATAAATAACTTCAGCTCGAGAGCTTCTGAACTTTGTAAGCGTGTGCAGTTGCTTTCTTGTGTGTTTTTCAATTGATCAGCGTGAGTTCCAATCGAGTCCTGTGTCTTCCTTTTGTTGCATCCTTTTATAGTTGAGGGTAGCAACGGCATTGTTTCCCTTAATGTGCAACTTTGACTCTTTTTAAACTCTGAGAAAGCTACAGTCTTCTTCTTCAGGACACTTGCCGTTCTGGTGTATGCTTTCGGCGACTGTCAGGTAAGCTCTTCTTTGTCTTCTTACCTTTAATGGTAATCTTCAATTTTTTGATCATTTGTAGCATTAATTACAGCATTAAATGCTACAATAAATGACCGTTAATGGTTCGGATTGAGAAGCCATCCTTTATGTATCTTTGACTGCTCTGATCTGATAAAGGTTGAGATCGATCTGAAGTATCGATCTAGTAAGTCTGGAATCCATCGATCCGGTCTGATATGTGATATTCTTTATCAGCTTGCTCTGTTTTGAGCGATCGATCTGGTATGCCTGATTTCCATCGATCCGGTCTGAAATGTTTTGTCATCTTGCTCTGTTTTGTCCGATCGATCTGGTCAATCTGATTTCTATCGATCCGGTCTGAAATGTTTTGTCATCTTTAAAATCTCATCGATAAGGTCCGGAACTAACAAATTCCCCCTTTTTGATGATGACAAACCTAGCTTCTAAGTCTGTTTAACCAGTCTTGATAAGAGCTCTGAAGCGAATGCTTCGGATCGATTACTTCTTTGTTCAAAATAAATGAACTTCATTAAGTTGGATCGATTAAATCTTTATTATTAAGCCTTATGATGAGGTTCAAATAAATGAACACAGACTTAATCAAACGAGGATTTTATTGATCACCAAGAAAATCCTAAAAATACACAGTCTGAAAATATTATTTTCTAGAAGGCGGCCTGAAGTCTGTCTTCTTTTCCCCCTTTTTGTCAGCAGCAATCTCTTGAAGAAAGTCGACAACTTGTGCTAGCTGCGCGCTGATAGCGTCAAGACGAACGTCTTGAGCGCGGAGGGGAATTGGCAACAGATGCTCTGACTTCAGTTGACTAGCTCGATCTGCTCTTTTCTCAGACTGTTCTTGTAAGAGGCCTGTTGAGAAAACAGATCGTTTATGCCGCGCTGAAGGCTTCCGATACTGGCATTCATCTTCTCTTTGAAAGAAGCAAAGTCCCAAGGCTGTGACCCTCTGACCTTGATGAACTTCTAGAATGCGCTGAGTCAAGGACAGACAGGTATCAGAGAAAGTGCTGGATAGTCCGTGCCAGGGATGGAGGTGCATCAGATAGCTTGCTGGGAGAGTGATCTGATGATGACATGGCATGGTCATCTTCTCAGCAATCGGTACGATGGAAGAAGTGGCAGCTTGATGACTTTCGGATCGGATCAGAGTGACCAGATCCGAAGAAAAACCTTGAATGAAGGCCAAATCTTCATCTGATGGTTCTCGGAGGAGAGTGGGGACTGAGAGGTTCCTCAACTTGGAGAGCTGCAACCACTGTAGATACCACAAAATCCGGATCGATGAAGTCTCGTGCTTCAGTTGTTGCACATGCTTCAGCTGGACTGGGTTGTGCATGGGAGGCTGATGACTTCAATGGAATAGATGTTGTCGGAGAGTCCAACAGAACATTTATTGGTTCATCATCTGTTGCAGACGGAGCATTAGGCAATGGCTGCTCCGCTGGCTGGTCTGGTACGTGCTCTGCAGGCTGATCCTCTGTCTGTTTTGCTGCATCAGAGGGAATAACCTCGATAAATGGTTCTGCCAGAGTCTTGCTTGCAGAAGGGTGATCCGGGCTTGTGGCTGGAGTGGAGGTACCTAGCTTCTGTCGTTGAAAACGGACAGCTAAGGATAGAGCATGAACATCCATCTCGAGTTGAGCAATCGCAGCCCCATCATCTCTGGCAGTTGGAGCAAGCGGATCGAAGTTCTCCTTTTTGGCAACTAGAAGCAGATTGGCCAGTCTGAATCTGTGTTTTTGCCGTAATAAATCTCTGCGCTGCACGGCAAGTCGAACATCATCAGTCTCTGTTCCTTTCAGAGCTTCCTCTTCCATCCTCTTCAATCTGTGCAACTTACCGTAGAACAGCTCAATGTGGTTGATAGTCCGGTACTGGACATATTCATCAAAAACCACAATGAGTTCCTTTAGCTTCTCATCAACATCCTCCATAGCGATGTCGATGGCAGTCTGCGCTGCAGATTTGGGTTTAGAAGAGAGGGGTTCGGTGAGAATGGCTTTTCCCTTGCCGGTGGAGGAAGGGGACTTAATCCCTGATTGGGTATAGTCTCCCAACTCAGTGATAACTATCCCTTTGACCACGGGATTGGCAGAGGGAATTCTAAGGGTGACTTGGGTGCAGGGGTTGAAGCTTGTGAAAGCTGGGTGGAAGGTTGAGGGGCAGGGGTGGCTTTAGGAGGTGGCAGTATGGGTGGAGGTAGAGATTTGGTTGGTTTGGTAATCTGGGTTCGGGGCTTTTTGGGAAGTGGCTTGGTTGGTGATGAGTGAGCAGACTGGGTTTCTTCCGAGTCAGTCTGAATGGTCAGCTTCCGCTTGACCCGAGGTTTGCGCACAGCAACTTGTTCCTCGTCCTGCTCAAACTTGACTGCAGCCAGAGTAGCAGGAGTAGGCGGAACACTCTTGGACTTCAGCAGTGCAAGCCCTTTGGAGTTAAGGATCTTAAGGGGACGGAGAGCAGACGGCTTGCTCAGCTCGAGGCCGAAGGACTCCAAGAGCTTCTGAGAGGAACAGCAAAGCATACGGCGTGCTTGGATGCAATCACCGTCTCCATCAGTACTCCAAACAAAATCATGGACCAGTTTATTTTCTGGCCGGATACAATAGCCGCCATAGCCCTGAATTTTTTGGCGGTTACAGCATCGAAACTTCCTGCTTTACCCAAAAGTGGCTTGCCTACCACTTCGCACAGCACCTGGAAATGGAAGAGCATTTCCTTCTTCTTAAAGGAGGGTTACAATCGGTGGCCAGAAATAGAAATCTTCCCCTGAAGATCTAAGAGTGACGCTGGAGGAGTCTGTCCGAACTCTGTCAGTCCGGAACTGGGGAGGCCAAAGATCTTGGCCATCGTCATTGGCGAGATCTCGAAAGATTTGCCCTGGACAGTAGTAGAAATGGATGTCTTCCGGGAGACGGCGTTGGCGAACAGCTCGCGGATTTCGGATTCATAAACAACTGTCCCGCACTCCAAAAAGTTCCTTAAACCAGATGATTCCAGGGCTCTAAAAATGGACACCATCGCAGCATCTTCTGCCCTGTAAATGTCATCAAACTCAACGGAGAGTGAGTTATGAGTGATGGTAGCCATTTGAAAGGAGTTTAAAGAAAGTGCGAAGAGTAAGAGAGTGAGAGAGTAAGAAGGTAGAAAGCGGTAAATTGTAAAAAGTGAACAAGTATGAAATGTTCAGCCCGCTAAATAGGAGAGAGAAGACACGTGTCTTTATCTCCAAGACTGAGAATTAAATAATTCAAAATAAACGGTCAGGATAAAGAAAGATAAGGCGGTTAAAGTACAACTAGTTAAAATGGTCAATCAGTCCGAGCTGTTGTTATTGTCCAGACAGATCATAGGATAAAATCAGACTGACAAGGATCGGTCTGAAAGTTCGGACCGGTCTGTGTCTTTCTGAACATTGTATTATCGATCTGTGGTGACAAAAATCTTCAAGTGCGAAAAGAATAAAAACATCTAAACTAATTAAGATAAGTCAATTAAACCAAGAATTTGACGGAAATAATTAAACTTAGCCTCAGGAAGTGGTTTAGTGAAGATGTCTGCTGCTTGCTGCTCTGTTGAAATGTGCTCGATCCGAATTTCCTTTTTGCCAACATGATCTCGAATAAAATGATGTCGTATATCAATATGCTTTGTTCGAGAGTGCAGAACTGGATTATACGTTATAGCAATTGCACTTGTGTTGTCGCAAAATATCGGAGAGTCAACAGCTTGGATGCCATAGTCTTTGAGCTGGTGTTGAATCCAGAGCATTTGAGCACAACAGCTTCCAGCGGCTAGGTATTCTGCTTCAGCTGTGGATGTGGCAATCGATGTCTGCTTCTTACTGAACCAAGAGATCAATCTTTCACCTAGAAATTGACATGTTCCACTGGTGCTTTTACGATCGATCTTACACCCAGCGTAGTCTGCGTCTGAATACCCGATCAAGCTGAAGTTTGAATCTTTGGAGTACCAAAGACCAACGTTCTGAGATCCTTTTAGTATTTCAGAATACGCTTGGCAGCAATAAAATGTGATTGCTTTGGTTCTGACTGAAATCTGGCGCACATACAGACTGAAAACATAATATCGGGCCGGCTCGCTGTAAGATAAAATAGCGATCCGATTAGTCCTCTATACATGGTTACTTCAACTGCCGTTCCCCCTTCATCTTTGTCTAACTTGATTGTTGGACTCATTGGAGTTGATGCAGTTGAGCATGTTTCCATTCCAAATCTCTTGAGGAGCTCTTTGGTATACTTGGTCTGATTGATGAAAATGCCATTGTTGAACTGTTTTACTTGTAGACCCAGAAAGAATGACAATTCTCCCATCATGCTCATCTCGAACTGTCCCTGCATTAACTTAGAAAATTTCTCGCACAATTTGGGGTTAGTTGACCCAAAGATTATGTCATCAACATAAATCTGAACTAATAGGGTATGTTCCCCCTTAATGAATTTAAATAGAGTTTTATCTACTGAGCCGATCTGGAAATCATGGTTCAGCAGAAATTGAGATAGAGTGTCATACCAGGCTCTTGGAGCTTGTTTCAGACCATACACTGCTTTATTCAGTAGATATACATGATTGGGATACAAATGGTTCTGAAATCCAGGTGGTTGCTCAATGTAGACTTCTTCCTGAAGTTTTCCATTAAGAAAGGCGCTCTTGACGTCCATCTGATATACTTTGAAGTCTTTAAAGGCAGCATAAGCAAGAAAGATTCGGATAGCTTCAAGTCTGGCGACTGGTGCAAATGATTCATCGAAGTCGATTCCTTCTTCTTGTCTGAATCCATGTGCCACCAGTCTGGCTTTGTTTCTAACCACAGTTCCATCTGCGTCTAGCTTATTTCTGAAGACCCATCTGGTTCCAATAACAGGCAGATCGCTTGGTCTAGGGGTTAGACTCCAAACTTGATTTTGTTCGAATTGATTAAGCTCTTCTTGCATTGCTTTAATCCAGTTGAAGTCAGTCAGAGCTTCATCGATCTTCTTGGGTTCCAGAGTTGAGATGAAGGCAGCATGAGTGAACTCATCCATCATCTGTCCTCTGGTTCTGATCGGTGCAGAAGGACTACCAATCACTAGATTAGGTGGATGCTTCTTAGTCCATCGATAGCTTGACTCTGGATTGTCTGGTCCGGTCGGATGAACAGTAACAGCATGATCAGCATCTGCTTTAATATTTGAGTCAGGAGCATCCGGATCAGCTCGATCTGAAGTTTCTTCAAAGCCTTGATCCGGTCTGTCTGGTACTTCTGGTTCTGGTGGATTGTCTCTTGACCTGTTAGCTGCAATCTCATCATCACTGTTAGCTTCGAGATGGATATTTTCCATCTGATTTTGAATTGATTCTTTGTTGCCCTCAACACATAAAGTTTCATCAAAGACTACATGAACAGATTCTTCTACAATTAAAGTTCGATTATTAAAAACTCGATAAGCTTTGCTAATTGATGAATATCCTAAGAATATACCATTATCTGACTTAGCTTCAAATGCTGTAAGATGACTCTTACCATTGTTGTGAACGAAGCATTTACAGCCAAATACATGAAAGTGAGAAACAGATGGTCTGTTACCAGTCCATATTTCATATGGAGTGAGATTCAGCTTCTTGTTAATCATAGATCGGTTTTGAGTGTAGCAAGCAGTATTTACAGCTTCTGCCCAGAACTTTTGAGAGATTCCAGAATCAGCAAGCATTGTTCTTGCTGCTTCCTTGAGCGTTTTGTTTCTTCGTTCTGTAACTCCATTCTGTTGAGGAGTTCGAGCAGCTGAAAACTCATGCTTGATTCCATGATCTTCTAGAAAGGATTCAAGATTTTGATTTGAAAACTCAGTCCCTTTGTCACTTCGAATCCTGTCTATGCTGGATGATTTCTCGTTCTGAGTGCGTTTCAGCAGCTTGATCAACTTTGGACCGGTCTGATCTTTACTGCTTAAGAATATAGTCCATGTAAAGCGTGAGTAATCATCAATAACAACAAGAGTATACCGCATTCCCCCTAAACTTGTTATTGGTATAGGACCAAACAAGTCCATATGCAGTAATTCTAAACAGCGGGAGGAGGATTTGGCATTCTTGTTTTTGAAGGATGATTTGATCTGTTTGTCCATTTGGCAAGCTTCGCAGATCTTATCCTTAGCAAAATCGATCTTGGGCAGACCGATAACTAAATCATTTTTACACAGGCTAGCAATGGTCTTAAAGTTGATATGATTCAAGCGCTTATGCCACAGCCAATGTTTATTATCATTGTTAGCGATGAAGCAAGTAGGATTATCAGGTTGAGCATGATTCCAGTTAATCTTATTAGTGTTTCCATTCCTGATTCCTACGAGCATGGTTATACCGTCTGATGATTTAACAGTGCAAGTGTGTTTATGAAATTCTACAGCATAACCATTATCACAGAGTTGACTTATACTAATCAGATTATAGCACAGATTTTCAACTAACAGCACATCATTGATAATAATGTTACCATGGACAATCTTACCCTTGCCCACGGTCTTACCCTTTGAGTTATCCCCGAAAATGATTTTGGGTCCAATACATTCTGTCACTTCAGACAGCAGCTCGATGTTTCCAGTCATGTGACGGGAACACCCACTGTCCAAATACCAGTCTGATGCGAGTTTCTTCGGTACCTGTCATCAAATATAATTATTGTTGGTACCCAATCCTATTTGGGTCCAGAACGGATTAGCCCTTTGGGAACCCACACCTGTATCAGCTTCAATGGCTTGTGTGTGTATGGTGTGCGGTGTGCTGGTCTGTTTCGATGCTGTGTGTGATAATGTGTGCGCTTTGAAAACCTTTGATTCTCATAAGGTAGTCTATATCTTCGTTGAATCGGTTTTGAGTTATAGTAATTGTATTGTCTTCCTTGCCTTCGATCTTGCACCTTTGGATTTGGTCTGATAGACGCAAATCTAGCTGGTGCCTTTTCTTTGGCTTGGTCAACATAACCAATTCCTTTTCTCAGATTTTGATTCTCGTAAGAGACTCCTGTTTGAATCTTAGGTGCTTCAGTTTCATATACTGTGCTGGATTTAACAAATGTCATTTGTTTGACTTGATTCTTTACCAGCAACAGCTCAGATTCATCTTTGGTGCATTCTTTGGTGTCAAAGCCTATGCCGGTGAAATCACCGACGTTTCTTTGAACCTCTTGTAATTCTTCCAAGGATGTTCTGGATTTTGTCCATGTTTTGAATATATGTGAGAGCTTAGCATTTTGTGTGCTAATTCTCTTATTTTCTTCATGGAGCTGATCATAAGAGATTTTCAGCTTATTCAGCTCGATCTGGAGATTTTTGCACTCACCCTGCTCAGAGCAGCTTGGTTTGTTGTGCTCATCCATTTGAGTACTGATTTTGGCTTTATTCTTCTCAAATGATTCAGCTAAGATCCTATAATCATTAGCCATGTCTTGCAGTGCGGACATGAGCTCTTCTCGTGTAAATTCATTTGAGTCAAGATCATATACCTCGTCTGTCTGACTCATTTCTTCGTCTGCCATAAGACATTGAATATCTTCTTCGCTTTCGCTGGAAGAATATTCAGAGCTTTCCGAGTCTGAGTCTGTCTGAGCCCATTTGCTGTTTCCTTCTTCAGCTACTAGGACTTTTTGGGATTTTCCATGATTCTTGCGGTCTTTGTAGTGCTTCTTCTTTCTATCATCACGATGCTTCTCTTTCCGTTCTTCTTTCTTCGGTCTGGTGCAATCTGCAATGAAGTGTCCGGTCTTACCACAATTGTAGCAAGCCTGATCGTTAACAGTATCATCTTTTCTTGATTTATAATCATGAGAGGGTTTGAAGTTCCTCTTATTTTTAGACATAAATTTACCGAATTTCTTGATAAATAATGACATAGCATCGTTACTCATCTGTTCAGCAGATCGGTCTGATGTTGAAGCGATCTGGTCTGGAGTGGCTGCCAGGGCCTTGTTTGGTTGAGAGATGAATGGCTCTGCTTCACCTCTGCTTATCAGTTCAAACTCATAGGCCTTAAGATCTGCAAACAGATCATGAAGTTCAAACTTGTTAAGGTCTTTTGATTCCCTCATGGCAATGGTCTTTACATCCCATTCCTTTGGCAGAGCTCTCATTACTTTCAGAGCGATCTCTCTGTTAGAATATTCCTTCCCCAGACCATTCAGCTCATTTATGATGCCGGTGACTCTTTCATCAAACTCATTTAGAGTTTCTCCACTTTTCATCTTTATGCTCTCAAATCTTTGAAGAGCAACAGTTAACTTGTTTTCTTTGGTCTGGTCGTTGCCTTCACATAGCTGTGCTATCTTCTCCCAAATTTCTTTGGCAGTAGAGCACATTTTGATTTTGCTGAACATGTTCTTGTCCAAAGTTTTGAACAAGATGTCTTTGGCCACATTATCGAGATTTGCTTTCTTTCTTTCCTCATTCGTCCAGAGGGTTCTGTCTTTTTCCACCATTTGTGGTTCTCCATCAGAGATGGCTACTGCTGTATTGATTTTTAAAATCTTCATTGGTCCATCAGTGATGACGAACCACATATCGTCATCCTGAGCTGCCAGATGAGCTTGCATTCTGATTCTCCAGTCATCATAGTCTTCTTTTGAGAACATGGGGATTTTGTTGAATGATGCCATCAGCTTAGTAGTCTTTGTGCTGATTAAGATGACCTGCTCTGATACCACTTGTTAGGATCGGTCCGGAGTGTTTAGAGGGGGGGGTGAATGAACACTCCTTATAAAATTTATCCCTAGTGAATTCTTTCGAAGTAGTGAAAGAAAACTGTTACTTAATCAACTCTTTGAACAGAACAGACCACTAAAAAGGTAAGTGCGGAAACGGTCTGCTCTTGTAAAAGTAAGAACGGCTCGATGGCTAAGTGCAGAAGGATAAAACACAGGATATGTTTCTGGAAGTTCGAATGTGGTGTAATCCTTCTACGTCTCCCCTTCTTCCAATTAAGGAAGGTTTATACTAGAAGACTTTGATTTATACAATCCTGTTGTACAAACCCGATTCAGGCTGGATTTACCTCACTACCAGTCTGAAACTCCTAGTCACTCAACCTGCTCAGACACACTCTGTCTGACAGTTACAATAAGTTTGCTCACTTCTATTTTTCAATACACAATGCGCACAGTGATCCTACAATGATCAAATGTTACAAAGTAATCGCGCTTAAATAAATAACTTCAGCTCGAGAGCTTCTGAACTTTGTAAGCGTGTGCAGTTGCTTTCTTGTGTGTTTTTCAATTGATCAGCGTGAGTTCCAATCGAGTCCTGTGTCTTCCTTTTGTTGCATCCTTTTATAGTTGAGGGTAGCAACGGCATTGTTTCCCTTAATGTGCAACTTTGACTCTTTTTAAACTCTGAGAAAGCTACAGTCTTCTTCTTCAGGACACTTGTCGTTCTGGTGTATGCTTTCGGCGACTGTCAGGTAAGCTCTTCTTTGTCTTCTTACCTTTAATGGCAATCTTCAATTTTTGATCCTTTGTAGCATTAATTACAGCATTAAATGCTACAATAAATAACCGTTAATGGTTCGGATTGAGAAGCCATCCTTTATGTATCTTTGACTGCTCTGATCTGATAAAGGTTGAGATTGATCTGAAGTATCGATCTAGTCAGTCTGGAATCCATCGATCCGGTCTGATATGTGATATTCTTTATCAGCTTGCTCTGTTTTGCGCGATCGATCTGGTATGCCTGATTTCCATCGATCCGGTCTGAAATGTTTTGTCATCTTGCTCTGTTTTGTCCGATCGATCTGGTCAATCTGATTTCTATCGATCCGGTCTGAAATGTTTTGTCATCTTTAAAATCTCATCGATAAGGTCCGGAACTAACACTTTTCTTCCTTTCCCGGCTTTGACGTGTTCGCTCGGTTTGGTCATTTTTCATCATTTTTGGCTTATTTCCTCTACTTTTATGCATTTCAACATTGATTCCTGAAATATAGAAATATATACCAAAAATCGTAATATCATCCCGGAATCTACACGAAAATATATACATATCATAGCATAAATACACGTAATATTCAACCCTATCAACTCCCCCATACTTATCACTTAATCGTCCTCGATTAAGCATTAAAATCACAAGGTATAGTTTATTCTTGATACTTGAAACAATTATTTCATGACTTGCATTATTCTAAGAAATCTCATGCACATAAAGTTGACAAGACATGTTTTCTCCTAAGTCAAGCAACACCTCTCAAAATCGGAATGTGTGTGTGTGCTATAGTCAATCTCAAGTTTCATGCACATATTCGAGATCAAATCATGTTAATCAACTCAAAGTCGAGATTATCATCAAGCATCACATATGCCTATTTTCAAACGACTTCTCCACTAATGATAGTTACTCCCTAGACTTTGATCAAAAGAACTTTTTAAGCTTGTAATGTAAGGCCTTTGGTGTTGGCTTCAAAGAAAAGATAGGTTATCACAAAGAAGAGAGTATAAGCATGTAATTTTCATATTTGTAGCACAAAATTGAGCTTCTCTTCTTTTTCTTTTATAGCCTTGGCCACTTTGGGTCTTATTTAGTCATTTTTTTTCCTCAAGGCTTTATATCTATCTTTTTCTTTTCTCATTCATCAATTTTTTTTTTCAACTATAGCTCATCAAAATATAGCAAATTATGTGCATCTAATGAGAATCATTATACTCCCTTTAGGTAAAGATAATTCTTTCAATTTAGGCTCATAAAGGTGGGTATTATGAGTTTGCCAAAAAATGTTGAATGTGGGCTAATAGTATGTTAAACATAATCCATTCTTTCTCAGTTAGGTTCAAATTGGGATACTAGAGATTAATATAAACATGGTAAGCTTGAAGGGCTCAAACGGTCCAAAGATCGCCTAAATCATTTCCAAGTCTAGTTCATAACTATAAAATTTCGCCTCGAAGTGTCATCATCAAATAGGTTCTAGGATAACTCTAAGATGCTCAAGACAAATCATCAAGTTCACAACAATTATCACTATTCAACATGCAATCCACAAGATCATGACTCATTGTACTCAATATATTCCTCATTCTTGACATGCTAACTCAAATTAGGATATTCATGTACAAGTCAATAATCATCAACAATCAAGTTCATATGCATATTGAGTTCAAAATCCTCATTGAATAGTCACTACTATAATTCATTCTTTTCTCAAGTTTGAACTCATAATAATAAAAAAAAAAATTAGCTCAAAATAATCGGACGATTCAAGTGTCATTTAAGCACACAACATGTGATTAAAGCAAGTAAAACATGCAAGCCACTCCCCCAAACTTAAATCAAACATTGCCCTCAATGTTCAAATGAATCAAAAGGGAAAAAGTAAACTCCCCTGATCAAGACTCTTGCATGAGGGTTGAGGAAGATTTGCTTGAAAATTCCACTGTTGTAGGGGTTCATTGCTCCAACTGAGTACCTAGCAAGAGAAGAATGCAAATGGTAAAATATTTGACTCGAGAGATAAACAAAACTAAATACAAAAACTGAAAATCAAATAACAAAACTAAATAGCAAAAGGATACGCTTGGGTTGCCTCCCAAGAAGCGCTGATTTTTAGTCGTCGGCTTGACCATCAGAAGCAACCATCAAAGAGCGACTGCCGCCCATAGTAAGTATCGTATGATACCACTAATGGGTCTTCATTCCGTATGCCCTCAAGATTGGCAAGAATATAACAGTGTAGGCTCGTCGCTCCAACAACTTTCTTGTGGTAGGCATGGGAGAATGATTCTCTACTTGGCTTCATATCTTGGAGGATGTAGTGCGGTGAAGTTGGCATCGATGGAAAATACGGATCCACATATGGCATAGAACATGTCTCCATCGATGGGCTCAAATCGAAATCCTCGAAAGTCTCTTCCTTCTCCAACATCACACTCGACTCATCTTCCTTTTTGAATTCCTCGGATAATTCGGCCAATGTAAGCTCAATTTCTGTAAGAGGCTCGCATTCCCTTTAATCTTCAACACTAGTAGGGTCACTCCCCCAAACTTGGTTGGTTGAGTGTTCATCATCATATAACCAAACGCGATTCGTCGCTTATTCCTTTGTAGCCCTCATCTCTTTCTCTTTGCAGCTAGTTGAAATTGTTTCCATGAGAACCGCCATTTGCTGCTCCAAGTGACGCATAGAGTTGGTTTGGCACTCCAAACTGTTCTCAGTTGATGCCATGAATCTTACTAAGGTATCCTCTAACTGAGTCGTGACGTCTGCAGAACTATCTCTTCTCTCTTTGTGATGTTCAAATGGTTGGGGCGTCTCATTAGAGTAGTGAGGCTCCGGTGGGTATTGGTGACTCCAACCTTGTAATGAAGGATCACAATGCCAGTGATGATCGAAGTCCACCATATCATTGAACAGGTGCACCACACTGTCCTCATCTCTTTCGACCAGGGGACTCCCAGTCACCAGTGCTCCGCTCAATACCCATTCTTGTGTCTCTGCATCCAACCCTTTGAAGAAATATTGCATGAGAGTATAGTTCAAAAAGTTGTGATACCGGAATGTGTTGGCCAATTCATTGAATCTCTCCCAAACAGCGTAGAACGGCTCGGAACGTTGTCGGGCAAAGCTTGTGAAGGCTTGTTGATGTAGCATCCCCAAGTACCTCACAAGACAAACAAAACAAAAACAAAATAAATATATATAATAATAATTTTTTTTTCGTAATAAATAAACAAAATGGTTAAATTACAGTCAAAGAACCTAGTATGATATTACTAAAGTTAGTCCCCGGCAACGGCGCCAAAAACTTGATCGCTTTTATTTTAAACAATTAATTCCAGTCTAGCGATTTTATACCGCAAGTGCACGGTGTCAAGTTTTAGTATAGATAGGAAGAATACGGATTGTCGAACCCACAGGGACTAACAAGCAAGTACCAAATAAGATTTCTTTTAACTATATTTAACCTACGATAATTAATTAACAACTAAACTAAATTAAACTACTATAATCCAACCAAAATAATCGACGATCACGAGAAAAGTCCACAAGAAAGAATTATCAAGACAATTATTCACCTAACCCAACTCTTACAATTCTTTTCTCCATACATCTCTAAGGCGACGGGTTTTTTCGAATTTATTCAATATACTCTCTCGAGCTATATTGAATCTAACATCAAATTGCAACAAGTAACTCTCGTTCACTTAATTAACAATTTAATATTGAATGCGCTTTATGAAAACCACTACCTTTAGATTAAACAACCCAAAGCTATCACTCGTATGTGATTTTATCTCTCGATCATAATTTTTAACACACGGCATGAATTATTATATCGTATTACAATTTCATCTCTCAATCTCAATTACAATAAAATATCATTCAAAGGGGATCAATCCTTCAAAAGCATTAAAAACATAACACATGCACTTAGAAGATATATGAATTCAACCAATCAAGAATATTAAATGAAAAACAATGTTTAGAATATTTCTCAATCATTCAAAACACAATAAATCCAATAATAATTCAAAACAAATAATAGAAAAGTAAAAGTGAACTCCCAAGTCGACTTCTTCGTTGATTCTCGATCCTTCCTCGCTTCTTTCTCGATCGTGCTCCTCGATTCTCTTGTTGGCTTGTTCCAATTCCTATAATGAAGAGGTGATGGTGGATGAAGGTGAGATGGATTATGGAGGGGTGGAGGCTATAGGTTAAAAAGTCTATATTTTTCTTGTAATTTTCGTGTATTATATATAAAGGAATAAGAATCAATGACTTCCCTCTTGGACCCAAACTCTATAAGGAATTTATTTTTCAGCAAATTCTTCCGGCCGATCGATCGAGATTGAGGCTCGATCGATCGCCAATTTTCTGTCTCCACCGATCGATCGAGATTGGTGGCTCGATCGATCGAGATGTTTTTTTATTTTTTATTTTATTTTATTTTTCTTCTTTTCTTCCTTTCCCGGCTTTGACGCGTTCGCTCGGTTTGGTCCTTTTTCATCATTTTTTGCTCATTTCCTCTACTTTTATGCATTTCAACATTGATTCCTGAAATATAGAAATATATACCAAAAAACTGTAATATCATCCCGAATCTACACGAAAATATATACATATCATAGCATAAATACACGTAATATTCAACCCTATCAAACATCAATCACTAGGATAGCAGCACTAGCCTCAGACATTATACTCTCCCAAACGGTGGTTAATCCAAGGGAGGACATGAAGGCAGTCGCCTCATGGAGTGATGAAGAGGATGAGACCCCGGAGAACGTGGTACTGACGCCACCCAAGCTAGAAGAGGAAACAATTGTGCAACTACAAGAAAATGAGCTTGCACATCATGCAACTCCAAAAGGTACGTTCCAACTGATCGCTATGTTAAATTGCTAGAAGAATCATGTGATGTGGAAGAAGGGCCGGAGAAAGAATATGGTGATTAAATGGATTTATGGGACGATTTTTCGACGATGATGAGCCAAAGGAAACAACCACAAAATGCTAGGATCCAGGTATGTTTATTGTCCCTTGAATAAATGGAAATAATAAAATTGATAAGGCAATGCTAGACATAGAAGCAACAATCAATGCGAATACTTATTCAATTTATACCTCTTTAGAACTAGGACCTTTGAAAAAGCTGAAATCGCTCTTCAATTAGCAAATAGGTCTATTGTGAACCCTAGGGGAGTAATTGAGAATGTTCCAGTGAAAGTTGATAATTTGGTATGTCCTGCAGACTTCTACGCTTAACATGGAAAAAGATGATAAGAGCATCCATATTCTGTTAAGGAGACCATTTTTGAAAACTACCAATTGCATAATAGATGTAAGTGGTGGTGTTTTTACAATGAAGTTTGATGGTGACATAGCTAAGTTTCATGTTCATGATCCCATCAACTCCCCCCCCCCCCCCCCCCCCGCCCCCCCCCCCCCCATAGTTAATTGCGCTAATTACACTGTTGGCATCACCACTCACTTATCACAAGAACATTCATAATTTGTCTCTAAGCATGAATTAGGGGGACTGCCGATCTGTTTGTTGAAAAAATGAGGTATGGAAGTAATTCTGACTGATACTCCATGCTTTACTAATGCTTTACCAAGACCTCCGGATACTAAAATTTCAAATTCTGAATTGCAGGCCTGGGTTTTGAGCTAAAATTTCCCCCGGATAACCGCAATGTACATCAATAGAAAATAGAGAAATAGGAAAAGGGTTGAGGAACTCCAAGAAATACAAGGTGAATAGACATCGCCTTTGAGTTGTCAAGAAGATACTAAGGTGGAAAAATGTAGAAATGGAGGCCATACATGAACCACCATGTTCAATGGATTGGCGTCGGGCCACCGACGTTAAATAAAGGTGCAGCTTGGGAGGCAACTGATAAGTGTGATTTTTACACTAAATTTGACATAAGATTAGGGGCGTTTTTGTAGTGATTCTTGGAAAATATTACTCTTTTTGGTTTATATTTGTATATTTCAGGAATCCAGGGCCAAATGCATAAAAGTGGAGGAAATAGGCTTAAAATGATGAAAAAGGACCAAACTGAGCAAACTTGAAAAAGGAGGG
Organism: Haberlea rhodopensis; assembly: GCA_907163345.1. Lineage (NCBI taxonomy): Eukaryota > Viridiplantae > Streptophyta > Magnoliopsida > Lamiales > Gesneriaceae > Haberlea > Haberlea rhodopensis. The sequence continues at coordinate 850,655 of CAJQUN010000164.1, forward strand.
GCAAAATCGTAATTTGCAGAAAATAGAGGAGGCGACCGATCGCCTCAAATGAGGCAATCGATCGCCTCCAGGCAGTAGCCAGAGGCGACCCATCGCCTCATTTGAGGCAATCGATCGCCTCGACTCGAAAATTCGGGATTTTGTTTCCATCTTGGTTATTTGGTGTCCAAACTTGGTGAAACTCCTCCTACCATAAATATGGATTATCATGGACTTTTTGGGACTTTTTGGCTCATAATTAACCCTACATACTATGCCACCATCACTCTCAATCATCCTCAACCATCCATACACCATAACCATTGAAGAAGAGACGCATCGGAAGAGACGGGACGACGGAGCAACGCAAGGAGTCAACGCCTCTCGTTATTTCCGTATTTCTAACTCTAGTTCTATATTTTCATTAGATTTTAATGTTTAGAATGTTGCAAAACATGTTTATGCATTGTTATTTGATGGAGATTGTTGGCTAGGTTTGTTATCAAGACTTAGGGGATCCTTTGTATGAACCCATGATTTTAATTGAATGTTTTTGATTGATTCTTATTATCTAAGTGCATAGATCATTGTTCTTCATGCTTTTAAGGGTTTGGACATCCTTGAATGATATTTAAATTACAATCGAGATCGAGAGATAAAATTGTGATTCGATATAGTGATTTATGTCGTGGATTTCAGATTGATATCGAGAGATGAAGTCAAATATATGTGTGATAGCTATATATATCTAGTAATCGAAAGCTAGAAGTTTTCACGGATCTTAATACAATATTGTGTTGTTAAATAAGTACACGAGAGTGACTTACTGCAATTTGATATTATGTTTAATATAACTCGAGAGAGTATATTAGATAAATTTGGAAAACTCGTCACCTTAGATTGTTTGAATTCGATTATTAACTAATAGTCAAATTATGGGGGATTACATAGGTGAACCGAAAGTCTTGATAATTGCTTCTTTTGATTATTAATCTTATTCACCATTGATTGTTTGGGTTATATATTGAGTTAATTTGTCATGTTATAATCACAATTGGTTATCGTAGACTAAATATAGTTAAACTAGTAGAGTTTGGTAATTATTTCCTAGACCTCGTGGGTTCGACAATCTGTACTTTTCATATCATTATACTAAAACTTGACACCGTGCACTTGCGGTACACAATCGCTACACTGCAAAATACTGTTTAAAATAAAAGCGATCAGCAACCCAATGGGAGTTAGTTTTCCCTTTCCTTTTAATTTTTTTGCTTTCTTAGTTTAACTTTTCTCTTTCCTTACAATTTTGAATTACATTGGATGTAAGATTTAAGTATGGGGGAGGGATTAATATTGTGTTTCTTGCTTTCTTATTATAAAAATACAAAAAAAAATCAAAAAATTTGAAAATTTTTGAGCTCATAGTGAATGATAAACACATACTTTTGAATCACTAGCCCATGATGAAACCTAACTGATTTCATGCATACTTTTGAAAATAGGCGAATTGCTAACCTTGGAACACTTTGAACTCTAATGCAAATTATGCTTTGACATAGTAGTTGAGCACGATATTATCATGACTTGTGAAGTGTGCATAGTGTAGTGAAGATTGTGTGAATTTTGTGATAGTCTTAAGAAGTCTCTGATACATGCTAGAACTTAACTACATGCTCTTTAATGCGTATGTCTAGATCACTTGCGAACATGAAAATGATATAGGCGATTTTTGATGCGTTTGAGCCTTTCAAGCCTACCATGTAAATAAAATCATCACTAGTGTCCCTTTTGAGCTTTAATGTAAAAGAATATTTGTGTGCTAAGCCTACAAACAAACCTCATTCAACATTATTTGACTAGCTTATCATCTTCCTAATGAGCCTAAATATGAATACCTTTGAACATGCACTTGTTATCATTGAATCCATATGTTTGTGAGCTTCATTGTTAAAAGAATGAAATGCATGAAAGAAAATGAGACGCCTTGAGAAAATAGATAAAAATATGACTCCAAGGGGAGCCAATGCACAAAAGAAGAAAATGAATGAAATAACCAAAATATATAAGGTTTGAAAAAAAAAATCATGCAAGAAGCTTTTAGTGTGCATATCATTATACTTTCTTATTTAATACACATTATCCTTTATTTCATAAACCAACACATAGGCCAAACTACAAGCTAATAAATACCTACTTGATTTGTGTTTAAAAGTGGCTAAGATAGTGGAGAAGAGTGTGCAAGTGAGCTTATACTTGTGTTGGTATAAGTGAGTTTATACTTGTGTTGTTGTACAAATTGAGATATTGTGGGTTTACATTGATTTGATCTATAGTATGTGCATGACACTTGTTTACGAACACACAAGCACGTTCGAAGCTTTGTTGAGTATAAAATGTTTAGGGATTGAACTTGTTCTGTTGTTAGTTTTTTACAGCCTTTCATTACTGTGCATGTTTATAATTGTTGAGGCATTAACGTGAGGACAAGTTTGTTTTTTATGAAGCTATGAGCCACAAAAAATATTTTTTCTTTGGATCTGATTCACTCGAGGACGAGTAAAGTTTAAGTATGGTGGTATTTGATGTGTCTAGAAATAGACACGTTTTATGAATCTAATTGTCAATGATTAGGCGTTATTTAATGGTTAACTTGATGTTTATAGTTCTGTGATGCTTGATTTTATGTTATGTTAATATTTGAATTAAGTGTGGTATAATGAATTTGAGGCTCGGTATTAGAATAAATCGAGAATGGGTGAGAATCCTAGTGTAATTGATTTTTGTGGATGATTATGTGTCTTGTGAGAGAACTTTTTTGCAAAGAATGAAATGTGTGCATTATTATTGGAAGGATGCATTGGAACAAAATCATTTTATTCCATCTCCTTCCCCAACCCTCATCTCGGCCCTTTTTCTTCCTTGGTGCAAAAATGGCGATTCCTCCCATTAAAGTGTGACTTTCGCTAAGAATTTACGGGGGTAAGTGTATTTCTTTACTTTGGGAGTATTTTTAGTTGATTATGGACATGAATATTGAGTTTATTCATGGTGTTTTAAGTTTTAAAAACTTGAATTTGTTGGGTTGTGATTATTGATATATGGTTTTGAGATATGGTGTTACTTGGAGTTATACTTCATATTATTGATGATTATGGTTGTTTATGACTGTTGGTATGAGTTTGGGAAGATTTAAGGTGTTGAAAATGGTGATATTCGAAATTTAGTGTCGACCGATCGATCGATCGGTCGGAGGGACCGATCGATCGGTACAAAATGATACGTGTGATTTTTACACTTATTTTACTATGAGTTTATAGTGGTTTTTATAGTGATTCCTGGACTATATTACACTTTTTGGTATATAAAAGTGGGAAAAATGAGCTAAAATGATGAAAAAGGGCCAAACTAAGCGAACACTTTGAAGGAAGGACCGAAATCTCGAGTTTAAAGAAGATTAGAGCTCGCAATCGATCTTCGAAACCATTACCGATCGATCGCGCATGAGAAAAATTGAGAACCAAAATTTCAGCTTCGGGGATCGAATGGTATTTTCTCACGATCGATCGCGCCTGTCCAGAACATATTGGTGATTGATCGGTAATTAACAGTGATCGATCCCGGATGGGAAAACATTGAAAAATAAAGTCCAGAATGTTTTGGCGATCAATCGGCAGGAGGACATGATCAATCGCCAAGCCCGAAAAAATCGAGATTTTGTTTCCTTGTTGGATATTTTGTGTCCAAAAACATGTAAACACTTCTCCCACTATTTAAGGATATGATTTGGACAAATTTGGGGACTTTTGCTCAGATTTTCAACCTACAATCAAGCCTCCACCAACCTTCATCCCATACACTCCAAACCATTGAAGAAGAAGACTATCCAGGAGAGACAGGACGACGTAGCAGCGCAAAGAGTTATAGTCTAGCTTTATTTAGTATTTCTAAACTTTGTTCTTCTTTTATTTTCATATTTTAATGTTTAATTTGTTGCAAGACATGATTTTACATTGTTATTTGAGGATGATTTTTGGCTAAGTTTTGTTGTCAAGACTTAGGGGAACCCATGTTTGAACCCATAATTCAAGTTAAGGTTTTTGATTGATTCTTACAATTCTTTGTGCATAATTTATTATTGTTCATGTTTTTGAGGGATTGATCACATTTGAATGATTATTTATTGCGATTGAATTGACCATATGATATTGAATGCGATATAGTAAATTAGGCCGTGTGTTTAGATTGAGACTGACTAAGTAAAATCGAGCACACCTGTGATAGCAATAAATTTACCAAAATTGAATGCTAGAAGTTTTCATAAATCAACATACAATATTATTTTCAATAAGGGTACATGAGTAGTTTATTGCTACGTTGACTATATTTGTTATAACTGGATCAAAGTGTAACTGGTGCATTAGGAAAATTCGTCACCTTAGAATGTTTGAATTTAAATCTTAACTAATAGGCGAATGATGGGGGATTACATGGGTGAACCGAAGTCTTGATAATTATCTCTATTGATTTATCTAATATTTACTACTCGTTGGGTTGAATTTTGAGTCATTAGTCAAATTAGTATAATTTCTATCACTAATTATCATAGGCTAAATTAGTTAAATTAATTGAGTTTGGTACTTATTTTCTAGCCTATGTGCGTTCGACAACCTATTCTTAAAATAATTATACTAAAACATGACATCGTGCACTTGCGGTATAAAATCGCTACACTGGAATTTTCTGTTTAAATAAATAATGATCACAAAGCCGTAGCCAAAATAAAAAAAAAATTATGGGTTTTACCGATTGATCGGTAGAAGATACCGATCAATCGGTAACGTTGATTAAAAAAAACTTCTCTTTAAATTTTTAGGAGCTTGTATTGGTATATTGATGATTAATTCACGGATTTGAGATTTTTATATTGAGGCTATGCTAATGGAATGATGTTTAATGATTTAAAGGCTTTATTAATGAATGTCTATTATATTGTTGAATTCATGTAGAGTCTACTCAGATCTTTGGTCAGAGAGGATGATAATTTGATATCAATCTTGAACAATGAATTAACCTTCTAAATATGGAAGCTTAGAAATGAAGAGATGATAAATACTTGAGTTAGTTGATAACTCGAATAAACAAAGATGTTGGCTTGTTGTGTATTATACGAAGTGCGATAAATTGGATTGTTTGTTATACGAGGCATGCAGAAACCATATAATAAATGATGTTATTATTGAAAGCTATTGTTGAGAGATTAATATTGAATTGATATTCTATATAGATACTTACAAGCCTCCGGATGTCGAGAGTGACTTAATCCTATTGTCGACTTTAGGGTACATAGTGACGTACGAGCAGGTATGCTTATCGTTAATTATGAAATATAATTCATATTATGTGACAAGTTAATGAATTGAGAGTTCATAAGAGATTTGTTAGTGTTGTTGTATTAAATAAATTGTGTAACGGTATTGTGATGCCCATATACATCGTGCAATGATTATGATACTGCCGTTGTTGAGCATGCAATGGTTATAGTGCCGCCACTGTTGAGCGTGCGTGGGATTTGAGTGGCACCATTGTTGAGTGAGCTGTGTGATACAATGATATATGATTATGAAATTGATGACTGAGATGAATTGTATTACAATAAATCATTGTTGTAATGACTTAATTATTATCAGTTATGGAACTGATGATTTTCAATATGAGTATAGTAAATTATTGTTGTGATGATTTAATTGACTTGGAATTGATGATCGTGGATTGTGAGAACAAGAACAACGTGAGAGATCTTATGTGGTTGTGGTACACTCAAGTAATATTTCCTTAAATTACAGTATTATATTCTGTAAATTATTAGTTGTATATGTGTTGATATTGTGATTATGCTGTTTTTATGCCCACCCCGTGTGTGGCTGTTTCTGTTGAAACAGGTAGAAATGTACAATATTGGTTCTGAAATCAAATTCGTTATTGAATGATAACGCTCCCAGAAGTGAGGTACCAGTTTTGGTATAGAGCAATACGTTTTATACAAATAGATACGCATTCATTACTCAAAGCTAGTTCGTGAGCATTATGAATATGTGTATATGCATGTATAAATGTTTGAGATTTCTCTTGTCATTTGGTAGTTACCTGCAATTAAATGGAGATATAATTTCATAATGAACTGAGTATATGTATGGTGCATTGCAGCAGTATAAATGATTTGTCTTGATTGGAAACTAAATTTACGAAGGAATTCTGTCAAAAGTTTATAGTACTCAAATTGTACATGATAGGTTGAATATTACGCGTTTTTATGCTATGATATGTACATGTTTTCGTGTTGATTCTTGGATTATTTTACGATTTATGGTATATATTTCTATATTTCAGGAATCAATGTTGAAATGCATAAATGTAGAGGAAATGAGCCAAAAATGATGAAATATGACCAAATCGAGCGAACACGTCAAAGCCGGGAAATGAAGAAAAATTCAAAAGAAAATAAAAAAATATAAATAATCTCGATCGATCGAGACCCAACTCTCGATCGAACGGTGATGGCAGAAGTTTGGCGATCGATCGACCAGTCAGTCTCTATCGATCGGCCGAAGGAATTTTCTGAAAAATAAATCCCTTGTAGAGTTTGTGTGCAAAAGGGAAGTCCATAATTCATATCCCTCTATATATTGACACGAAAATAACAACCAAAATCATACTTTTTACCCTAGGAATAGCCTCCACTCCTCCATACTCCATATCACCTTCATCCACCATCACCTCTTCATCCTAGGAATTGGAACAAACCAACAAGAGAATCGAGGAGCACGATCGAGAAAGAAGCGAGGAAGGATCGAGAATCAACGAAGAAGTCGACTTGGGAGTTTTCTTTTACTTTTCTATTATTGTTTTACATGAGTATTGGATTTGTTGTGTTTTTGATGATTGAGAGATATCAATAACATAGTTTTTCCTATTGATTTTGAGATTGAATTGATATAACTTCTAAGTGCGTGTGTTATTGTTCTTAATGCTTTTGAAGGATTGATCACCTTGAATGATTTTTATTATAATTGAGATCGAGAGATAAAATTATAATACGATATAGTAATTCATGCCGTGTGTTAAAGATTGAGATCGAGAGATAAAATCACATATGAGTGATAGCTTTGGGTTGTTTAATCTAAAGTTAGTGGTTTTCATAAAGCGCATTCGATATCAAATTGTTAATTTAGTGAACGAGAGTTACTTGTTGCAATTTGATGTTAGATTTAATATAGCTCGAGAGAGTATATTAATAAATTCGGAAAACCCGTCACCTTAGAGATGTATGGAGAAAAGAATTGTAAGAGTTGGGTTAGGTGAATAATTGTCTTGATAATTCTTTCTTGTGGACTTTTCTTGTGATCGTCGATTATTTTGGTTGGGTTATAGTAGTTTAATTTAGTTTAATTATTAATTAATTATCGTAGGTTAAATATGGTTAAAAGAAATCTTATTTGGTACTTGCTTGTTAGTCCCTGTGGGTTCGACAATCCGTATTCTTCCTATCTATACTAAAACTTGACACCGTGCACTTGCGGTCTAAAATCGCTAGATTGGAATTAATTGTTTAAAATAAAAGCGATCAAGTTTTTGGCGCCGTTGCCGGGGACTAACTTTAGTAATATCATACTAGGTTCTTTGACAGTAATTTAACCATTTTTTTTTGTATATATATATTTTGTTTTTGTTTTGTTTGTCTTGTGAGGTACTTGGAGATGCTACATCAACAAGCCTTCACAAGCTTTGCCCAACAACGTTCCGAGCCGTCCTACGCTGTTTGGGAGAGATTCAATGAATTGGCCAACACATTCCGGTATCACAACTTTTCAAACTATACTCTTTTGCAATATTTCTTCAACGGGTTGGATGCACAGACACGAGAATGGGTATTGAGCGGAGCACTGGTGACTGGGAGTCCCCTGGTTGATAGAGATGAGAACAGTGTGGTGCACCTGTTCAATGATATGGCAGACTTCGATCATCACTGGCATTGTGATCCTTCACTACAAGGTTGGAGTCACCAATACCCACCGGAGCTTCACTACCCTATTGAAAAGCCACAACCATTTGAACATCACGAAGAGAGGAGAGATAGTTCTGCAGATGTCACGACTTAGTTAGAGGATACCGTAGTAAGATTCTTGGCATCAACCGAGAACAGTTTGGAGTGCCAAACCAACTCTATGTGTCACCTGGAGCAGCAAATGGCGGTCCTCATGGAAACAATTTCAACTAGCTACCAAGAGGAAGAGATGAGGGCTATAAATCAAGAGGCGACGAATCGAGTTTGGTTATATGATGACGATCACTCAACCAACTAAGTTTGGGGGAGTAATCCTACTAGTGAGGAAGAGTCTAGGGAACTTGAACTTTTTCAAGAGATTGAGACTTCAGAGATGTCATCCAAGGAGTTCCCATGTGAAGATGAGTCGAGTGTGATGTTGGAGAAGGAAGAGACGTTCGAAGATTCCGATTTAAGCCCATCGAGGGAGACATGTTCTATGCCATATGTGGATCCATATTTTCCATCGATTCCAACTTCACCGCACTACATCCTCCAAGATATGAAGCCTAGTCAAGAATCATTCTCCCATGCCTATCAATTCAAGAATGTTGTTGGAGCGACGAGCTTACACTATTACAATCTTGCCAATCTTGAGGGCATACTGAATGAAGACCCATTAGTGGTATCATACTTACTATGGGCGGCAACCGCTCTTTGATGGTTGCTTCTGATGGTCAAGCCGAAGACTAGAAATCAGCGCTTCTTGGGAGGCAACCCAAGAGTATCCTTTTGTATTTAGTTTTGTTATTTAATTTTCAATTTTTGTTTTTAGTTTTGTTTATCTCTCGAGTCGAATATTTTACCATTTGCATTCTTCTTTTGCTAGGTACTCAGTTGGAGCAATGAACCTCTACAACAGTGGAATTTTCAAAAGCGAATCTTCCTCAACCCTCATGCAAGCGTCTTGATCAAGGGAGTTTATTTTTTTCCCTTTTGATTCATTTGAACATTGAGGGCAATGTTTGATTTAAGTTTGGGGGAGTGGCTTGCATGTTTACTTGTTTTAACCACATGTTGTGTGCTTAAATGACACTTGAATCGTCTGATTATTATGAGCTAAAAATTTGTTGGGGTTCAACAATTGCCTCTGCTTTGTGATCGGTCGAACACGTGGCGCTTGTGCCAGCGTATGGTTGAAAAGATTGATGTTGCGTCATTACCCTTAACTATAGTTATTGGTAAAGCGGTAAGCGCTCGATCCTACAATTGGTATCAGAGCCAAGGTCGCGTGTTCGATTCTCATGAGTTGCAGAGAGTGCAATTATTGGGGGAGGGATTGTTGGGGTTCAACAATTGCATCTGCTTTGTGATCGGTCGAACACGTGCGCTTGTGCCAGCGTATGGTTGAAAAGATTGATGTTGCGCCATTACCCTTAACTATAGTTATTGGTAAAGCGGTAAGCGCTCGATCCTACAAAATTTTTATTTTATGAGTTCAAACTTGAGAAAAGAATGAATTATAGTAGTGACTATTCAATGAGAAGTTTAATCTCACTATGCATATGAACTTGATTGTTGATGTTTATTAGACTTGTACATGAATATCCTAATTTGAGTTAGCATGTCAAGAATGAGGAATATATTGAGCACAATAAGTCATGATCTTGTGGATTGCATGTTGAATAGTGATAATTGTTGTGAACTCAATGATTTGTCTTGAGCACTTAGAGTACCTTAGAAACTATTTGATTATGACACTTTGAGGCGAAATTTTATAGTTACAAACTTGACTTAGAAATGATCTGGGCGATCTTTGACACGTTTGAGCCTTTCAAGCTTACCATGATTTATATCAATCCCTAGTGTCCCATTTGAGCTTTATTGAAAAAAGAATGGTATATGCATTGCATATAATTAGACCCCATTCAACATTCTTTGGCAAACTCATTATACCCACCTTTATGAGCCTAAATTGAAAGAATTATCTTTACCTAAAGGAGTATAATGGTTCTCATTAGATGCACATAATTTGCTATATTTTGATGAGCTAATTGTTGAAAAAATTGATGAATGAGAAAAGAAAAAGATAGATAAAGCCTTGAGAAAAAAAAAGTGATTACATAAGACCCAAAGTGGCCAAGGCTATAAAAGAAAAAGAAGAGAAACTCAAATTTGTGCTAAAAATTTGAACTTTCCATGATTATACTCTCTTCTTTGTGTTACCCTATCTTTTCTTTGAAGCCAACACCAAAGGCCTTACATTACAAGCCTAAAAAGTCATTTTGATCCAAGTCTAGGGAGAAACTATCATTAGTGGAGAAGTTGTTTGAAGATAGGCCTATGTGATGCTTGATGATAATCTCGACTTTGAGTTGATTAACATGATTTGATCTTGAATATGTGCATGAAACTTGAGATTGACTATAGCACACACACACGTTCCGATTTTGAGATGTGTTGCTTGAATTAGGAGAAAACATGTCTTGTCAACTTTTGTATATGTGCATGAGATTTTTGAGAATAAGCAAGTCATGAAATAATTGTTTCAAATATCAAGAATGAACTCTACTTTATGATTTTAATGCTTACTCGAAGACGATTAAGTGATAAGTTTGGAGGAGTTGATAGGGTTGAATATTACGCGTTTTTATGCTATGATATGTATATGTTTTCGTGTTGATTCTTGGATTATTTTACGGTTTATGGTATATATTTCTATATTTCAGGAATCAATGTTGAAATGCATAAAAGTAGAGGAAATGAGCCAAAAATGATGAAAAATGACCAAATCGAGCGAACGCGTCAAAGCCGGGAAAGGAAGAAAAATTCAAAAGAAAATAAAAAATATAAATAATCTCGATCGATCGAGACCCAACTCTCGATGGATCGGTGATGGCAGAAGTTTGGCAATCGATCGACCAGTCAGTCTCGATCGATCGGCCGAAGGAATTTTCTGAAAAATAAATTCCTTGTAGAGTTTGTGTGCAAAAGGGAAGTCCATAATTCCTATCCCTCTATATATTGACACGAAAATAACAACCAAAATCATACTTTTTACCCTAGGAATAACCTACACTCCTCCATACTCCATATCACCTTCATCCACCATCACCTCTTCATCCTAGGAATTGGAACAAGCCAACAAGAGAATCGAGGAGCACGATCGAGAAAGAAGCGAGGAAGGATCGAGAATCAACGAAGAAGTCGACTTGGAAGTTTTCTTTTACTTTTCTATTATTGTTTTACATGAATATTGGATTTGTTGTGTTTTTGATGATTGAGAGATATCAATAACATAGTTTTTCCTATTGATTTTGATATTGAATTCATATATCTTCTAAGTGCATGTGTTATTGTTCTTAATGCTTTTGAAGGATTGATCACCTTTGAATGATATTTTATTATAATTGAGATCGAGAGATAAAATTATAATACGATATAGTAATTCATGCCGTGTGTTAAAGATTGAGATCGAGAGATAAAATCACATACGAGTGATAGCTTTGGGTTGTTTAATATAAAGGTAGTGGTTTTCATAAAGCGCATTCGATATCAAATTGTTAATTTAGTGAACGAGAGTTACTTGTTGCAATTTGATGTTAGATTTAATTTAGCTCGAGAGAGTATATTGGATAAATTTGAAAAACCCGTCACCTAAGAGATGTACGGAGAAAAGAATTGTAAGAGTTGGGTTAGGTGAATAATTGTCTTGATAATTCTTTCTTGTGGACTCTTCTTGTGATCATCGATTATTTTGGTTGGGTTATAGTAGTTTAATTTAGTTTAATTATTAATTAATTATCGTAGGTTAAATGTAGTTAAAAGAAATCTTATTTGGTATTTGCTTGTTAGTCCCTGTGGGTTCGACAATCCGTATTCTTCCTATCTATACTAAAACTTGATACCGTGCGCTTGCGGTCTAAAATCACTAGATTGGAATTAATTGTTTAAAATAAAAGCGATCAGTACATATGAGGTAATTGTAGTGAGAGTTTCTTAGTCTGATAAATGTATACATTAATGATGACATTAATACACTAATGATAAGATTAGTAGTTGGGATCTTACAAGTTCCTAATCATACAATTGGTAATATGTAGGAAAAGGTGAAGAAATCAAACTAAAATGATGGAAGAAAGAAGAAAGTTGAAGAAAAGAGAAAAAAATAACCCGAATCCAAGACACATTCCACTCCTTTCTCCTCAATTTTCCTCCTTTTGATCAATATTTTGGAAACGTGGTCAATAGAAAAGTTGTAGAACTTTCCGTTATCTTCGCGTGGACAGCTAATTCGTTCAATTCGGAGATCGTATGAGAAAGTTATGACCAAAATTGTGGGGTCCTCGTTACTTAATCCGTTATGTATCAGTTCATTATACATATGTGAGTCAGAATTAAGTAAAACATACACTGATTAAGAGTTTAGTTATGTTGGTTGTTACAAGTTGACAAAAACCATGTCAATAATACACCTCCTATATACAGCACAACAACCTAGACCAAAAACTCATAAGCAGTGGTTCAGCTCGCAGCGGAAAAGACTCACAATCCCGTCCTCCCACGTCTATGAGTTCCTACAGAAACAATCACACAACATGAGTATAGATAAACAACCATCCCAGTGCGATATCAATAAAAGATAAACGATAAAGCACTATAACATCAAATGTGATTGTCCTGTATCATGCATCATCAAATGCAAATATGTCATGACATGTTTCATTCCTCATCCTGTTATAACCAGACCAATATGATATGTCTATCTCAGCTCAATATGTCAGTGGAACCTCCTCACATCTTCATATTAGCAGCACATATCATAGTACAATCCTCACATGTTATAACAGCCAGAGCATATACCCAACCGGCGTATATCTCTCATGCCAAAGCATATGTAGCATATCTATCGTGGCAACAATCCCAGCCAAAGCATATGCCCAACACTGGCATATCTATCGTGGCACCGATCTCAGCCAAAGCATATACTACACATCTATCGTGGCATCCATCTCAACAATGTAATATCATGAATGCACATGCATATGATATCACTACTCATATGATAACATGCTCACATCATCATCACAACACTATCATATACTCGTACGTCAAAACGTACATGTTCTGCGACACAAACGATATAAAGTAAGCGTCACTATCTAACTGCCTCATTGTCCTGTCCCCTGTGATGATGCTACAACAATACCAATAATGTATCATGTTATCATAGGCATCAATATCAAAAGTTACAAAAATATAACATTTTAAGTCTACCGATCGATCGGTCACTCTAGTGATCGATCGGTCCAAACAGACAACCCTAGTGATCGGTCGGTCGGAAGCTAGTGATCGATCGCTCTAAAATCTGAATTTCTCAAAAATGCTACGGTATTTCACCGATTGATCGGTCGCCTTCAGCGATCAATCGGTACATGAACAGTCTTACTTTCCCCTGTTTCACCGATCGATCGGTATGATCCTAGCGATCGATCGGTCGACAACAGAATTTTTAAACAATGGCGATTTTGATGCTTATCTTCATGGTTCTTCTCATACACCTAAATTCATACCATAACAACTTGAACACTAGATAAACTAGCATCATATACACAACTTTCCATCATTTTATACTTTCAAATGATTACTTGAAACTCATAGCAATTCATAGACAAGTATTCATTCACATGCTTCAAGGTTGATACACTAAGCACATATATGCATCAATTATGATAACAAAGTATGAAATTCTACTTTCCTTACCAAATTATGCACTTCCTTGTTGTTCTTGCAAGTCCAACTCCAACAACAATTCAAAGAGAATGAGAGAGAGTGTGTAGAGATTACTAGGTGATTTGAGGTGAGGTATGTGTTTATAATCTGATTTTTAGATATATCTTATCACCTCCACATGCACCCCAAATGCAAATACACATTCTCCCCAAATTCATGTTAAATGCAAGACACATTAGAAGTCAACTATGTGATGCAATTAAAGTCTCTCTATCACATACTCATGTTCTTAACTTATTATCTTTGATTTCTCATATCTACATGAGATTTCATTCATGCATAACATTAATCGTGCTCGGTTCAACCCAAATCCGAGTTCACATCGTACTGTAATTAATCATAATTACACCATAATCAAATCGTACAAGTATACGTCATATCGAGGTATGACAAAAATACTAAACTGTGGTGCAACAAGCAGAATTCTAGGCAACACAGCGCCCGTCAAGCCGTTCATTACAGTATCCAATGTAATAGAATCCCTACCGTACTTAATGGCGGATTTTACATCACTATAATTCTCAGGAATAGCATTTAAAAGAACAATAGGTGAATAGTCGTCAATGTTCTTATCTCCTGTCAATTTAATATCTTGAATTAATTTAGTAAACACATCCAAATTCTCATCTACGTCTTTGTTCAAGTCTAGCTTGAATCTGAAAAATTTTTCTAACAAGAAAAGTTTACTAGGCAAAGATTCTCAGTAAACATTCCTTCTAATTTTTCCCAAAGTTCTCTAGCAGATGATAGTTTACCACACTTCCTGAGCACAGAGTCAGACAAGTTCAAGATAATAGAAGAATAAGCATATTCGTCATCTTCCAGTTTCTTAGCAGTAGTAATGTTCTCAGCCCAATTACCATCAATAGCTTTAAATATCTTTTGTTGTATTAAAATTCCTTTCATTTTTTGTTGCCAAATAGAAAAATCAGATTTTCCATTAAAAGGTTCAAGGTTATATCCAGAAATTGAAGCCATCACACTAAGCAGAGAGGCACACACAATTTCAACAACCAAACAGCAGAAGCAAGGACCACAAGGCACAAAACACAATGAAAGAGTTAACCAAGCTAAGGGAAGGAAAAATCGCTATCACCCACAATATCACAATACACTCAACGGTGTACGAGCATGGGGCTTCAGATAGGGATTTTCCTACGGGTAAGGGACACAATTACACCTAGAAACACGATAGTAAAATGATTAAGGGTTGAATAATCACTTACAACCCAGAGACAAAGCTCTGGGGTGACGAAACCACACTGCACGAAGCACCGAAGGCACTGCCCGAGATTCCAGTCGCTGCCCGAGCTCTCCAGCTGCTGCCCGAAGCCTCCTGCTGCTGCCCGAAGCCCAACAAGCACTGCCCGCGCCCAGCCAAGCTCTCCAGCCGCTGCCCGAGGTCTGCCCGAGCACTCTTGCTGCTGCCCGAAGTCCACCGAGCACTCCACCAGGCACGGAACGCTCTGATACCACTGTAAGGAGTACGTTCCGCTTTCCAATGCCGATTGATGCCTGCAATCAAGAAACAAAAGCAATCACAGTATACAATTTCAACAAATAAAACTATAAACTGAAATGCAAAGCAAGAGTAAGGAATTAGGGCTCAGGTCGAGCTGGGTTTCCTTCCAACGTCGTCAACGGGGAACCAAGGTATCGTATCCAAAAGGGGAGACACACACTGCCCGAAGACCTTGCCCGAACCCACTGCCCAAGCACACAGCCCGAACACACAGCTCCACCGGACAACTAACCACACTGCCCGAACTCTCACGGCACACACACACAGGCACGCACACAGTGCACACACTCAAGCTCACGGCCACACAGTGCACACAGCACTAAGGCTCACGGCCACACCAGTACCACTGCGCACACACAGCACCACTCATGCACTAGGCGCACACAGCACCAACACTCAGCACAAGCCAGCGCACACAGCACCAAGGAGCACACACAGCACCAACACTCAGCACAACCAGCGCACACAGCACCAAGGAGCACACACAGCACCAACACTCAGCACAACCAGCGCACACAGCACCAAGGAGCACACACAGCACCAACACTCAGCACAACCAGCGCACACAGCACCACACTCACGGCCACCCACCGCACACACAGTAACGAAAAGGGGGGACGAAAACCACACTCTGGTTTCGGGTTTCAGAGGTTGTACACTCATCATGAACCAAGGCCAACATAAAGGCACCGAAGGGGAGATGAAGGGGATGGTGCAATTTCCAAGTGGTCCAGCCGAAGAGGCATGTGAGGAGGAAGCTTCTGGACGTAGGAGATGAAGGGTGAAGGGGAAGAATGTGTGAAGACAAGAATAAAGGGGGGGGGGCTCGATTAAAAGATGGAAAAGGGCCAAAGCCCAACAACCAATAACAAGGTACTGGGCCAAAAACCCAACAAATCTCCACATTGGCACAATACCGGCTCCACCTCGACGTAAGAAAAACCCAATAGATGACTCATCATCGCCCAAAGGTCCCCACAACACACACAGTATTGTGTGGACCAATTTCCTGTCATAGCACACAGCACAGACAAAGGAAAAACAATAACAAGCACACAGCAAGTTAAAGTGGGAAAGTAACCAGGGTAACAGTTTTATAACGAGCACACAGCAGGTTATAAAACACTAACCAAGGGACAAAACCTGCATCAATCATCAGTATCAAACCCTCTGGACGAGCCTCCGAACATTGCTGCACAGCTAGCCAATCTCTCCACTGCTATATCAGCACTAGCAAGCGATGTTCATAAACTTAAGCAGGAAGAGCGAACTGCAACTCTCATTCTAGGCACCCATCAGCAGCACACGGACTCTCAATTCCAGCAAGTCTACCGGGACTTAAGTAGTCTAACGACTACTGTCACCAGACTTCAAACCTTTGCTGAGAATGCAGTGGCGGATGCTTTTACTAGAATTGGTCAGGCGCGTCTTCAGATCACTCAAAATAATGAATCTCTTCATGCTGCCACCTCAATGGCTCTTGGAGAAAAGATTGACGACGCCAAGAAAATCTTGACCGATCAGTTGGCCACCATGCAGGCATCATTTGCCTCTCAAATTCAAGATATATGCAACAGCCTGCCTGCAGCCCCTCAAATAATTCGCAGACTACCTGAACCCAGCCGAACTGCTCCCTCAACACAGCGAGCTTCAAGTTCAGCTGCTCATTCATCCCCTGCCACTGGAGCACTCACTCAGTCCAGACCAACTGCTCAACCAAGATCTCGGAGTCCACGCCAACCGCCTGCCGAAAAACGCGACTATTCCAAACATTGGTTCGGGCGCAAATAGTATCGTTTTCTGACTCCTTCTTAATTACCCTTATCTATTTACTGTTTTAAATTGACTGTCTCTTTGTAATCACTATTCAACGTAAATGCATTCACACTTATAGCAACCTTGTTTTTCCTATAAATAGCGGTTATTGTTTGCTCACATAACACACATTCACTCAACATGATTACTTTCAAGCTATTCAAAATTCCCTGGTTTTCTGTTAGATCTTATTCTGCTTCATGGGTTTATTACTTATCTAAATCAACCCCTCATGGGTTGATTACTTATCTAACCCGGCTCCCTTAAGCTTCAGCGTTTGGATCCTGTTCTGATGCTCCTCATCAGTCAGGAACTGCTACAAGGGATGTATGGGTGCTGATGACAAAAAGGGGGAAGACAGAGATAGATTATTCTCATTAGGTGAATCCATGAACCATGGAAGCTGCCTGATGAATATACGTATGACTCTTCCCGACCTTCTCTCTGAAACAAGGTGGATCGAACTCTTTCTCCCCCGCACCAGGTGGATCGAAGCTCTCCGGTCTACTTTGTTTATTTAAAGAGAAATTTGTCATGTATCAGCTATTTTGTGTAAAAATAGATTTGTTTAAGATTATATTCAAAGTGTAAGAATTCATCTTAAATAAAGATGAATCTCTCTAAATTGTCCAGTTTGATTACAACTTGTAATCTGCTTATATTTAATGAAAATTTCTTTTCCATTATGTCTTCAAGTATTTTCAGGATTCTCATCTTAGTTACTCAAGTAGAAAATCAATTACTGCTTAGTTTTGTCATCACCAAAAAGGGGGAAATTGTTGGGAAAATGATTTCTAAGTTTTGGTGATTACAAACATCAACCGGACAATACATCAACCGGATGAAGACATCAACTGGATAAGACATCAACTGGATAAGACATCAACCGGATGAAGACATCAACCGGATGAACATCAACCGGACAATACATCAACCGGGTGAAGACATCAATCAGTTAAGACATCAACCGGATGAAGTCATCAACTGGATAAGACATCAACTGGATGGACATCAACCGGACAATACATCAACCGGATGAAGACATCAATCGGATAAGACATCAACCGGATGAAGTCATCAACTGGATAAGACATCAACTGGATGAACATCAACCGGACAATACATCAACCGGATGAAGACATCAACCGGATGAGACATCAACCGGATGAAGTCATCAACCGGATGAAGACATCAACTGGATGGACATCAACCGGACAATATGTGATGACCTGGGATTGGAGATGTTAATCCCGGAGTGTTAATAACCCCTAAAGATGTTTTACGTAGCGATTTGGAGTTTAATCGCGATGTTGGGCCTTCTGGGCTCGTTTATTTGGGTAGTTGGGATCGTTGGATCCCGAGGATGAGATTGTATTCACATTACGGTGTAAAACCTAAGAGTTGAGTTTTTAATGTGTCTCGGAATCTCGGGTGCTGTGTGAGCACCGGTAGAGGGTTTTGGAGTTAGAGAGAGAGTTTTTGAAAACAGATGATTTTTAAGGAATCACGATGTATTTGTGGGGCTATTAGTTTTTCGGGGTATTTTGCTATAAATACAAGTTGAACCCGAGATTTTTATGAAAATATCATTTCAGCCCAATTTCTTTCTCTCTCCCCGCCATTCCCGAAACCCGCTGCTACAGTACCCCCGCGCACGAAAACGCCGCGCCCGCCGCCGTCCGGCCGCCGTTCGGCGCGTGCGACCTATCACCGGCTTCGTCTCGACGAGACGCACCTTTCCCCTCCGTCAATTCGAAGTTTCATCGCGGTTTGAGTTCGGATTTTACAGAAGAGCGGCGATCCCCAAATTCTAGGGTTTGTCGATTTTAGTCGATTTTCCTTCCGATTTTCGATTGGGTAACGTTCTTTACCTCTTTTTCGTCCCTCTCATGTAATTCCCTGCTTTATTTGGTGGATTTATGTTCGAATTTAAAGAACTTTAAGGGTTCGAATTTTAAAGGCTTGTTTGGTTCGAATTTATGCATTTTTTCGTGGGTTAAGGTTCGAAAATTGTGATTTTTGGCAGGGGTGTGGCGATTCTTGTTATGGGTCGTTTATTACATGTTTTAGATGTATAAGGATGTTTAATTGTGTTCGAATTTATGGCGTTGAATTCGAATTTTGGGGATTTTTGGCAAGGGTGATGATTCTTGCTATTAATGGTTTAATTCACTTTTTAGATGAATTATGATGTTTAATTTGGGTTCGATTTGTGAGATAAGGGTTCGAAAATTTGTAGGGTATCCTTGAACAATTTCGTTGTTGTCTCATTCGTTCCCCTCCCTACATGTACCCTGCCCCGGGTCTTTTAAATGATTTATTGTCGTGTGTTGACAATAT
Source organism: Haberlea rhodopensis (assembly GCA_907163345.1). Lineage (NCBI taxonomy): Eukaryota > Viridiplantae > Streptophyta > Magnoliopsida > Lamiales > Gesneriaceae > Haberlea > Haberlea rhodopensis. Next base: position 870,145 of record CAJQUN010000164.1, read on the forward strand.
TTTGAGGGTGATGGGTGTGCTTGAGCATTGGTTGCATGTTCGTAAATAATCGTGAATTATTTATCGTGTTAGCACATCATTCCTCGGGGCATGGAACTCGAGCAAGGTTTGGCTCGGACTTCGAGGATTTAAGGTACGTTTAGCGTACGAGCATAACTTAAATGATGTTTTACAAGTATGATGCATGATTTAAAATACATGAAATGCTTTACTATGATGGCACCGTGACTTGGTTACGTTATGTTGAATCACATGGTGAAATGCTTGGTGCCGCTATGAAGCGAGCAAATGATGGGTGTGGTCGCTACGGAGCGAACACCAGTAGTATGACGCTACTTTGAAGTAAGAAATGAAAATGTGGTGTTGATTAGATATCTATGATATCTGTATTTTATTCCCTATTGGTAATGAATAGGAACAGAGACGTAGTTAATCAGAGAAGTGATTAACTAGTATCGGAAGTTAAGGAAGTCTCAATATGATATCTAGAATTATGATAATTGCTAGATAAAGAAAGATGTTATGAAATGTTGTTAATTCGAAACTGGTTAGGGTTAACCAATATGATGATTAACTACATATTCAAGATTTGATGATTTATCTGTTTTGAGAACAGGGTCATTACAGGGGTACGCTAGGATGAGGATGATACCATCCAGGAAGTGTCACATATGTTCCACAATATTTACATTTCTGTAAATTATGTATTATGTCATTATGATTATGAAATTGTGGAATTGGTATGCTCACCCCGTTGGGGGCTGTCTCTGTTGGGGCAGGTGAACAGGTACATCGATGGCTTTGGAGATGAGCTCGAGCTGTTGATTGGATGTACTCCCAGGATCGTGGTACCAGGGCTTGATGGAGCACGGTATCGTATAGAGTACCTATATACCCATGATGATTATATACATGTTCATGATGCTCGCATGTGAGCACGATTATACTTGTATATGGGTTGTATGTAAAGGCATGAGCCTTTCTCTCTTTCATTCTATGTTGCATGCAATTAGAGGTAGAATTGCTAAATGATAAGAGAGTCATTGGTGTATTATGTGGGTGTTGAAACCCACTTTTGTTGCCATATGTGTGGTGTCTTCCCTGGCTGGGAATTTACTTGTATTACTGCTTTCTGATGAGTATTATGTGTTCCCTGGCCGGGAATTATGTTATATGCTGTGCTCTTTTTTTTTTGGGATAGCTCTATTTATGGGGAGACTCTGCCCAAATTTTTATAAAAGTTCACAGTGTGAAAAATGGCACCAAGAGGTTGGTAAAGGGCAATCATATGAGTCTTTTTTGTTAGGATGATGATCTTACAACATTGAGTATTAAAGGAAGTTTTGTAATTGACATTCAATGGTAAAGTATCATCTGAGCTTCCCGTTTGGCTTTTTATAGAAAGCATGTACCACACATAGTGGTTAATACACTAATCAAGGGTTAAGTATACGGGGTCCTTACACAATACATCAACCGGATGAAGACATCAACCGGATAAGACATCAACCGGATGAAGACATCAACTGGATAAGACATCAACTGGATGGACATCAACCGGACAAGACATCAACCGGGTGAAGACATCAACCGGGTGAAGACATCAACTGGATAAGACATCAACCGTACAAGCTATCAACCGGATAAACTTAAACTGGATGGACATCTACTGGACAACTATCAACTGAATAGTCTCTCACTGAACAAGGACATCAACTGGTCATAAGAGGATGAACGCCCAGTTGAACAAAGATAACCAGCAGAAGTCTAAGCTTCCAGTTAGAGCACTAAGCAACGAGAGAAAATCAGTACAACATTCTCTGACAAAGGTACAACAGAGCGGCGCACCCTGCTATATCTCCGCCACCATTACCGTCAGAGTGAAAAAAGCCGTTGCTTTACAAAATAGGAAAGAAGACAATATGAAATTGGAAAGCTAATCTCTTCCATATACAGAAAGGCTACCGTTGGACATCCAAACCTATAAATACATCCAAGCAGAGAATGAAGAGGTGTTGAGCGATTTTCAACTAAGAGATATACTTCAAAGCAAACAAGAAAGTCATACTACTGATATTCCAAACGTTCAGCAAAGAGCAGACAAACAGCAAAACTGAATCTGTGATAGATTATCTTCAATTGAAGTCTGCTGCTCAAAAACTCTCAAAGCTAGAAAGTTTATTCTGTAAAGAGTGTTATAGAATCCATTGTAACCTAAAGTTAAGAAGAGTGTGATTGCTAGGAGTTTAGGCCAAGTGTGTTAGTGCCTAAGAAGGTTGTATACTGTAAAGTGTAAACCAAGTCTTCTAGTGAATCCTTTCTGCAAAGGAAGAAGGGGAGACGTAGAAGCGTTGTGCTTCGAACTTCCAGAAACAACTCTCGTGTTATTTGTTTATTGCTTTATTACTTCAGTTTTATTCCTCACAAGTTCTGTAGACGTCTTCCGCACTATAATAAGTGTCTACTGACTTGCCTGATATTGAGAAGCAACTGTAATACTTAACAGTTTACAGTTAACCAGAAAAGAAATCGAAATTGTATCTAGTGTTTATTCAACCCCCCCTTCTAAACACTACCCCGATCCTAACAAGTTCCTTCTCCCATGGTCGCAAGAATGTTTGCTCTGATACAGCTGCTATGGTCCTTAAAATTTAGATATTAAAATAGAACTGATTTGGTAATTCGAGGTTACCAAAGCCTCCTAAATTCTGTTTTGAATAAAAAAAAATTCATTTCATTTTGTTGCCAACTTTTTATACAGACTCAATAGCAGAGAACCCAAAACAAAGGCCCAATAACTAATAATTACTTGACCCACGTTTAGCACTAATTGACCCACAAAACCATTTACATACTACATATTGCTGAATTCAAACTACATTGTTTAAACAATAAAATAAAATAATACTATAAAATTAAGCAGGACTTTTATCGGAAACCCTAAGTCATAACAAATTTCGGTGTGAGGATTCAGGATTTCACGCACCTTCAAGTGGCGGCGTCGCGACGGTGATTGATTGAGTGTACGGAGACGGAGAGAGCAGTTAGGGGAACTCGCTGCGACGGTGTGGGATAGTGGCGAGACCTCTGAATGTATGTGTATTCTGTGACGGAAACTGAGACGGAGACGGAGACGGAGACGGAGCTTGGGCGTTGGGAGGCGGTAGTCGGTGCAAAGAGACGGAGGAGAGCTTGGGTCCTTGAGAGGCGTAGTCGGGATAGGAGATGGGGATGGAGGGTTTCTTGTTTGGCAGCGTGTGTGTGTAGTGGGTATTATGTTTTTAACTTTTAATTTTAATTTTAATATTATATTTTAATTGTAAATTTTTAAAAAAAATAATTTTGATTTTCAAATCAGTTTGGTTAACCAAGACTAATAACCGAAAACTGAACCGAAAAGCGAACTTCTAAATTTTTGCAACCGAAAACCGAACCAAATTTCTTCGGTTCAGTTCGGTTTGAACCAAATTTATTCGTTCGATAGGTTAACCGAACTATTGAATATGTCTAATTTCTATATTTTGTTGTAATTGTTAAGTTGGCTATCTTTATATAATTTTTTTTTTGTTAAAACAAACAAACGATTAATATAACTATGGTACTGCTAGTCTACCACTGCTAATAGCAGCACCGCCTACAAAAAAATCAGAGATAATATTTATTTATATCTAAACATTAAGAAAAAAATAGGTATTGAATTAACAATAGATTCTTGTTGTAAAGAAAATGATTTTTGACGATAATTATAATTTTAATAAATTATTAATTTATAATATGAATAGTGTTATAAAATTCTATGAAATCTTTTGAAAAAATATTAGTAATTACAATTTTAAAACTGCATTTTAAATTTAGTGTTATAGTATTGCAAAAACAATTATTTATGTTGTCTGAGCAATTTCACGTTAAATTCATCAAAACTGCTCGGAAATTTATATACGGGCGGAGACAAAAAGGTTTGTCAGAAACATAACAAAAGACACCAGCCATATCTTTTAGAACCCGTTTTCTAAGGTGAAAAAGAATAGAAAGAGTAATAAATAAAGCAGCTCCTCCATCGAGTTTGTCTTCTATGCACCTATCATTTACAAACACAAAATATATACTGACATATACATATACTAGTTAATTGGGCACCGCGCAAGGCGCGGTGCCAGTGAGCTTATAACCTGGTATATATGTCCAATAAAACGTCCGACACAAGTTCAACAGACAGTTCTAGAGAATAAATAGATGGTTCATATGCATTGAACATACATAATCATACGTATATAAAATCAAACAGGTTGGAGTAAACAAAAGTCTTCCCCAACAGTACACCATAGCAAGAGTTGACATATGATATCCTAATAGGGCCCAATAGACTATCTAACCAAAAGTCATCTACGAAAGTGCAGTAGTAGATGACATCAGATATCATATAAAAATAAATCTCAACGAACTCCAAAAAAACCAATCAAAAGTTGTTCGCAAGAGTTTTCAAAAATGACGATGGTTCATTTCATAATGCAGATATGTGTCGGTTTCTCATAGCAGTAGCGAGCATCGCATAAGAGGAATTATAGTTTATATTTATTGTTGTAGTTGCATTGTTATTTTATGATATTGATCTTATATTACTTGCTATGGCCTCATGATTAATGAATCATCTAACTTATATAATTATTTATATACTTTCTACCAAATAATGAATGTAAATGTGACGTCCCAAATTATTATCAAACAAGTAATATATAATTATCATAATTTAAAATTTTCTAATTTTTTTGATATAATCTCCTTGTATAAGAAGGGAAAATTTGATGTCAAGCATCATAACAAAGGTAATCGAGAACAATCACATATTAGCAACGGGTCGTAGGTAAGCCAAAACTCAAAATGTATACAAACAAGCAAACTTACGACCCGTAATCTACCAAAAATTCATCATGCCGAATATTTTTTTAAAAATTATTATTAAAGTTTGCCACGATGAAAACTTTTTTTTAACTCTTTTTTTTTAAAATAAGTTCATATAAAAAATTATTATCAAAGTTTGCCATTGACAAAAATATATTTTGAATTATCTGTTTTTTTTAATCCATACTTGACAAAATCAATAAGTTTTTTTTTTTTAAAAAAAAGAAAACATTTTAAATTTTAAAAATTGAGATAAGAGGAATGCACAGTTGGGTCAAGGGTTTTGATATAATCTCCTTATATATTAAGGGAATATTTGATGTCAAACATCAGAACAAATGTAATATAACATATTAGCAATGGGTCGTAGGTAAGCAAAAAATCAAAATATATATAAACAAGCAAAATCGACTACATATACTATACAAAAAATTCATCATGCCAAATATTTTATAAAAAATACAAAAATAAAATCAAAACTAAAAGAAAAAGAAAATAAATTTTTTTAAAAAAAATAAAAAAGTGACGGACGAATATTTTATAAAAAATACACAAAAACTAAGAAATAAAAGGAAATAAAAATACAGAAATAAAGAAAAATTAAAAGAAAAAAGAAATAAAAAATAAAAGTTTTTTAAAAAAATAAAAAAGTGACGTAAGGTTACTATTCATACGCCACTTATATATATGATATAATATAAATATAAATATATATATATATATATATATATAAAGTGAAAAAGTGAATATATATAAAAAGTTAAAGTGAAAGCAAAAGTGGGGAACGATTACTGTTCATCGCAACAGTAATCGTTCCTCACTTATATATATGTACTAATATTAATATATGTCTGTTAGTGTTTGCAAACACTTTCTTCCGTCTCTATTATGAAAAGTCCGTCTCTTAAATTAGTCTATGCAACTTGCGAACTTTTCTCGGACGGGAGTGCCAAACTTTGATTCCACACGACTCTATGGATTTGAATTTATTAGCATAATGATGGAGAAAGGACTCAATAAGGACAGTAGTAATATAGTATTTATTGTAGATTGGTCCTCCAATATAAGGTATTATATTATTTTTTTATGATGGTTTTTTAAATAATTTGTGATATGATATGTTGTTATCATTGTGATTCTGGTTCTTTTTATATAGTTAAATTTCAGTTTTAGTTTGTTATTTTATTTTTATTTGTAATTTTAGTAATTTTTTTCAAGAGAATTGATGTGATATTGGAATATGCTCCCTTTTCTTAAATTAATCACACGTAATTATCTAAATATTAACAACCAGTCCTCACGCAAGTCAAGTAGAACACGACAATCAAAATTAGCATGTTGGATTGTCATACGACTCCCTTAAAACTATTTTTCCTCTCACTGGCTCAAAAAAAAAAAAAAATGGTCAAAGTAGATTACTCTTTCAAACAGCATTGTAGCAAGACTGCACGCACATGTATATTTATTTATAGGTCTATGCGACTCTGTTCAATAAACTTGAAGGAAAAATGGCGATGGGATTTGTGCTTACAGGTGAAGCAGGGAATTACAATGGAAGAATTACATTATTTGTGCTCTTATCTTGTACAGTGGCCTCCATGGGAGGCTTCATCTTTGGTTATGATATTGGAGTTTCAGGTTTCTACTGATAAACAACTTTCAGCTTTAATTGCTTGGATTCATATGCTATTTGAGTATTAAAATTACTCTTTCATTGTTTCTTGTGAAGTACCTAGACTCTAGTTTTCTGTGCTTTATCAAGTTCTTGAACTTGCCGAACGCCTTTTGGCCAAGGTTTTGGGTTCGAGCTTCATGTGCTCACGTTTACATGAAAAGATAAAAGAAGTTCTTGCACTTCGGTTTTTCATATAAATAATTAATTGAGTGTAAAGATATATTCATTTTGTATGTAGTTCTAGAACTTAGGTTCTTGTTAGATTTCGGTTTCTGTTAGAAAAAAAACAGAGATTTCGATGGTTCGGGGCGTGAGAATTACGTTTTCTTGAGTATAATATTGTCATATTTAATCAAAATAATTTCGTCCAATACAACAAGCATTAAGAATGAATATAGTAAGACATATTTAAATAAACTGAAAAACCTCTTTGAAAACACGTGTCTTGATTTTGAAAAGACACAATTTTGAAAGAATTTTGACTTTGAAAATTTAAAAAACAACTGTTCAAATTTTTTTTCTTCTAAACAGTTATTTAAATTCGAAAAGCTTTGATTTCTGTTAATAGTAGTTCTAATCTTTTTGAGATAGGTTTTAAGAAGATGTGAAAGAGTATTTATCTCTATAATAAACAACGATGAAAATCATCTCTAGATTTCGAATGAAGAAAGTTAAATCTTGTGAGATTATGTATTGGTTTTCCTGTCATTTTACACTTGTGCAAATTTATCTTTTTCTGTAAGAATGCAACTTTGAAGTAGCCAAATGTGTTCTTGTATTAATAGATGCATCCCAACCGGAACAATTAACAGAAGATGGAACACGAAACCAATGACATAAACCACAATATGAATATCATAAGTTGTTCCTGTTTAGTTTGCAGGATCCGATTTTTCAATATTGGTATGATGAGATAAAAGTGGCCTTTTTAACCGTTGTTGGTTAACCTGTAGGCGGAGTGACCTCTATGGAGCCGTTCCTGAAGAAGTTCTTCTCAAAAGTTTACACCAGGATGATTGAAGACACAGAGATCAGCAACTACTGTAAATTTGACAGCCAATTGCTAACATTGTTCACTTCCTCACTCTATTTAGCCGGCTTGATAACTTCATTCTTTGCCTCGTTTGTCACCAAATCCTTTGGACGAAAAACGTCCATGCTTGCTGGAGGCGCTGCATTTCTTCTTGGTGCAGCCCTTAATGGTGTTGCCACCAATATATACATGCTGATTTTTGGTAGAGTCCTGCTTGGAGTTGGTGTCGGTTTTACAAACCAGGTAGGTGCTCAAATCTTTTCAAAATCCTTTGTCACACTAAAGTTTAAAATAAGATTATGAAATGAAAATGTGAGCACCTCGAAGTTTTCTTGTCTGGAAAATTTATTATTTGGGATTGTTTTGCAGGCGGTCCCATTGTATCTTTCGGAAATGGCCCTGCCTAAGCACAGAGGAGCAATCAGTAATGGTTTCCAATTCTGTATAGGTATAGGGTTCTTAGCAGCAAGCCTTGTTAACTACTTTACCAACAAAATCACTGGTGGGTGGGGATGGCGAGTTTCACTCGCCATGGCTGCAGTTCCAGCATCAGTTTTAACATTTGGAGCACTCTTTCTACCAGACACACCAAACAGCATCATTCAACGAAAAAACGACCATGAAAAAGCGAAACGTATACTGCAAAGAATTCGAGGTACGGATGACATCCAGGAAGAGCTGGAAGATCTTGTCAAAGCAAACGACACTCCGAAAACTACAAAAAACCAATATAAAATCATCCTCCAACAGAAATACAGGCCTCAACTTGTGATGTCAATCGCCATCCCATTTTTTCAAATTGTGACAGGAATCAATGTGATTGGATTCTATGCGCCAATACTCTTTCGTACAATCGGTTTGGGTGAAAGTGTTTCTCTCATGTCTTCGGTGCTCACCGGGGTAGTAGGTTCCACCACAACCTTGATAGCAATGCTAGTTGTCGACAAAACCGGGAGAAGACTTTTGCTAATAATTGGGGGAATAACGATGATCGTTTCTCAGGTGATCGTTGGTGGCATTCTGGCGGCTAAACTAGGAGATCACAATGAATTAAGCAAAGCTAACTCCTACATAGTTTTGACGATGATTTGCATATACGTAGCTGCTTTTGGACTTTCTTGGGGTCCATTAGGCTGGTTGATTCCTAGTGAGATTTTTTCGTTGGAAATCCGATCCACGGGACAGAGTATTACAGTGGCAGTAAATTTTCTTTTCACTTTCATAGTTGGGCAGAATTTTTTGGCAATGCTTTGTCATTTCAAATCTGGTCTTTTCTTCTTCTTTGGAGGGTGGGTCGTGGTGATGACCGTGTTCGCTTATGTGCTGTTACCGGAAACAAAGAATGTGCCGATTGAGCAGATGGAGATGATATGGAGAGAGCATTGGTTTTGGAAGAAATTCGTGGAGGGATAAGCAAGATTAATGCAGCATACGTTAGCATAACAAATTTGTTGTATGAGTTAGTACATGTTTCATGTAGAGTCTCTGGAAATTTACCTACATATTAATTTACCCACTGTGATTTGTAAAATATAGCACACCACCCCCCTCACATGTTATATACGGAGGGGGTTAGTTACCAAAAGCCTTTCATGCAAGCAAATAATTTATGTAGCTGTGAACATATATTCAAAAACTGGATTTCCCCATGTCCGAGATGTCTTAAGCCGGAAAGCTCCTCGCCTCTACCAAAAATACAGCATCACTTGTGAATTTTGCAGACTTTTTGTTTGAAATATTTTAGATGGGATACTTGTACAAGTACTCAGACACACCTAATGTGGTGCCCGATGCCTCATCGGCATATCATTGTGTTAATAATATAATAAATTTGTACGTCTTTTAACATAATTAGCTAGTAAACATAATTTTTCTAACAATATTGTTAACTATATAGTTTTGAATTAATCAATATTTGGTCTTCATTTGATGTTTCGATGGGGACTTGGATGTGTCAAATATTCAATTTGGTACTGGTGCCAGTCAAAATAAGGAGATTATGAATGCGACCCAGTTTCTTTTCTTGAAAAAATATGTTTATTCACGCCTCGTTTTTGGAGTCATGATATGAAATCGAAATAGACTTTTGTTCATCGTGTTGGCCAAGTACTACAATACAAAAAAACGAATAATGAAAATATATGAGAACTTACCACGACACGCTGAAGAGACTGAGACTATGGCAATACTTTTGGACTCTTGCTCCACAGCATAAAACTCTAATCGAACAGGCTGAAGTTCATAAGTTTGTTGAAGGACTCATCCGCATTGAAGACATTGTGGATGCCAGTCTTGCGATTTCTGAGATTGTTCAGGACTGATCCGCTTTATACCTCCAGAGAGATCACATCTTTAGCTGCACCTACACCAAAGATTATAGAATCCATTCAGGAATAGGTTCAAGCAATTGATGAAGAGCCGAAATCCGTTTCGTTTGGCAAAGGCAAAGAGCTTATTGTGCACACTTCTCACGCTGACCCGGAGTCTTCCGATCTAGATGCCACTTTGCCCAATGAAGAATCATTGAAGAATCTTGAAGAAAACTTTCTTTTTCTCTCACAACGGGTGCAAGAAATTCACATAGATCAGAATGCTACTACATTGAATTTGAATTACTTCAAAGACAGGATGACTGAAGGCATGGCCAGATTGCAGCAAAGCATTGAGCCAAGGATCACCGCCTAGACGCCATAATGGCTCAGCTAATACAGCTCATGGATTATCTCCAAGACCTTGTTGATGCCAAAAAGGGGCAAAAGAAGGGAGAAGCCAGCTCGAAAAAACCGTCTGTATCAAAGCCTTCAGGATCTCACAGAAGACGATCATCTTTATTGTTGTAATTAAGAAGAATCATTAAAGTTCAGTCTTTATAAATCAATCTTGTTCATTTATTTTGAACTAAAAGACTTAAACCGATCTAAACTCTTAATCCGAAGACGAAGTTAGTTCATTTATTTTGAACATAAATAAAAGTATCCTTAAAAAGTAAAAAGTTTCAAGAGCTAAGTTTTGTCATATTCAAAAAAGGGGAATTTGTTGGTTTCAAATTTTAAAGATGACAAAAACAGATCGGATCGTTATTTGTGTTGAAAAGATCAAGACAGACTGATATCGGACCCAGACATACTTCTCGACCCGGAAGATCTTCGTACCTAAGCTAATCTAAAGCTATCCAGACCGATATTAAAATTATATAATTAGTCAGAAAGATCAACGGCTTTATTTAAGCATTCAGTGATGCATTGAATGCTGCTGAAAAGGACTTAGTAGACCCGTTGACAAAAGCTGGCTTAAATGATAACTAGACAGATGAGGTCTTGCCAGACATGAATTGAAAGAACAGAAGAGAAAGGAAAATCTTCGCACAGTGATCAAGACAGAAGACTAAATCTTAAAGATGCATACACTTTTAGAAGGTGAAGTTGACCAGATTCAAAGTTGCACGAATAAGGAATTATTAACGTTGACGAATATGCTTATATAATGATGCAACTTAAATGATCAAACAGACATGAATAACAACATTTATAGAGCATTTAATGAAGCAGGACCCTCTTTCAACGAAAACTCATTTCGAGCTATTCAAAGTCTTCAGCACGTCTCATTGTTGTATCTAAGCATCTAAGGATCATTTTGTGGTAAGTATTTTTGTGGGACCCAACTCGGGATGGACTGCATTCTCGCTTATCTGGTACCACATTCCCTCTAAATATTATCTACGAGAGTTTTAAACCTTTACGGAAATAGCGGAAGCTTTTAGTCAATCAGTTATTTTATGTAGCGGAAGCGTTTTTACAAACTATTTAATAACAAAAATATCCTCATACAAACTCCTTATAACGGTCCAATACTTAATTAACGAGAAAATGCTATAACAGTCCCGGTAAGCCAACATTTCCATTTTTCCTATTCCTTTCCGATTCTGGCTCCAGTACTCCTGTATCTGGAACTCACAATAAATAACAAGGAAACAGATGTTAAGTCTTTGAGGACTTAGTAAGAAAATAACAATGATTTTCATATCTGTAATTATCAAACAATACAATGTCTCAATATGATATGTCATGTAACAAAGATCTTGCAATCAAGTATGTCAGGATCGATTCCGGGGGTGGGTACCTTTCAAATGTTTAATCGGTTATAGAGCGGGTTATGTCGAGTGTCTTCCGCTCGGTTTTGTAACCGAACTCGATATAATCTCTCGGTGCAATTATTTCAAGAACACGAGCTATTGAAGCTCAAGTTGGTTGAACTCGGGTGTGGACTGGCAACCCACCCCCGAAATCGATCCTGACAAAGTAGTTGTCAACAATGAACAATGACGTTTTAGAATTTCAAAGTGAATATCGTGGACTAAAGAGGTGGCTCCTATCGAATAGTTCAATGTAGCACTTTTCCCCACATATTAAGATATGATATGTACATTCATTCATTTACGAGCCAATGTGGACCATTCTCCAGACCGTAAAACGGTGCGAGTTGTTCAGATGAACCATGTACACGGACTGTCATCCGTTGTTCATTGGACTCACTTTCCGGGCGAAAGCCGCGTTGTCCAGTCGATAAATATAAAGGCTCCATTCATTCATTCATTCAGTCAAACGAGTCGTTCAATCAAAGGAATCGATTAAGAATCGATAACATTCAAGATAATTAAATATGCAGATCAAGATGACTAATGGGACGATGTAATGTACAATATGATGACATATATGAACGGCGAAATAATAAATAATAATTTACTGTAAATTCCAGGCATAATGCCAAAATGGGCTGTATGACAAGAAACTGATAGTACACCTCACCTCACTACTTGATATATTATGGGATTGACTTGATTTTGAACCCAGTCCCCAATTAGATTCCTATGAACATAATATAAGTAATTTATAATGATCAGCAACCCAGATATGTGGTTGAACTATTTTAAAAATTATTTTTGTACAAAACTTGTTGATAAGTGTCATTTTTACACTTATATTTCCATATATTTCTTGCGATTTTTAGAGTGATTCTTGGAAGATTTTATACTTTTGGTTGTGTTTTGTTATATTTCCAGGAATCCAGTAGAAGTGCAAGAAATACTGGAAAAACCCCGTTTTATGGACTAGAAGGTGGAACTGTGACAAGACGAGGCAAGCCATGGGAAAGAAGTGAAAAAAAACTCAATTTGATGATGAAAGCAATAGGCGATCGATCACTTGCAACAAGAGATCGATCGCCTAAAGCCAGAAAGCTGATGGAAGTTCGAAGCAAGAGGCGATCGATTGCCACAAACCATGCGATCGATCGCATCAGGGCAGAAGACAAAGGCGATCGATCGCCTATCACAAGAGACCGATCGCCTGAAGAGAAAAAGTTGAAGGCGACCGATCGCCACAAAAGAAGCGACCGATCGCGTGCAGAGTCCCAAACTTAAAAAATTCCTTAATTAAGTTTTGGGCTATTTTTGGTACTTGATTTCTTGGGCTCGTGAGGGGGCATATAAATTGGAGTTTTTAGGTCAAAGTGAGGGTTCTTTTCAGCTCTGAATAGGCAGCCTACCATTGGAAGAGAAATCATATTCAAGACGATTCAAAGGAACGCAGCTAGAGATGGGAACAACGGATCGACGCATGATTCAACATCGAGTGTTTATTAGTATTTCTGAACTTTTGTTTAGTTTTATTTTTGAATTCCAATGTTTATAATGTTGTTAGATGTTATAAAACGTTGGTTTTCCGTTAATATGCTAGGCTAAGTTTGTTATCGAGACAAGAGGATCTTGTGTATGAACCCACAGTTTTAATTCTAGTTGTTGATTGAGTTTTGTTATTTTTGAGTTTATGTTATGCTTTTAATGCTTTTAAAGGATTGGCTACTCTTTGAATGTTGTTAGTTTGCAATTGAGATCGAGAGATGATATTGTAAGACGGAACAAATAACATAAACCGTGGATTTCAGACCGAGATCGAGAGATGATGTCAAATACACGAGTGATAGCTATAGATATCTAGTAATCGAAAGCTAAGGGTTTTCATAGAACGTATGCAACATTGAATTGTTAAATAAGTGAACGAGAGTTACTTACTGCAATTCAGTGTTAGGTTTAATATAGCTCGAGAGAGTATATTGGATATAACCGGAAAACTTGTCACCTTAGATGCATTAATTTTAATTAGAACTAGTAGGTAAATTGTGGGGGATTACTCAAGTGAACCGGAGTCTCGATATTTATCTCTACTGTTTAATATCTTAATTCTTTGTGGTGTGGTTGAATCTTGGAGTTGAGTAAAGTAGTTAATCTTTTAACCAATTTCGTAGGTTAAATATAGTACGCTAGTTAAATTTCGTAATTACTGCTAGTCCCTGTGGGTACGACAATCCTTACTTTTAGACCATTATACTAAAACTTGACACCGTGCACTTGCGGTAGAGAATCGCTACACTGAGAAATAATTGTTTAAAATAAAAGCGATCACTTGTCCGGATAATTTTGAATAAGATTTTAAAAATTCTTGATAATTCAACTATAAGTCGAAAAATCATGAAACTTTCCAAAAATGTCTAAAATCAATCTAGAAATGTTCGTCCATCAAAAAATTCAGAATCGGGGTGGTGCGTGAGTTTCATACGTCGTCGTTCCAGCGCGTGGCTGGAGCTCCAGTTGTCACATGCGGCCGGAAATTTTACAATACATTCGTCTTTTTTAGATCTACAACATTTGTTTAGAAACAATTTTGAAATTCTCAACCGTGCCCAGATTTTGATTTTCCAAAATGATAAGCTTTAACACATTGTGAAAAACTTTCATTTTATACACAAGACGAAAAACATTTTGTAAATAGACGAAATGAAAGCATGAACATGCTACCTCAAAACAGATTTATGGGTTGGATTTCAGCTCATGTTCTTCATGGGTTTTTGAATTTTCTGGGTGATTTGATTTTGACTTTGTTACACCTCTCAAACTAAATGTTTCTGTGTTGGTAAGGAAGCTTGTGTGAAAATTTCAGAATTTTTGGACAAGGTTCGGTAATTTTCATATAAATTTCCCTAATTTCTACATTTTTCCTACACACTCATTCTCTCCTAATTTTGCCAATAATTCAACTTGAATTTGTGAACTAAATCTGATGAAATAGGGGGTATTTATAGAGATTGTGCATGAGTTAGGGTCTTGATCTTTTGACAAGTGTTGGGTTGTTTTGTGCCAAATATTAAGTTTTAACACTAACAAAAATGATAATGTTTATTATTATTATTATTATTATTATTATTATTATTATTATTATTTATTATATTTAAATATAAGGGTGTTACAATTTTTCACTCTATCACTTGTAATTGTACTAAGATAGAAGAGTAAACTAATTGAAACCGTCAGATAGATTGTGTCTGAACAGATTGAGTACTAGGAGTTTCAGGCTAGTAGTGGGTAATTCAGCTGCATCAGGGTTGTACATCTTCTTGTATTATTCAAAGTCTTCTGGTGGATCATTCCTTAAGTGGAAGAAGGGGAGACGTTTAAAGATTTGTCTTTGAACTTCCACAAACAAGCCTTGTCTATCTACTTTCTGCACTTGTTCAAGCCTTTAGCCATCAAACGGATTCCTAAACTATACGGACCGATTACGCACTTACTTCAAAAGTAGTTGTTGAACTTAGTCTGATTAAGAAACAGATCTCACTTGCTACCCCAGCTGAAATCAATCCGTTACCCGAAAAAGAACGAAATTTAGTAAAATGTTTTTTCACCCGCCTCTAAACACCTCCATCCGATCCTAATAATTGGTATCAGAGTCAATGTCACGTGTCTGATTCCCGTGAGTTGCAACGCTACCAACAACAACAAATATATAAAGCATGTCACTATAACATTATCTCATAACTCATAACATGCTTTCAACGTAGTAGGTAACTCCCTAATACATTCCTCTACCCTTGTTCACCCCGTTCTCGAACCACTGCTCTGATACCACTAATGTGGGGTCCTCGTTACTTAATCCGTTATGTATCAGTTCATTTATACATATGTGAGTCAGAATTAAGTACAACATACATTGATTAAGAGTTTAGTTATGTAGGTTGTTACAGGTTGACAAAAACCATGTCATAACTACACATCATATATATATACATCACAACAACCTAGACCAAAAACTCCTAAGCAGTGGTTCAGCTCGCAGCGGAATAGCCTCACAATCCCGTCCTCCCACGTCTATGAGTCCCTACAGAAACAATCACACAATATGAGTACAGATAAACAACCATCCCAGTGCGATATCATTAAACACATAAACGATAAAGCACTATGAATAACAAATGT
The DNA here is from genome assembly GCA_907163345.1 of Haberlea rhodopensis. Lineage (NCBI taxonomy): Eukaryota > Viridiplantae > Streptophyta > Magnoliopsida > Lamiales > Gesneriaceae > Haberlea > Haberlea rhodopensis. Next base: position 886,060 of record CAJQUN010000164.1, read on the forward strand.
GATTATCCTGTATCATGCACCATCAAATGCAATTATGTCATGACATGTCTCATTCCTCATCCTGTTATAACCAGACCAATATGATATGTCTATCTCAGCTCAATATGTCAGTGGAACCCTCTCACATCTTCATATTAGCAGCACATATCATAGTACCGTCCTAACATGTTATAACAGCCAGAGCATATACCCAACCCGTATATCTCTCATGCCAAAGCATATGTAGCATACATATCGTGGTAACAATCCCAGCCAAAGCATATACCCAACACTGGCATATCTATCGTGGCACCGATCTCAGCCAAAGCATACGCTACACATCTATCGTGGCATCCATCTCAACAATATAATATTATGAATGCACATGCATATGATGTCAATAATCATATGATACCATACTCACATCATCATCACAACAATATCATATACTCGCACGTCAAAACGTACCTGTTCTGCGACACAAACGATATAAATTAGGCGTCACTGTCTAACCGCCACGTTGTCCCGTCCCCTGTGATGATGCTACAACAATACCAACAATGTAACCTGTTATCATAGGCATTAAAATCAAATTCTCCAAATATAACATTTTTCAACACTCTGACTCTGGCGATCGATCTCATGTTTTGACTCGATCGATCGCCTAAAGATTTGGTCCTAAGCGATCGATCTCTTATTTTCACGCGATCGGTCGCCTACCCTTTGGAAAAACATTCTGCCTCGAGGCGATCGATTGCCTACTTGAAGCGATCGATCGCTCAATGCACCGCCACTCTCATGTTTAGCCACAGGCGATCGATTGCCTCAAAGGTAGCGATCGATCACCTCCTCTATTTTCTGAAAAACCATGGCGATTTTTCTACTTCTTTTCTTGGTTCTCCTTCTACATTTTTAGCAGACAGAATCGGATTGGCTTCGAAGCTCTCTATCTAAATCTAAGGAAAGAGCACCTGAATATATCGATATGGGGTGGCCTCGCCTTCTAAGGCTACAAAAAGTGAAAAAGGAGGTGCATTAAATTAAGGTAAGATAGTTTTTTTTATCATTCGTCGAACAGGACTTCTTACCCGAAGGTCACATATAGGAGTGTTCCTCATAATTGCTAGGTCATTCTTTTAGTACCCCGGACCACAAATACTAACTGCCTCTATTTTAATACATGGATAAAAACACTTATAAGTGTATTTTAGTGCAATATTGGGATGGAGATTGTTGGGGTGCAACAATTATCCTTACTATGTGATGAATCGAAACATGATGCTTGTGCTGTTGTACGGTGTAAAATATTTGAGTTGCACCATTACCATCAGTTATAGCTTATGGTAAAGCGGCAAGCGTTTGATCCTATATAAACTGTAATTTTTCAAATAATGGTTGAAACTGAAATTTGTACCAAACTGTATGATGTTTTACGTAATTTTTCCTAAATATTATTTATGTATATATTTAAAAATTAAAAAAATCGTATTCAGATGTATCGTATCCTAGAAATTTCAAAATTCTAGTGCAACCGTATCCGTGTATCCATATATTCGTGTCCGTACACCATAGGGTGCGATACTATAGGTAGCTATACATTTGATAACATGGCAGCATGCCCGATCTCACACCTGGTATCAGAACCAAATTTACAGATTTGATTCACATAAAGTTACAAATAGTAACAATTGAATTATGGTTATTATTGGTAGGGGTGCTTATCGGACCGGGTCGATCCGGACCCGATCCGAAACCAGAACCGGACTAATCGGTTCCGAATCGGTCCGGAATCGGTAAGATACCGGTCCGGATCGGTTCTACCGTTTCGGAACCGGTATCTTACCGATTCCGGGTAAAACGGATCCGATTCCGGGTTGAACCGTAACCGGATCCGTTAATTTGAAAAAAAAATAATTTTTTTAAATATAGATAAATATATTTGATGTTAGTTTACAAACACAAAGGCCCATTAGCTCAATTTGTTAGAGTTATAGAGTAGAAGGTGATGGTTGCGTGTTCGAATCCTCCACACAACAAGTTATACCTTAATTTTTCGGAAAAAAAAATTTTAAATTCGAAAATACCGGTTCCGGGTTGGAACCGGTCCAACCCGGAACCGGTGGAACCGGAACCGGACCAATCCGGTTCCTTATCGGATCGGACCGGTTCCGTCCTTAACGGACCCGGAACCGGCCGATTCCGGTCCGGACCGGACCGGGTTAAGCCAGTAAGCACCCCTACTTATTGGTGATATACTTATCTCTACTCCGATAAAGTTTCAAAGACGGTATTTAGACAGGTTATTATATATTAAGTAAATATTTTTCGGGGTAATACATGAAATGGTCCCTCTTGTTTGCACACATTCCCGATTTAGTCCCTCTTGTTTGCACTGACCCGATTTAGTCCTTCTAGCTTTCTAATTTGTCCCAAATCAGTCATAACCGTTAAATGCACCATTAAAACTAACGGAAAGGACTGAATCGAGTCACTTAAATTATTAGGGACTGAATCGGGAATTGGTGCAAATATTAGGGACTGATTCGGGTCATTTAAAAAGATTGGGTGACTTAATTCTTTAAATTATTAAAGTAATTAATATGGATACTTTATTTATAATTTTGGCAATTTTTTATAAAATTATTATATTTAAATAATGATATAATATATTAAATTCTACATAAAATCATTTTTCACTCAAACAAAACAAAAGAAAAGTCAATAGCATATTGATATACAAAATATATTTCGATGACTAGTTAATTATTAAACAAGATATATTTTTGATTTCATTAAATTATATCTACCAGATGTGTCATCAATTTATTAAAAAAATATTTCTTTTTGATAAATTAAATAATTTTTTTGATAAATTAAATAATTTTTGTTATAAATTAATGATATTTTTTATAATTATTTAAATTACAATATAATATATTAAATTCTACATTTTCACAAGATGATTTAAATAATTATAAAAATTATCATCCATTTATAAAAAAATTATTTAATTTATCAAAAAAATTATTTAATCAAAAAGGACACATCTGATAGATATAATTTAATGAAATCAAAAATATATCTTGTTTAATAAGTAACTAGTCATCGAAATATATTTTGTATATCAATATGCTATTGACTTTTCTTTTGTTTTGTTTGAGTGAAAAATGATTTTATGTAGAATTTAATATATTATATCATTATTTAAATATAATAATTTTACAAAAAATTGCCAAAATTATAAATAAAGTATCCATATTAATTACTTTAATAATTTAAAGAATTAAGTCACCCAATCTTTTTAAATGACCCGAATCAGTCCCTAATGTTTGCACCAATTCTCGATTCAGTCCCTAATGTTTTAAGTGACCCGATTCAGTCCTTTCCGTTAGTTTTAATGGTGCATTTAACGGTTATGACTGATTTGGGACAAATTAGAAAACTAGAAGGACTAAATCGGGTCAGTGCAAACAAGAGGGACTAAATCGGGAATGTGTGCAAACAAGAGGGACCATATCAGGTATTATCCCATATTTTTCAAGTCCTTCAGCTATTTTTAGATTAATAATTAACTTTCGAATTTTTCAAGCTGAACTCAATATTAAACTCCAATTCGAGCCGAACTTGAGCCACAAATTTTAACTATTCAAGTTTCGAATCGAATTCGAGCTCGAATATATGTAACTCGAGCCGAATGTGAACCTTAAAACTTTTTTATATTCAGTCGATTATATCCTTCCCCCTTCCTCGTAAAACCTTCCACGTCATCCTTGTTGAACCCTTAAAAAAAAGTTCAAAAAATAAAATATAATCGAGTGAAGTGAGAGTAATATTTTTTGAAGAGCAATTTATAATAATATATTTATATCATTTTCTAATATTTCTATGATGTCTTTTAAAATTTTATTTGACTTTCAAATCGATACTAGTTGCCAGTGAACCACACTATCCAGCAAATGGGATCAGCATATATGACTAGAATATTCCTCTTTTTTTTTTTTAACAACAAGATATATATAATATTTACTTGAGTATTTATATATCAAGTGTGTGAACTAGAATTTATTTGCCACAAAGTACTTTTTAATTCAATCCAAATTTTCTTTTCAACGTTACGTAATATACTTTCACTTCATTAAAAATTGTTTCTTTATATTTTTTGTTCAACCGTGGAGTTGGCAAACTGGATATTTTCAAACTATATATATAAACGTAAACTATCTATCTTAAAAATCACACGTTGCAAAACGCATGTAAGGTGTTTGTTCCGTCTTGAACGTCGATTGATAACCTGCAATCACAACAAGAAACCAATCACAGTATACAATTCACAAAGAACTATAAAACTGAAATCGAAACAAGAGTAAGGGAATTGGGCTCAGGTCCAGCAGGGTTTCCTTTCAACGTCGTCACCGGGGAACCAAGGTATCGTAGCCAAAAGGTGGGAGACACACACACTGCCCGAAGCACCACCAAACACAGCAGGAGACGATGGGCGAACACACATCAAGGTAAATCGCACACAGGGTTACACCAAGGAAGGAGAAGGGCAACACAGAGCACTACACAGCCAAGCACAGTTAGCACAACTACGGCTAACAGCAGGGCAAGAGCTCAAGCCACAAATCCAAACACACCACGGGACAGGGACGCGAAGGGGGGGGGAAGAAAATACACAAAGGATTTTCGGTATATCAGACTTTTTCATCATGGAACAACACCATGATTAATAGCAACGAGGAAGACGAACGGAAGGGGAGCAAGTCCCAAGGAACGCGGTCAAGCAAGCCAGTCGAGGAGACGCAGGAAGCATCTGGAATGGTGGTAAGTGAAGAGCCAAAGAAGGGAAATAAAAAAGGGGGCTCGGGAACAAAAAGAAGGCCAAAGCCCAATCAGGTAATGGGCCAAACCCAACAAATCTCCACCTTGGCACAATACCGGCTCCACCTCAACGTAAGGAAAAAACCCCATAGATGACTCATCATCGCCCAAAGGGTCCCCACAACACACAGAGTATTGTGTGGACCAAAATTCCTGTCATAGCACAAAGCACAGACAAAGAACACAGACAATAACCAACACAAAAAGGTTAAAGTCAATAACCGGGGTAACAATTCTATAACTCGCACAAAGCAGTTATAGACTACCAACACAGTCAGCAACACTAATCAATCACCTGTATCAAAATTCAAAATTTTTAGACATGATTGCAATTTAGAAATAGGTAAACACTTAGTTCCCATATCAGCAGGATTATATTCAGAAGGAATTTTTTCAAGATTAACTAACCCTTTAGCCACTACATCCCTAATGTAATGAAATCTAACATCAATATGCTTAGTGCGATCATGAAAAACAGGATTCTTACACAGTTGAGTGCCGGACTGAGAATCAGAAAATACCTCTACCTTACCTTCGAGCAAGTTAAGTTCAGAGATCAAATCTTTCAGCCAGACAGCTTCCTTCAAAGCTTCTGTTACAACAACATATTCTGATTCCGTTGTCAACAAGGCAACGATATGCTGCAGCTGCGATTTCCAACTTATGCATGCTCGACACAAAGTGAAAACATATGAAGTAGTAGATTTTCTATTGTCTTTATCATTAGCATAATTAGAATCAACATAACCTTTCAACTTGACACCATCAGCATATTTAGAAAAACATAAGCCATAATGCATAGAGTTTTTCAAATATCGTAACAACCATTTAACAGCATTCCAATGTACCACACCAGGATTAGACATATATCTACTTAAGCAGCTAACAACATAAGCAATGTCAGGTCTAGTGCTAACCATCAAATACATTATAGAACCAATTGCATTTGAATACGGTACATTTTTCATGGCATCAAAATCAACATCAGTTTTGGGACTTTGATCTTTACTTAGCACAAAATGAGCAGCTAAGGGCACGTTAACAGGTTTAGCATCAAACATGGAAAATTTCTTTAAAATTTTCTCTACATAAGAAGTTTGCTTTAAATAGAGAGTAGATTCCTTTCTATCTCTAACAATGTCCATGCCTAGGATTCTACTAGCATCACCGAAGAAATTCATATCAAATTTATCACTTAAATAGTTCTTAATATGCTCAATGGATTTCAGACAAGGGCTAGCAATCAACATGTCATCCACGTAAATCAACAAGAAAACAGGCACTGGCATTTTATCCTTAAAATACAAGCAATGGTCAAAAGAGCTTCTTTTAAATTTTAAGGTAAGCATGCATTCATCAAACTTCTTATTCCATTGCCTAGGTGACTGCTTTAGGCCATACAAAGATTTATTAAGTAAACAAACGTGATTAGGTTCTTTGAGTCAACAAAACCATCAGGTTGTTTCATGTAAATCTTTTCATCTAAGTCACCATGCAAAAAAACGATTTTAACATCCATCTGTTTAAGTTCCCAATTAAAGTGAGCAACAAGTGATAATAAAATTCTCACAGTAGTAAACTTAACAACAGGAGCAAAGATTTCAGTATAGTCAATACCCTCTCTTTGAGTAAAACCTTTTGCAACTAGCCTAGCTTTATATCTAACAGAATCAGCTCCATTCTTTACCTTAAATAACCATTTGCAATCTACCAAAGAGCAATTAACAGGTTTAGGTACAAGAGTCCATGTATGATTCACAACTAGAGAATGCATTTCATCTTTCATGGCACTAAGCCAATACACAGCATTTTTTGATTTCAAAGCTTCATTATAGGTCTTAGGCTCACAATTATCAATTGACTCAAACATATTGAAAACATGTGATGTGAGGTGAAAATCATTAAACCTAGCAGGTTGTTTCACATTTCTTTTAACCCTATCCCTAGTCAACATATTATCATGCAGATCTTCATGTTCATTAGCAACCAATTCATTATGCACATGTTCGTCAACATTTTCATGCAAATTAGGTTCATTAACAGGCATGTTCTCATGATTCATATCAGGGAGCACATTGTTTTCAATATCTGGGGTAACAATAGGCAAAGACTCCACCTTGCTCGGTGTAGTCTCAGACTCACAATCAGATTCAGGTAAAGATGGAAGCAAGCAAGGCATTTCATATTCATTAAAAATGACATCCCTACTTATAATAGTTTTGAAACCAGGTTCACATCTTAACCAAAGCCTATGTTCTTTTACACCCTCAGGATAACCAAGAAAGACACACTTAACTGACCTAGGTTCAAGTTTGTCTCCTTTCCTATGCACAAAAGCAGAACAACCAAACACTAAGATTTGAAAAATCTAATTTCTTACCAGAAAAAACACTTTCGGGACACTTACCATTCAAAGGCACGAGAGGGGATCTATTTATCAAATAAGAAGCTGTCACGACAGCTTCGCCCTAGAACTTCTTTGAGAGTCCAGAAGATGCAAGCATACTTCTAACTCTCTCGAGTAAAGTTCTGTTCATCCTCTCAGCAACACCATTCTGCTGGGGAGTATAGGGCACAGTCTTGTGTCTCAGAATCCCTGATTCACTGCACAAGTCATCAAACAAGATATTGCAGAATTCCATTCCATTATCTGTCCTAAGCCGTTTAATCTTTTTTCCAGTTTGGTTTTCAATCAAAATCTTCGAGTTTTTAAATTTATCAAAAACATCAGATTTATTTTTCATTAGAAAAATCCATACTTTTCTAGAGTAATCATCAATGATAGACAAAAAATACCTATTACCACCTTGAGTTGGGACGGGTGAAGGTCCCCAAACATCAGCATGCAGGTATTCAAGTATATCAGAACATTTAGTCATATTGGGGGAAGGGGGGATAGGGAATTTAACTCTTTGCTGTTTGCCTAAAACACAGGAATCACAAAAAGTCATGCAAAACAATTTATCCCTACCAAAACAACCATCTTTATGTAAAATCTCTAATCCTTTAGAACCCATATGACCTAACCTTTTATGCCATAAATCAGTTAAATCATCTGACAGAATTAGCACAGATTTTACCATAATCAGAGACTGTTTTGCAAACATACAAATTCATTCTTTTCTCAGCCTTAAAAGCTACCAAAGACCCCCGCATAATTTTCATGCAACCATTTCCCCATTTACCCTCATAACCATCAGACTCTAAAGCTGCACAAGACATCAAGTTATTGCACAAAGCAGGAACATGTCTAACATCTTTCAAAGTCACAGAATAACCAGATTCAAATTTCAGCAAATATTACCAATACCAGAAACTTTACATAATTTCTCATTGGCCATAGAAACAGAAGCATGCTCAATTTCCCTGAAGCTAGAAAATAAATTTTTAAGTGGTGTCATGTGATAAGTGCAACCTGAGTCAATAAGCCATTCATTTTCACACACAGGTAATGAAAGCACAGAGTTCACAGAGTCACATAATTCAATCACCATAAAAATATCCCCTATGTTTTTCCCAGAGGTAGAAGCATTGTTCGCTTGTTCATTTGTCTGATTTCCTTTTCTATTCTGATTCTTCTTTTTAGGGCAATCTTTTATGAAATGATTTGGGTCCCCACAATTGTAACATTTCCTTTCTCTAGGCCTAGATTTCGATCTAGCCTTACTTTTTCCTCTTTTATCACTTTTCTGATATTGGTTATTGTGAGATTTGTTATTATGCTTATGTTGTGATCTACCACGAACGTTCATAACTTCACCAGAGGATTGTCTATTACCTTTGTTAACTTTTAGATCTAATTTCTTGCTTTTTAGGCCGTTCATTACAGTATCCAATGTAATAGAATCTCTACCGTACTTAATGGCGGATTTTACTGTTGGGATATGCCCTAAGACAAGTCATTAGATGATTGTTTAAGACATACAATGTTTATGGTTTTATGAATGGCAATTCATTATTATATATTATTCTTTTAACTGTGCATTGTGAATTAATATATATGTTAATGTCCTTAGAATAATATTGTATTATTCTTAAAGATGTCCCTAGTCAAGTATTATCATGAATAGGGATAATGATAATACGTAGAGACTAGTATATGTTGATCGATGAATTGTTCATTGATATGAGATATCAAATCAACATATGGGTACATGTTAGAGAACGATGTACTGGACAGACCCACCATGAGAATGCAACATGGATAGTTATATGATCGTCATATGCAATTCTCATAGTGATAATAATGTATGCAATCCTTACGACTTGTGATCATCAGAGATCCCAACATAAGGAGTTATGTATCTTGATATCGTCAAACGTTACCCGTAACAGGGTATACTATAAAGGCGACTATTGGATACACTACGAATTATGTAGAGGGATGTTGACTGATCGAGATAGGATTTGTCCCTCCTATATAACAGGAGATGTGTTTGGCCCTTGATCAAGTGAGAACTAAAATGCATGGCCATGCTCGAATGAGTCGATATGAGATATCGAGCTTATTCGTTTATTCTAGTTCTACTTGGGGATCAAGAAATAAAGATTGGATATACGAGTATGACTATTCCATGACTCGTGTTCAATCTAAACACAAAGGACAAAGGGATTAAGTTACATGATTAATATTATCACAAGTTCTAAAGGTTATGTCGAGTCATTGACATTCTTGTAATTTGGGTAGCATTGATGTGTTGCTAGATACCGCTCAACGCTTGAGACATAAAATGAGATTTTATGTCACTGCCAACATTACAAGATCCTATCGGGTCGCACAAAAGATTAAATCGAGAAGGGAAATTAAATTCATGGGATGAATTAAATAATTAAGAGGAGTCTTAATTAATAATCATAATGATTAATTAAATCATGGGTTTAAGCCCATGAGGCTTTATGAAAGCCTTTAATTAATTATATAAAATATGATTGCAAGGTGTTTAATTAAAAAGACAACTTCATAACACAAAAACCCTACACAAGCTAAAAGCTCTCGGCCGCATCACTTGAACTCTCGGCCTCCTTCAAAGTCGTGAGGTTCTTGGTGGTTTTCGAGCCATCTTTCGATTGTGAATCGAGTTAGCTTCGTGTATCGGTTTAATAACTTGTCTAGCAACTTGTTATTAAACCATCCCTTCACCCGATTTGATCGTGTGGATACCGTTGAGGCAAAACTCATCGAGTTTTGCTAGTGACTCGGAGAAAGCGTTGGACGTTTGTGCTGCTCCGTGGATTCTGCTTCAAACACGCTACAAGGGTAAGACCTTCGTATTCCTTTATCCGATATGAATCCCTATGTATAGATCTGCTGGTTTCTAATCCTAAAAAAAAAATTTATTCCGCTGCGTTGTATGCTCTAAGGATTACTTACATTTACATCACTATAATTTTCAGGAATAGCATTTAAAAGAACAATAGGTGAATAGTCGTCAATGTTCTTATCTCCTGTCAATTTAATATCTTGAATTAACTTAGTAAACAAATCCAAATTTTCATCTACGTCTTTGTTCAAGTCTAGCTTGAATCTGAAAAAAATTTCTAACAAGAAAAGTTTACTTGGCAAAGATTTTTCAGTAAACATTTCTTCCAATTTTTCCCATAGTTCTTTTGCAGATGATAGTTTACCACATTTCCTGAGCACAGAGTCAGATAAGTTCAAGATAATAGAAGAGTAAGCGTATTCGTCATCTTCAAGTTTCTTAGCAGATGTAATGTTTTCAGCCCAATTACCGTCAATAGCTTTAAATACTTTTTGCTGTATTAAGATTCCTTTTATCTTTTGTTGCCATATCGAAAAATCAGATTTTCCATTAAAGGGTTCAAGGTTATATCCAGAAATTGAAGCCATCACAAATAAGCAAGGAGGCACACACAATTTCAACAACCAGTCAGCAGAAGCAAGGACCACAAGGCATAAACAAAATATGAAAGAATCAATCAAGATAAGGGGAGGAGAAATCGCTATCACCCACAAGATCACAATACACTCAACGGTGTACGAGCATGGGGCTTCAGATAGAAATTTTCCTACGGGTAAGGGACACAATCACCTAGAAACAAAATGGTAAATAATTAAGGGTCAAGATAATCACTTACTACCTAGAGACAAAACTCTGGGGTGACGAAACCACCGAAGATCCGTACACTCAAAGCCTGAGTACGCTGCTAGAAGCACCAAAGTGCACTGCCCGAGATCTGGACACTGCCCGAACAACAAAGTGCTCTGCCCGAGATCTGCCCGAACTCTAGACGCTGCCCGAACTCCAGCCGAACACTGCCTGAGATCTGCCCGAGCACTCCACGAGGCACGGAACGTTCTGATACCACTGTAAGGTGTTTGTTCCGCCTTGAACGTCGATTGATAACCTACAATCACAACAAGAAACCAATCACAGTATACAATTCACAAAGAACTATAAAACTGAAATCGAAACAAGAGTAAGGGAATTGGGCTCAGGTCGAGCAGGGTTTCCTTTCAACGTCGTCACCGGGGAACCAAGGTATCTTAGCCAAAAGGTGGGAGACACACACACACTGCCCGAAGCACCACCGAAGACAGCAGGAGACGATGGGGCGAACACACAGCAAGGTAAATCGCACACAGGGTTACACCAAGGAAGGAGGAGGGCAACACAGAGCACTACACAGCCAAGCAAAGTTAGCACAACCACGGCTAACAGCAGGGCAAGAGCTCAAGCCACAAATCCGAACACACCACGGGACAGGGACGCGAAGGGGGGGAAGAAAATACACAAAGGATTTTCGGTATATCAGACTTTTTTCATCATGGAACAACACCATGATTAATAGCAACGAGGAAGACGAAGGGAAGGGGAGCAAGTCCCAAGGAACGCGGTCAAGCAAGCCAGCCGAGGAGACGCAGGAAGCATCTGGAATGGTGGTAAGTGAAGAGCCAAAGAAGGGAAATAAAAGGGGGCTCGGGAACAAAAAGAAGGCCAAAGCCCAATCAGGTAATGGGCCAAACCCAACAACGCACAGCACTTCTTCTAAAAGCTTGATTCAAGAAACCCGAAGAGTAACCACTACACTAAAAAAAATGGACATGCATGCAACTAAGAATACATCCCATTAAAATAAAAGTCATTACACACACGATTAGTGTAAGATTACAATGTCAACCGCTAACTATAAAGTAGCCATTTTGACTCTGTCACAAAAATGTCAAGAACTGGAAAAAAAAATGGGGAAAAAAACATTCAAACAAATAATCTCTTCTTCTTACCTATGCCCACGTTTTATGCAAATAAGCATAATGCATGAATGTTTCAACTTTTCCAAGTTTTAAGATTCGCAATATTGCCACAAAAAAGGTACTGTTAATTTGCACTTGTCCCAGCTACATACACATAATTCCAAGATATAGGAATTTAAAAGTTGCATGGAGCTAATGCATCTCAACGGATCCGCCACTGATATTACTGCGTGAATTTGATATCTGTGGTATCTCACAGCAGAATTAGTTTCAGGAAAAGAATTGGTGAAAAGAGATGGAGAGTAAGCAGGCTACGGCAGGCGGCGCAGATGGATTGGAGGGATTGAATTTGACGATTTCTGTGGTTGCAATAGCTATAAGTGGAAGCAAGAAAAGCAAATATATAATTAAATGGGCTTTAGAAAATCTGATTCAAGAAGGAATTCCTGAAAGAGTGTGTGTCATGTTTCTGCATGTTTTCCCTGAAATCAGCGCAGTTCCAACACCCAGTAAGTTCTGCAACAAATTTTTTTTTAATGATTTAGCACCATTATATTGAGAGGTAAAAAAGATTTATTGGCCTTGTTATATATTCTGACCACAAAAAAACTCATGAAGAAAGACTGACTTACTAGTAGTAGTATTTATTGTTGTAAAACAGATCGCCCAGATAGTCCCCTTCCCCAATCGCAAGACTTACTACTCAGTTGGCGAAAATGTATTATTAGTCTAACTTTGGGGTTACCATTATAATCACCCAAATTTTTAGAATTTTGTTTATATAATAAATTTAAAGGGAAAACCATCATATAGTTTAGTTAAAATTTCACTTTATAACCATTGTTTGGAAAATTAAAGTTTACATTCTCAACTTTCACAAACTGTAACACTTTGAATCCTCTTGACTCGGTTTGAGATATTTATCGAAGATTTATCTCCACATTCCATTATCGAAATATATCCACAAATTTAGAGCCACTTAAGCTAGCTATAGCAAGTTTTTTTAAAAAATCAAAATAAAATTTTGTGGTGTCAAAATTCCATTCTTTCCGAAATCAAACAACTAAATAATTTTGATACCCAAAATATTTTTAATTTTTTTTTAAAATTTGCAATAGCTAGCTTAAGGGGCTTTATGTTTGAGGATGTGTCGTGATGATCGAATGCTGTGATGAATCTTCGATAAAAATAAATCCGACTCAAGAGGATACAAAGTGTTACAATTAGAAAGTTGAGGGTGTAAACTGCAATTTTCCAAACAATAGTTGCAAAGTAAAATTTAGATAAAACTATAGGGTTTTTTTTGTAATTTTCCCGTATAATTTTAAATATCCTTGTCAATATATATACATCGGAAGGGGTGATATGAGAAAGGCCTACGTAGTGTCGATGACAATAATGTGAGTCATGTGACCCATTTTGAAAATGGATGAATGAAAATTCTGCAGAATGAGCCACCAAGGTTACTATGTTCCACATCGACTTTATGACAAATACATAAATTACTCGTAAACTTCACAAAGAAGAATAAATAAGTTCGTGTACCGAGTTTGCCATTTTATATCTATATATTATTTGTTAAATGTAGTGGGAGGTGGAATCCCTATTTCACAAGTACGGGAGGATGTTGCAGCTGCTTATAGAAAGGAAGTAGAAGATGTGGTGCCTCAAGACGTGGTGCCTCAAGAAAAAGGTTTTAAAACAATTATATTAATCAAAGTCTATTGAATTGCTTTTATCTGTATAAAATTTTGAGTACGGTAATGGTCACATTTTGTTGCAAATATTCGTAGGTGCAAGTAGAAGTTGCCATGATAGAGTCGAACGATATTGTTGGTGCAATAAGCAATGAAATTAGTAAACATTATATCAAGAAACTCCTCCTTGGAGGTTCTTCAACTGGTGGCTTGTTCTCAAGGTAAAATCATATGAAAATTCATTAATTTTCTTATAGTTTTTTTTTTTCCTACAAGCATATTTCAAAATATTTGCATCAGACAGGCTTAGTGGCGTAACCAGAAATCTGGTGGACTAAAATTTGTTCTGACGTACATGTATAAACATGAAAAAACAATATGCAACGTATCTCCCTCTCAATATAAATAGCCGATATTAGCTAGAAATTCATTTTCCATTTTATTACGAATTGGTGTCTTGATGAGTTCTATCCCACAAAAAAAAACTTGTTATATGATTGCCATAGAAACTACAATTGCGATAAGTAAAAAAAATTGTTCTTTCTTGTTCTGCCAAATGCCTAACCTTGACTTAGGTTTTGCAAATTTTTAAAACTTTGGATCGATGTAATTCTACTTTTTAGTATCCTATCATTGTTTGTTTAGATGGGCTGTATATATATTAATAGTTGGATCGAAAAGAACTACTGGGCTACACCTTTGCCCCTTAAATGATACGTTCATGGACACACTGCTCGTTTACGTTGTTACGATAAATATGACCATTGCATTTGTGTTCTAAATACATAAAACAGTTCTTATTGGACTCCTAGGGGGCAAAACTTGTCCTCGAGAATCTCAGAATGCTGCCCAAGGTTCTGCACTGTCTACGTTGTCTCCAAAGGAAAATTGTCCTCTGTCCGTCCATCTGATCCGGAGGCACTTATAACCACTAGAGATCACACAAATGATACCCAAAGATTCAGCAACTATTCATCAAATATTTCATTTGATTCTAAACCAGGTAAAAGAATATCATCAGGCTATTAAAACTCGAGCATTATTCATATATAACTATAAATTTCAATTTTGGGATCAATGATTTCATTAAATGGGGTGAGCAGAGGCGAGGATGTTCGACGATGATGTAATACGTAACAATTTATATAATCTTTTTAATAATAATTGGTAAGATGGATTGACAATTTATAAATTTTGACCAAAAATTTGGTGATTTAGCAATAAATTAGCATATGGCTAGATTTGTAAGGAGAGAAAATGTGAAGTTTGAGCAAATCGACTAATTTACACATTTTGTCAGATTGGACATTGCGAGGTTCACCCGATACATACGCTCAAATTCTACCCCCTTCTCCACAAGCCAAGCATCTACAAGTTGTTTCAACCATGAAACAAAAACAATTCGAGGGAAGAACGAATTCGAACGACATTCCAACTTTGTCTTACTACACCGGAGACTGCGAAGATGATGCGATTTCTAGCTCGAGTAGCTCAGATATTACTGATCTAAAGAGCAAGAATTCTATGTCTGTCAAAAGCTTGATGACTGATGAGCATTGTTCTTGGACGACTGATCGGTCTTCCAGCTTAAATGGTTCCGCAAATTTCTCATCCGGAAGTCAGGTAACAAAGTTTTTTTGTTTCAAATCTCCATGTAAAATATGCAGAGTAAAAATGTGTTTTGTCCCACCTAAACGGTTATGATTTTCATTTCACCCCTCCAAGTTGGATCACTGGCTCTATTTATGATTGTAAAGTTAAGGTATACTTGCATGTATTTTTCAGGTTAATATAAATTATGAGTTGGAACAATTAAGAATGAGACTGAGACAGGTTCAGGGAATGTATGCAAAAGTAAATATTGAGGCAAATGATGCCTCCAGGAAGGTGTGATCAGTTCTTACAATCATGTGTTTTTGTAGAGCCTATTACCGTGATTCCGATGTTTCAGGCTGAATGTGCCTCAATTAAAAACTATCTCGCATCTCTTGTTTTTTCTATCAGCTAAATGATCTTCACCAGCAACGATTAGAGGAAGCGATTAAGCTCCAGGAGATGAGCTCCAAAGAGGAGGCAGCCAAAGAGTTAGCTGAAAATGAAAAGGCCAAGTATGAAGCTGCAAAAAAGGAAGCTGAATATGCAAAAGAATGCACTAAAAAAGAAGCAGCACTAAAAATAGCAGCGGAAAAGAAAGCCATTAGAGACATAAAAACGAAGCAAAAGCTTGAGAACTCTTTAGCAGGTCCAATGCCCCATTATCATGAATTTACCTGGGAAGAAATCCAATCTGCTACTTTAAATTTTTCCAATGATCTTAGAGTTGGAATGGGATCATATGGAACCGTATACAAATGTATTTTACGCCACACGACTGCTGCGGTCAAAGTACTTCATTCCATGGCAGCTAATAGAACCAAACAATTTCAGCAAGAGGTAAGAAAACAGTGCTTGCTAACTTGAAGTTATATATAGTGGTAGTGAAGTTATACTTTTCTGTATTATGAATTTCAGCTCGAAATATTGAGTAAAATTCGACATCCGCACTTGCTAACTCTTCTCGGGGCATGTCCTGAGCAAGGTTGTCTTGTGTATGAATACATGGAAAACGGCAGCCTAGAGGAAAGATTATTCAAGAAAAACAACACACTTCCAATCCCATGGTTTGAAAGGTTCCGAATAGCTCGTGAAGTTTCCTTAGCACTTGTTTTCCTGCACAACTCCAAGCCGAAACCAATAATCCACCGTGATCTAAAACCAGCAAACATCCTTCTTGACAACAACTTTGTCAGCAAAATCGGCGACGTTGGCCTCTCCACGATGCTTCATTCAGACACGTCGAATGTGACAACCATGTACAAAGACACGAGCCCCGTCGGAACCCTTTGCTACATAGACCCAGAATACCAGAGAAGCGGCCTGGTTTCCCCAAAATCCGATGTCTATGCATTTGGAATGGTGGTTCTGCAACTTTTGACAGCAAAACCAGCCATAGCGCTTGCTCGGGCCGTGGAAATGGCTATCGATGAAGATCGTCTGGATCGGGTACTAGATTCAGAAGCCGGTAACTAGCCTATTGAGGAGACGAAAGAGCTGGCTATCTTGGGTTTGAGTTGCACCGAGCTTCGACACAAAGACAGGCCTGATCTGAAAAATCAGATCAGTCCCTATGTTGGAGATACTAAGGACTGTTGCTGATAAGGCTCGGGATTTAGTATCCTCTGGTTCGAGTTCTACTCCATTACATTTCATATGTCCATTACTCAAGGTATAGCATACACACATATATTCTTGGAAAATCAAGCAATCTTGCTATCTTTTCTTCTTATTTTTTATGTGAGATATCGAATTTTCATGGTACAGGATGTGATGAACGACCCATGCGTGGCTGCGGATGGATACACTTACGACAGAAAGGCGATCGAGGAATGGCTTGAAGAGAACAAGTCATCACCTGTGACAAGTTTGCCTTTGCTGAATAAAAGCTTGATACCAAATTATACCCTTCTTTCTGCTATTGTGGATTGGAAATCAGGAAAATAATGACAATTTTCACTCATTTTCGTGAATGTTCTAGCACTATCATTTTTTTTGTTAACCATGTTTTGATACATTGGAAACAATTATTTTATTCCTCAAATCTTTTGTAGGCAATTTAGATACATGATCAATGAGATTATATGTGTGATATAATTATCATCAAACTATTTTATCTTGTAAGTTAACTAATTAACGTGCTGCTTTTTTCTGTCTCAAGTGTCATGAGCAATAAAATAATTAGCAATCACTTTATATATACTCCTAAAGTTTGATGCCAATCAAGAACCAGAAGAATGATTTTCTCAGTTTTACATGTACAGATCTTTCATTATTTCAAACATTTAATTAAGTAGAATTATTCAAATAAACCTGTACCTTTTCAAGGAATGTAGTACATGGGATTTGGGAGCTTGAATGAACGATTCAATATTGAGGAACCTAAAAGATCACTCCATTGATCACCCGAATTTCCCAGTATCCGGTAACTGTCTTTTATAAGTTCATCCCTCTTCTCTGATTTGTAATGTGTTGCTGTCTTTCCATGATCTTCAGAGGACCTGCACAAATAATTAGTTAAGACATTCTAAGTCCAGTTCATTTAAATGAATTTAAGATGGTGTAGTGCTAATTTTTGAAGCATCCTACGTAGATTCGAGCAAGAAATTCTAACGAGGGGTGATTTAATATGTTTTTAGGAGTTCAAAAACTTAAATTTTTAACACAAATACGTACAAAATCCCCCTCATTCCACGTAAATACAAGCATCTCTTCCCATTCCATTTTCAATCTAACGTGAAGAAAGCTATGCTCATATTTAAGTTTCTTGAAAGAGTTAGACAGAGGGTAAACTTGATTTAACTAAGCTTCTCAAGTAAGATTAAAATCCAATTTTAAATAATATAAATGCACTTCGAACGCAATGGAACATGTAAAAAAGTAAGTTAATTGCATCATAAAACCGAGTCTTGCTATGGTTGAAGGGCTACGAATAAGCCGTTGCAAAACATAGCATATTGTCTGTAAGTAAAACATAGCATATTGTCTGTAAGTGTTAAGGAAACACCAAAAATATTACATAAATCATGATAATTAAATCTTTGTAATTGTAGAAAATAGCAATTGGAACTCTTTCTGTAATTACATTATATGTTGGTCTACAAGACGAGCAATAAACTGTAAGCGTTATTCCATTGAATTGGTGATTCCATATTGTGTCAGCCAGAAATCTCTCACGAGCTTCCTAAACAAAAACAAAAAAAAATCTATCCACCACCTTCAACCCTAACTCACGGCTACCACCTTCTTCCGACCTACTGCTGCAATGTCTTCATCTTCCTTGGCCACATCCCACGATGCACATAACCCACAAACCTCCATCACCACCATCGTCCCTATCACTGCTCATCAACATATCCCAATTCGCCTAACTGCTAGCAACTTCTCTTCGTGGCGTGCACATCTTACAACGCTTTTTAATGGATTTATTCTTTTTCTCCACCTTGATCTATCCACTGTTCTTCCTGCAAAAGGCTTTCCTGAATTCACCCTTTTGTTTCGACAAGATCAGCTACTGCTTGCTGCGATCTTCGGTTCACTTTCGCCGGAAATTCTTCCGCTTGTTTCGTCCTCTGCCAGTGCTGCCGCTGCCGCCGCGGGGACCACCCTAAGTCGTCTCTTCGCTAGCCGATCTCGGGCTCAAGTTATGAAAATTAAGAACGATCTTTCCCGCGCCACTCTTGGCACCCAAACAGTCGCTGAATTTTTGCACTTTATTAAGTGCAAAACTGATGAAATTGGCCATCATCGATCACCCTCTCTCGGATGATGACATCATCCCGATTTGCGCCCGTCAGACCTTTCTAAAGTTTGAAGAGCTTACCTGGAATTTTGGTAGGATGGACGTGTATTTCTTCCAAGCACAAAACAATATACAAAAAATAAATGAGACCAGATTTTTTACGTGGAAAATCCCAAAATATGGGAAAAAACGACGGGACCTAGTCCAGTATAAATTTCACTATAAACAAATGAGTGATTTACATGTTTTCTTTACAAGAATGAGCTAAGAAACGAAAATGGTGGAGGGGGAAGGGAGCACCGCCGAGAAGGCTGCTGGGAGAGAAGAAAAAGAGGCGACGACCACCTCTAACCCTACTGTTCCTTCACTATTTATATTAAGGATAAATGGGCCTCTAATGGGCTAATTAAATAGTATGATAACGGGCCTAGTAAAAGGAAAATGGACCAAGGCAAACGGGTCAAGGTAGGATAGTCTCTAGTGTCTTATGAGACTGGGCCGAGCTGGAGGTCTTCCTCGAGGCCGAGCTGGGGTGGCCGAGCTGGAGGTCATCCGCAAGTGCGGACCTAGGGTGGCCGAGCTGGAGGTCTTCCTCGAGGCCGAGCTGGTCATCCTCGAGTGCCGACCTAAGGTGGCCGAGCTGGAGGTCTTCCTCGAGTCAGGTCTTGGAGAGTACATACTTTCACCAGGGTAACACTAGTATCCCTGATAGGATGATCTCTAGTATCTTACAAGATCGGGTCGAGCCCATAGAGTTCGGGTCCGAACCGCACCGGATATCAAGGTATCACAAGTATCCCCCATCTAGTCGAGCTAAAGTAATGTTGTCTCGACTCAGACTGGTCAGGTGAGACCCGGATCGGTAGTGACTTCTAATGTCAAACCATGATCTGATCTTGCGAAGTAATCATTGAGGGGTGGAATCACAAGCGCCGTGCCAAGTTCCCAAGTCATGTTGTCGGTAGAGCAATGACAATTCGAATGTCGATCATTGATAAAGTAGGCAGCTCGTAGAACCAATACGAGGAACCGACGTAATCATAGTACTGAGAGCTCGTGTCAATAATGGCAGGTCGGACTGGGTAGTAGGAGTCAGAACCAAAGCTACTATAATCGAAAATTTCGAGCTGACAAAGGTGATCGAGAGACCCGATGTGATAAAAGTGAGCTGAGAAGCAAATAAGCATATATCCGAACTCCAAGAATAAGAAATATTCCGAGCAGATAAAACAAATACGGACTATGTTTATCTTGGTTGGGCCGACCTGAGCAAATAAAGCTCACCCGACCTGAGCTCCTGAGATAATGTATGAGCTAATAATATTGGTCCGACCTGAGCTGAACTCCACGATAAATATAAGCAAATAATGCTCGGCCGACCTGATCTGAGCTCTGAAACAAGTAAGAGTAAATAATGCTCGCCTGAACTCCATAATCAATAAAGCCTAGCTCAGTTCCATAGCAGATAAAATTCACATAACTCCAGAGCTAATAAACATCTGGACATCCAGAGCTTAATAAATATGTCGTGCGAGCCGAGGAGTAAATAAGTTGATGTGAGCTCCAGAGACGAGATATATCGAGCAAATGACACATGTCTGAACTCACGAAATAGTAGTCATGCGTTGAGTAAATAGATACAGCCGAGCTCCAGACAATCAACATGGATCAAATAAGACTCCAGAGTATCGAAACTGAGCTGGCATGTTGTCTTGTAAGGATGACATGTTATCTCGGCCGGGATGACCTGTTACCGGTGCAAGGCTGACCTGTTATCTTAGCAGGGCTGACCTGCTATATCACACTGGAATCTGAGAAAATAAATCCCGGCTGAACTCTAGAGATTAAATAAATGTCCTATTTGAACTCCACAGAATAAACATGAGCGAAGTACTCTCGTCCGATCTGAACTCAAGTGCGGACGATGCGATAAAACTGTGCGTGGGCGGACCATGACAGCATGTCATAGTCAGGGCAGACCTTAACTTTTTTAGTCAGGGCGGACCTTAACTTTTTCATTCAAGGCGGACCTTAACTTTTTCATAGTCAGGGCGGACCTTAACTTTTTTCATAGTCAGAGCGGACCTTAACTTTTTCAGTCAGGGCGGACCTTAACTTTTTCACAGTCAGGGCGGACCTTAACTTTTTCAGTCATGTGGGCCTTAACTTTTTCAGTCAAGGTGGAGCTTAACTTTTTCATAGTCAGGGCGGACCTTAACTAAATATTTGTGAGGGCCTCATACACGTGGGCTTACTCTGAATATCCCATCCAAACTCCCCATCATCACATCATCCGAATAAGTTCATCCAAAATCCAGAACAAATAAAAATCACAAGCTGACGAATAAGGCCTTACTGCGAGATCGTCTGTCTGAGCTGATATAATAGGAGCTTACTGCTAAATAGAATGCCCGAGTTTTAGTGGTAGGGGTTTATTGCGAGATACATGCCCGAGTTGAACTCCTGAACATGGGCTTATTGGAAATGAAGAACCACAATTAAGGCATAATGGCAGCACCAAAGTCGAGGCTGATTGTTGCGGCCGAGCTGAGGTGGATAATGCCGAGCTCACATGGATGAGGCCGAGATGGAACTCATACGGTCGAGGTGGAGCTCATTTGGCCGAGGTGGCCGAGGTGGAGCTCATACGGCCGAGGTGGAGCTCATACGCCCGAGGTGGATGAGCTGAGGCCGAGTGGAACTCATACGTCCAAGGTGGAGCTCATTTGGCCAAGGTGGATAAGCTGAGGCCGAGGGGGAGCTCATTTGGCCGAGGAGGCCGAGCTGAGGCCGAGGTGGAGCTCATACTGCCGAGGTGGAGCTCATTTGGCCGAGGTGGATGAAATGAGGCCGAGGTGAAACTCATACGGCCGAGGTGGAGTTGGTCGAGGTGGCCGAGTTGGATGAGCTAAGGCTAGCCGAGGTGGAACTCAAATGGTCGAGGTGGAGTTCATTTGGCTAAGGTGGCCGAGCTGAGGCCGATGTGGATGAGATTAGGCCGACCGAGCTGAGGCCGATGAGGCCGAGCTCACATGTACGAGACCGGGCTGGAACTCATACGGCTGAGGTAGAGCTCATTTGGTCGAGGTGGATGAGCTGAGGCCGAGGTGGAACTCATACGGCCAAGGTGGATGAGCTGGGGCCGATGCGACCGAACTGAGATGGCTCGATGTGAGGTATTGATTTGGAGTTTGTCACTTTTACTCAGCTCCAATCCTGCAACAACAACTCCTAACGCCCCAAAAACCAAATGCTAAAGCCGCTCCATTCTCCAAAAAATTGTGGTTGGCTAGGGGGAAGAGGTATCCCCAGAGATCTGAGGCCTCGAGAATCATTACACTTGCGTTTCTTCGAGTACAACCCAAAAGCATAGTAACTTTCATACAAGGCTGCACCTCAATAACCAAAACATTCCATCCTTAATCAAACCAACCGCCGCCGCTTACCAAAGGTTTTTCTTCTCCCGAACTTCGAACACTCATCTCCCAACAGAGATGTAACCCTCAGACCATCCTTCTCCTCCCCATATCTCAACGTCTTGAGATCACATTTCCCATAGACGGTGCCAATTGTTACCTGGAATTTTGGTAGGGTATATGTGTATTTCTTCGAAGCACAAAACAATATACAAAAAAAAAATGAGACCAGATTTTTTACGTGGAAAACCCCAAAATATTGAGAAAAACCACGGGACCTAGTACAGTATAAATTCCACTATAAACAAATGAGTGATTTACATGTTTTATTTACAAGAATGAGCTAAGAAACGAAAATGGTGGAGGGGGGAAGGGAGCACCGCCGAGAAGGCTGCTGGGAGAGAAGAAAAATAGGCAATGACCCCCTCTAACCCTACTGTTCCTTCACTATTTATATTAAGGATAAATGGGCCTCTAATGTGCTAATTAAATAGTATGATAACGGGCCTAGTAAAAGGAAAATGGACCAAGGCAAACGGGTCAAGGTAGGATAGTCTCTAGTGTCTTATGAGACTGGGCCGAGCTGGAGGTCTTCCTCGAGGCCGAGCTGGAGGTCATCATCTAGTGCCGACCTGGGGTGGCCGAGCTGGAGGTCTTCCTCGAGGCTGATCTGGAGGTCTTCCTCGAGGCCGAGCTGGGGTGGCCGAGCTGGAGGTCATCCTCGAGTGCCGACCTGGGGTGGCCGAGCTGGAGGTCTTCCTCGAGGCCGAGCTGAAGGTCTTCCTCGAGGCCGAGCTGGGGTGGCCGAGATGGAGGTCATCCTCGAGTGCCGATCTAGGGTGGCCGAGCTGGAGGTCTTCCTCGAGTCAAGTCTTGGAGAGTACATACTTTCACCAGGGTAACAATAGTAGCCCTGATAGGATGATCTCTAGTATCTTACAAGACCGGGTCGAGCCCATAGAGTTCTAGTCCGAACCGCAAATGATATCGGGGTATCAAGCTCCATGACTTACTAGTTGCACACGACGTTTATTTAAAGTGTCTTGAATCTCACACCACAAACCTTGTCGCAACAGCCAATATTGCATCTCACTCCGCTGGATAGCAACCCTCTAATAGTCCCAACTAGCATCATCGCACCCACAACCAACAAAATTGCCGCCCTCACCAATAGAATCGAGGCCGTGGTAGTAACTCCGGCTGGGGGCAACAGCGCAATAAAAGCAGGCCTAACTCCAGTTGGGGTAACCAACACCGTATTCCAGTTGCGTGTCATCTTTGATGTAATCCTGGACACATCGCCCCTGACTGTAGCAAATTTTCTCCCTCGGCTAATATTGCACGTCACTGACAACCAACACCCATCATCATACGTGGCTCATGAACTCTGGCGCATCGCACAATCTGACTGGTGGTCTTCAGAATCTCAACATTCGCTCAGAATATGGTGGAACTGAGAAGTCCAACTTGCTGACGTAACAGGTCTTTCGATATCTCGTACCTCTGTTCAAAATTTTCGCAGCGTGCCTTTAAACTATCTAATGTTCTTTGTGTTCCGTCGGTCAAGAATAATTTATTATCGGCCAAGAATAATTTATTATCGATGCACCAGCTTACTGATAGGCTTAGATATTAAGTGTTTTTAGCTGTAATTTCTTACCGTTTTCAGTACTTCTTCCTGGATGAAATTACGCTTTTTGGTATTTATTTGCTTGTTTCAGGAAAATAGGTCGGAAATGGTAGAAATGAGCTAAAATGAAGAAAACGGGTGAAATCGAGGCGGAAAAGAGAAGAATTCAGATTTTGCAAAGCACCGATCGATCAAGAATATTTCTCGATCGATCAATCCGGGCAGAGAATTCAGCAACAAGTTTATCGAAGTGTCGATCGATCGGAACCAAAATTTCGATCGATCGATCGAGACAGAGAGTTTAAAACCCTGAAATGAACAGCGCACTGATCGATGGAACAATCTTTTCGATCGATCGATACGCGAATTTTTTACAAATCTTATCTTCCATATTTGATGGATTCTCGGTGGTTTTAAATGGGGAGATCATTTCCATATAGAGAGGACATCATATCAGAGAGGGAAAGAGCCGAAAATTAGGAGGATAGAACCCTAGTAGCCGCCGAAAAGAACCCGAGGAAAAGCCATCTTCCTCCGTTCTCCGTCCGAGCTTGAGCGAGTCAAATCCGGAGTGCAAGGAAGGAGCAAGAGAAGAGATTACGGTGCAACGAACGGATTTGTTCCCACATTTATCGTATTTCTAAACTCTGATTTATTTGATTTTCATATTCATTGAATTTGTGAGTTATAACCGAGATCGATAGATAACGTTATAATACGCTACAATAATTCATGATGTATGTTTAACATTGAGATCGAGAGATAAAATCACATACGTGAGCACTTTGAATCGAGAGATTTAGAGTAACTAGGTTTTGAAGATTTTTGCAATATCGGATTAGTAAATAAGTGAACGAAAGTTACTTGTTCTAAGTTGATATTAGTTTCTTTACAGCTCGAGAGAGTGTATTGAATAAGAGCGAAAACCTTTCACCTTAAGAATCGATTGTTTAGTAGTTGCTTATTCAAAACGAATCATTGACGAAAACACAGTTGAACGAAGAGCTAGATAAATTTCTCGAGCGAAATTCCTTTGCATATCCGGAAGCCATTTATTTTATTTATTCTTGTTTTATTTGGGTTCTTTAGTTCTAAATTTGCATTAGTTAATCTACCCCCTTTTTAATCGTAGGCCAAATATAATTTTACTAGTTTTATTTGGTACTTATACGTTAGTCCATGTGGATTCGACAACCCTTACTTTCATTTAACTATAGTAAAACTTGACACCGTGCACTTGCGGTAGAATCGCTACACTGAGAAATAATTGTTTAAAATAAAAGCGATCAAGTTTTTGGCAGCGTTGCCGGGGACTAATCTGTATAATATTACACGAGATTAGTTAATTCTAATTTAGCCAATTTGTATTATTTCGTTTTTGTTTTTCTTTTTAATTTCGTTAGTTGTTTTTTTGTTTTTGATTTTGTATTTTTGTTGTTGTCTCCTTTTGTCTGATCCAGTATAGGAACCATTTCTCTAGTGCATGCTCAGAAGAGAGGAACCCATTCTCGAGCCATTTGATCCTGAAATAGAGAGAACTCTACTTAGAAGACTACGAGAAGCTCGAGCAACGGCCGACAATAACGATGCACAAAACCCGAGATCGATGATGGACTTTGCACAGCCAGCATTCCATGGATCTTTATCCAGCATTACTAGGCCGACAATCCAGGCGAATAACTTCGAGATCAAGCCTGCAATTATCCAAATGGTACAGCACTCTGTAATGTTTGGGGGAGCTGCCACTGACGATCCAAACACTCACATCTCCAACTTCTTGGAGATCTGTGACACTTTTAAACATAATGGCGTCTCCGACGACGCCATCAGGTTAAGGCTCTTCCCTTTTTCATTGAGAGACAAAGCTAAATCTTGGTTAAATTCATTACCTGCAGGATCGATTACAACATGGGATGGGATGACTAAAGCGTTCTTATCAAAGTATTTCCCCCCTTCCAAGAGGCAAAAATGCGGAACGATATCACCACGTTCGGGCAATTCGACCCCGAGAGTTTATATGAGGCGTGAGATCGTTTCAAAGATTTATTGAGGAGATGCCCACATCACGGTCTACCCATCTGGCTGCAGGTACAGACTTTTTACAATGGTTTATTTTATGCTAACCAATCAATGATAGATGCAGCATCTGGGGATCGATCATGCGGAAGACACCGGAAGAAGCGTATGACTTATTGGAGGTAATGGCGTCCAATAGCTATCAGTGGCAATCGGAAAGGAACGCGCCACAGAAACCAATAGGAGTCCATCAAGTGGACGAGATTACTGTCATTTCGGCTCAGTTGGAAGCTATGAACCGGAAGATAGATAGATGGGTGCAGCAGCGATGCAAGCTCAAGCTGTCTTCTGTGATTTATGTGGAGGCGGTCATCCGAGCATTGAGTGCCAAGCAGGTAACAATTTAATCAAACTACTGAAGCTGTGAATTTCATAGGGAACAGGTAGCAAAACAATCCATACTCGAACTCATACAACCCGGGGTGGAGGAACCACCCAAATCTGAGGTGGTCAAACCAAGAGAATGTGTTGAATCCACAACCACAGTCGGGGTTCACACAAAAACCGAGTATGGAGGAGCTGATGGCCAAACTGATTTCGTCGACTGAGGTGAGGATGCAAAATCAGGATGCATCGATTAAGAACCTGGAAGTGCAGATAGGGCAGCTGGCAACGTTGATTTCTGGAAGGACACAAGGTACGCTCCCGAGTGATTCTGTGATGAATCCGAAGGAGCAATCAAGTTAACAGAGAAGGAGGTGACAGTCCAGCTTGGGACTATAAATTAAGAACTTTCTTCCCCTTCCTCATTGTAGTTTGGTTGTTTTTTATTTGTTTTTAGATGTTCCGTGAATGAATCCGTGCGATTTTTGTTGCAGGTGTAAAAACAAGATCAATAAAGATGTAGGCGAAGCAATTCACTGCCTCGACCGATCGATCGAGAAATATTCTCAATCGATCGATCGAGATAAAATTTTGAAAAAAAAAGGGCACCGACGCACAGTCTACACAGCACTATCAAACCTTTTCCTCTCTTCTCCAACAAAGACCACATCGCCTCTTCCATTTTTTTCATCATCTCTCATAAATTTTCTCTCCAAATTTCAAATTACTTCAAATCTTTGAAGTAAAAATTGTTTCTGATGAGATTTTATTTGCAGATCTGAAGTATTGCAAACCGAATTGGGTAGAACTGCATCCGAAAGAGAATTCTGAGCCAAGCGCCAAATTCATCAAAGATCAGATTTTTCTTGGTAATTGGTTTTAAATTTCGTATCTTTTCATCCTTTGGTGCATTTACTCTATTGTTGTTAAATTGGGTCAAGAAGAATCGAAGTTTGGGGGAGTTGTTGTTGTGTTGCGGGGTGTTGGTATTGTTGTGTTTTGGGTGTGGTGTTTTATTGCAGTAAAGCGGAATAACTGAGAAAAACTTAGCAAGAAAATGGCTCCAAGAAAGAAGTCAAAGCAGGCGGAGGCCTCACAGAAGCAAAAACAGGCGGAGGCCACCACTTCTGAGCAAGAGCATGACGAACGGATGTTTGTCAATGCCACGGCAGCTGAGTTGTATCCCAGTTATCACAAGAAACCCCTCAGTCGTGAAAGGGCATGAGTATGGACAAGATTAAATGTCCTGTCATAAGGACAGTAAGGCGACGAGGGTGGTTTCAGTTTGTTCAAACACCAATGGATGCTGTGGTTCCGCTGGTTAGGGAATTCTACACGAATCTCCGAGTTATCCCACCAGGACGCAGAGCAAATGTTTTTTGTCCGAGGGATGGATGTGCTGGTTGATCAGGCAACAATTAATAATGTTTACCGGATGCCATTCAAACAAAACTGTGCGTACCAATCCTTCCGAAAGAGTACAATAAATTATGATGAGGTACTCGCAGTTATTGGCATGCTGGGAGAAGATTGGCAGCGGAACGATCAGGGAGAGCCACAGGTGGTTCTCAAGAAGCATTTGACACCAGAGGCCCAAGCGTGGTTCTCATTTGTCGCCTCAAGGGTCATGCCCTCGACCCACACTTCTGAGGTGACAAAGGACAGAGCGGCCCTGGTATTTGCCATTCTCACAGGGCAGGACGTGTATTTGGGCGAGATTATTAGTGATCACATCCATGATATCGGTAGCAGTCCACCTACCTCCGCACTACCGTTTCTATCTACCATCACTGCTTTATGCCAGAGATGCGGGGTGCAATGGGGGGAAGACGAGGAGTTACTTCTACCGAAGACCCCGATTGTTGTTGATGGTCCACCACCCCCTACAGGACGAAGAAGGGCTGAGCCAC
This sequence comes from Haberlea rhodopensis, assembly GCA_907163345.1. NCBI lineage: Eukaryota > Viridiplantae > Streptophyta > Magnoliopsida > Lamiales > Gesneriaceae > Haberlea > Haberlea rhodopensis. Next base: position 914,521 of record CAJQUN010000164.1, read on the forward strand.
GACCCTCGGACACCAGACATGCCGGAGCATCATCATCCTCTGCTGCAGAGCGTACACGCATCACTTTGGACTCCCTTCACAGGGATCTCCAAGACATTCGCCTGGAGCAGCAGAGCATCCATAGCATGCAGCGGGACATACACAGCATGCAGAGAGCATTGCAGTTGGACCATGAGCAGGTAACTCAGCGTCAGATGGAGTTTATGCACTACCAGAGTGCATGGAACACTGCCATGGCCCAGGGCTTCCCAGGATTCCAGTTCCCGCCAGAGCCATACTTCCCACCATATCAGCCGCATGCACCCCCACCTGCTGATTACCCACCATTTCCGCCATACCAGGGTGAGGAGCGTCACTACCCAGTTCCCCCTCCGGAGCATGATGAGGACGACGATCAGTGGCGATCGTCGTCATGGTATGTGTTTTGCCACTTCGTTTATTTTTCTTGTCCATTGAGGGCAATGCACATATTAAGTTTGGGGGGGTTTGTTTATATTTGTAGTATTTTTGTTGTTTTTGCACTTTTTGCTGCTTGTCTTGTTTCTTTTCTTGCATGACTGCACTCTTATGAGACTAATTCGTCCTTGAGCACTATCAACAAATTGTTTTAAAAAAAATGAGTTATTCTTGAGAAATGATGAGTTGGATTTGCAACGGTACAAAATGATGAAATTAATCCCCATCTAGATAGGAGTCATGAAAATTTTTAACTTGTTTGTATATATCCTTTGTTGAGCTTATGTCAAAATTGAGGAATAGTTTGAGCACGTTTTGAGTCATGATTGAGTGAAGTATGTATTGAATAAAGTGAAAACTTGTGTTAACTATGATTTGTCTTGAGCATCTTAGAAAACTCTACAATTTATTTGAAAGCACTTTGAGGCGAAATTTTATAATTAGGAACTTGACTTGGAGATGATTTAGGCGATCTTTGGACCGTTTGTGCCTTTCAAGCGTCCCTTGTCTACATCATTCCTTAGTGTCCCCTCTTGAGCCTTATTGAAAAAGAATGGTATATGCATTGCATATAATTAGACCCCCATTCGACATTTTTGGCTAACTCATTATACCTACCTTGGATTGAGCCTAAAGGAAAAGTTGTATCCGTCCCTAAGGGAGTATAATGAATCTCATTCATTGCACTGAATTGTATATGTAGATGAGTTCTGTAGGATCGAGCGCTTACCGCTTTACCAATAACTATAGTTAAGGGTAATGGCGCAACATCAATCTTTTCAACCATACACTGGCACAAGCGCCACGTGTTCGACCGATCACAAAGCAGAGGCAATTGTTGAACCCCAACAATCCCTCCCCCAATAATTGCACTCTCTGCAACTCATGGGAATCGAACACGCGACCTTGGCTCTGATACCAATTGTAGGATCGAGCGCTTACCGCTTTACCAATAACTATAGTTAAGGGTAATGGCGCAACATCAATCTTTTCAACCATACACTGGCACAAGCGCCACGTGTTCGACCGATCACAAAGCAGAGGCAATTGTTGAACCCCAACAAGTTCATTGTGAAAAACAAAATGAACAAAAGAATGAGCAATAAGAAAAGATGTAGAGAAAAGCCTTGAAAAAAAAATGATGAAAACATTCAAATAAGACCCAAAGTGGCCAAGGCTAGAAAAAGTTGAAGAGAAGCTCAATATTGTGCGAAAATTTTTGAACTGATTCTATTATACTCTCTTCTTTACATTCATCCTACCTTTTCTTTGGAGCCGACACCAAAAGGCCTAACGCTATAAGCTTTTAAAGACCTTCTGATCCAAGTCTAGGGAATAATTACATTAGTGGAGAAGTGTTGGATAGTAGATTTGTAGAGTAATCCAAAGTAATCTTGACTTCGAGTTTTTATGGCACATTTTGATCTTAAAGATATGATTATACCTCATGATTGACAATAGCACACACGCACGTTCCGATGTTGCGATGTATTGTTTAGCTTAGGAGAAAACGCTTCATGTTGAACTTTGAATGACTCTTATTGATGTGTAAGTAGGATTGCTGAGCTTTTACTTTGAGTTGTAAAGATGATTCATTCAAAGTATTAAGTTTAACTCTACTTTTTGAGGTTATTGCTTGCTCGAGGACGATCAAGTCCAAGTTTGGGGGAGTTGATAGGCTTAGATATTACGTGTTTTTAGCTGTAATTTCTTACCGTTTTTCGTACTTTTTCCTGGATGAAATTACGCTTTTTGGTATTTATTTGCTTGTTTCAGGAAAATAGGTCGGAAATGGTAGAAATGAGCTAAAATGAAGAAAATGGGTGAAATCGAGGCGAAAAAGAGAAAAAGAGAAGAATTCAGATTTTGCAAAGCACCGATCGATCGAGAATATTTCTCAATCGATCGATCCGGCAGAGAATTCAGCAACAAGTTTATCGAAGTGTCGATCGATAGGAACCAAAATTTCGATCGATCGATCGAGGCAGAGAGTTTAAAAACGCTGAAATGAACAGTGCACCGATCGATCGATACACGAATTTTTTAAAAATCTTATCTTCCATATTTGATGGATTCTCGGTGGTTTTAAAAGGGGAGATCATTTCCATATAGAGAGGACATCATATCTGAGAGGGAAAGAGCCGAAAATTAGGAGGATAGAACCCTAGTAGCCGCCGAGAAGAACCCGAGGAAAAGCCATCTTCCTCCGTTCTCCGTCCGAGCTTGAGCGAGTCATTTCCGGAGTGCAAGGAAGGAGCAAGAGAAGAGATTACGGTGCAACGCACGGATTTGTTCCCACATTTATCGTATTTCTAAACTCTGATTTATTTGATTTTCATATTCATTTGATGTTTTTGAGGTTGAGAGACAATTAAACATCTCATTTATTTGATTTGAATTGAATTGAGTTTATTTTATCGAGTTTGAGTATAATTGTGTTTGAGTTATTGATTCGAATGTGTTTGAGTGGATTGATTTCTTATTGTTCATGAATTATATATGCTTAATGATATCAAAGTCTAGAGATAACGTGATCGAGAGATAACGTTATAATACGCTACAATAATTCATGATGTATGTTTAAGATTGAGATCGAGAGATAAAATCACATACGTGAGCACTTTGAATCGAGAGATTTAGAGTAACTAGTAAATAAGTGAACGAGAGTTACTTGTTCTAAGTTGATATTAGTTTCTTTACAGCTCGAGAGAGTGTATTGAATAACAGCGAAAGCCTTTCACCTTAAGAATCGATTGTTTAGTAGTTGCTTATTCAAACGAATCATTGACGAAAACACAGTTGAACGAAGAGCTAGATAAATTTCTCGAGCGAAATTCCTTTGCATATCCGGAAGCCATTTATTTTATTTATTCTTGTTTTATTTGGGTTCTTTAGTTCTAAATTTGCATTAGTTAATCTACCCCCTTTTTAATCGTAGGCTAAATATAATTTTACTAGTTTTATTTGGTACTTATACGTTAGTCCATGTGGATTCGACAACCCTTACTTTCATTTAACTATACTAAAACTTGACACCCGTGCACTTGCGCTAGAATCGCTACACTGAGAAATAATTGTTTAAAATAAAAGCGATCACTTACTAAGGATAATGATGTCTCTGTTGTTTCATCCATCTCATTTTGTTGTGAAAGATCGACTTACGAGGGCATCCCTAGCGTGAGAAACATGTGACAATTGTGCATATCATATTCGCCCACCGTCATTCCATCTCAAGTCAACAACACATTTTTCTTTACATGATGTTTGAGTGTCTCCCCTTACGTGTCATGATGGCCTGGACACCCCTCATTTAGAACAAATTCTTTGTTAGTCACATTTTAAATTACATATTTTGCAAAAAAAAAAACATGTGCTACAAACAAATTTTGAATTATTGTAGTGGTGAGCAAAACGCACCAACTACATTTTACTGAAACTTCTTTAGTGGCATTACTCCCACTTCATTATATATATGCTAATGTCTAGGGTCCCATGTTTATGTCCTCAGCTAATCGATATCTATTTTACTTATTACTTGTTGATCACTAAGACAAGTATTGTTAGTTATTTCCGATGGCTATTGAATCTCAGGTGTCCTCCATCTTTCAACAATTTAAACATTTGGTTAGGGAACAATTCAGTCAGTCTATTAAAAATGTTTACAGTAATAATGGTGGAGAGTTTGTTGCATTGAATTCATTCTCGTCACTCATTGCATCAGTTGGCTTACGACAATCCCTCCACACGCCCATATCTGGACGATGCCATCGTCATATTTTGGAGACTGGTCGTGCCTTATTACATCATGCTCAGCTACCACTGGAATTCTGGTCTTATGCAGCACAATAGTTGTCTATTTAATTAATTGCAAGCCTATACCCATTCTCGACAATCATAGTCCTTTTGCAGCATTATTTGCTCGTGAATCGAATTATCTCAAGCTTCGACCCTTTGGCTATTTGTGCTACCCCTGGCTCAAACCCTATGTCAAAGGAAAATTAGAACCTCCGTACCGACCTTGCTTATTTGTCAGTTACTCCACGTCTCAAAGTGCCTACCATTGTCTTGATCTGACCTCCCACCACGTGTTTATTTCACGCCATGTTCGCTTTATGGAGTTCATCTTCCCATTCAACAAAGCTACTCTCCCTGGTGCCTTACGTAGCGTGAAAGCTAATCCATCTTTGACTGATCACCCGCAACCAATCTCCATACCAGCTGCAGGTCTGTTACCTTCGTCTAGTAACGGCGCCTACACTCTACCCTCAGCCTCACCCAGTCTCGCCTAATGGTCTAGCGCATCCACAACACCCTGCTCAGACTAGACATCACCCTATGTAAACTCGAAGTCAAAATAACATCTTCAAGCCTAAGGTTCTTCTTTCCACTACTAAACATCCTCTACCAGAAGACACTGAACCTACCTATGTCTCTAGGCTCTCTCCGACTCTCGTTGGTGAGACACCATGGATGAAGAATTCATGGCTCTTACCCGTCATGGAACCTGGGATCTTGTGTCGCCTCCCGCCAACTCCAATAATGTCAATTGCAAATGGGTGTTTTGCATCAAGCGCAAGCCTGACGGAAGTCTAAACAAGTTTAAAGCTCATCTTGTGGCCAATGGCTTTCATCAGTGCCCTGGTGTCACTATATTGAGACATCAGTCCTACAATTAATCATGTTACCATCAACAATGTCTTATCCATGTCTTTAATGCACAACTGGCCACTACACCAGCTTGACATAAGCAACGTGTTTCTTCATGGTACTCTCTCTAAACCTGTCTACATGGTTCAACCCCCGGGTTTTGTTGATGCCAATCTCTCATCTCATGTGTGTCGTCTTAAGAAATATTTGTATGGGCTTCGTCAAGCACCTCGTGCATGGTATCATGCATTGAGCTCGGCTCTGCTCTCCTTTGTTTTCACTCAGTCTATGTCTGACACGTCATTATTTACTTTTTATCAGGATATAGTGCATCTTCTCGTTTTTGGCTATGTGGATGTTCTTATCATTACTGGTTCCAATCAGTCGCATATCAGTGTTGTCATTAACCATCTCCAGTCATGCTTCGCTGTAAAGGATCTGGGTTCCTTGTCTTTACTTTCTTCGGATAGAAGTGGCATGTTGTTTAGAGGGACTCTTCCTATCCCAACACATGTATACACTTGACTTATTATGTCGGCATCACATGGATGGCACTAAGCCTTAAAGCACTCCCATGGTCGCCAAACCACCTCTGTCCGCCTTTGGCTCTATCACTCCTACTGAGTATCGTAGTGCACTTGGCGGCTTACATTATCTTACTATGACTCATCGAGAATCGAGACATTGCCTTCATCGTTAATCGGTTGGCTCAAGCTATGGCTGCTCCAACCGACCATTTATGGGGTGCTATCAAGCGACTGTTCTGATATCTCTAGGGCACCTTACATCACGGCCTACTTCTTTGTAAGTCTTCCGCTCTATCCCTCACTGCCTACTCTGACTGGGATTATGGGTGTTGATCCACGTGATCTTAAATCCACCTTTTCTAATGTCATTTTTCTTGGGAAAATTCCGGTTTCCTAGCTGTCGAGAAAACAACAAGGAGTGGCTCGCTCCTGAGGCAGAATATCGAGCCTTGGCCTCTGCAGCTGCTGAAGTTTGTTGGTAAAGAATCTCTTTTCTGAACTTAGTATTATAATTTCTCATCCACTGTGCATCTTGTGTGACAAAGTTGGTGCAACATGTCTCCCTCTGCATCCTGTTACGCACTCCTGAATGAAACACATAGCTATTGGACATTCACTTTGTTCGCGACCTATCAACCAAGGGCCTACTCAATGTCTCATATGTCAATAGGATCAACTCGCTTATATTCTTTCAAAGCCTCTTCATCGCATGCGGTTTGAGTTACTATACTCCAAAATTTCTGTGGTCGATGGTACATCAATTTTGCATGGGAGTATTAGGGAAACACCAAACTCATTCCATAAATCATGATAATTAAATCTTTGTAATTGTAGAAAATATCAATTGGGATTTTTTCTATAATTAGCATTATTGTATTGTACACACTATACATTGGTCTACCAGACAAGCAATAAACTGTAAGCATTATTCCATTGGACTGGTGATTATATGACCCCGTCATACAAATCATATATGGATGGAGTGTTTGCACATATTTACAAACCACATGCTGGTAATCTGTCTATTTTCAATCAGATGTGGGTAAATTGTCTATTTTCAAATCACATTAGTATAAACTGTCTATTTGGAAAATGATAGAAGGTTCGTTGCCAAAAACCGTCCAATGCAGGCCATCTACAAGAGTAAAAAACAAGTTGGTTTCCTGAAATTGAGTTGAATAGGTGGGATGCACTTGAGAAGATAGGATTCAGTGCTCGATTACAGCAAGTGGATTTCCCGAAATTAAGTTGAAAAGTTGATTTGTTTAATTGTTGTGTGTTTAAAATTTATTCCAATAATGTAGAATATAAATGTTTTGTTAAAAGAATCGTGTTGGCTAGGTGTTACCTACACTTAAAGTACAATTCATTCTAATTTCAATATTATTCAGGGTTTTAGCAATAAACTCATGTAGTTTTTCAAATAGACAGTTTACACTCATGTGACTTGAATAAGTTATCTCAAATGGTTTTCAAAATAGACAGTTTACCCTCATGTGTTTTGAAAATAGGCAGTTTACTCATTTGTGATTTGTAAATAGGTACAAAACACCACATTCATGTAAGGGTGTAGTGTACTATATTTTCAAACCACATATGGTAAACTGTCTATTTTGAAAATCATAGGGGAGTAAGATGTCTGTTTTCAAACCATAAGGGAGTAACATGTTTATTTTCAAACCATATTGAGTAAAATATATATTAGTGATACCACATATGATTAAGTTGCCACTACCTCTATTATTTGAGATAACTTTAGTATAATTTATCAGAAATTGGGCACCAAATTTCAGCTTTTGGGTACTATAATATGATGCGGAGTGCATCCCTTATTACCCACATATGGCAGCGCCCTTTGTGGTCAAAGATGCGTGATGGAACCTCATTTCAGACGAGTTTCGAAATATTTGTTCACACACGATAGCATGAATGTTGATGATCAAATATATATTTTCCACCCCACACAAACATGACTACACATATCCCTACTCACGTATTCTCCATATCTCTTTCATCGCTAAGAAGAAGAATTTGAGCCAATACATTTACGTAATCATGTGTATCGAGTAATATAGTATATGTACACCTAAAGTTTTGTACAATCTATCAACAATTTGGTAACGTATGTAACTGTAAAAAGGTAAAAATATATAGCAATTAGACCCAATGTTGGAGAATTTAAGCATTATAAACACGGCTTGGTAAGTATGAAGTTACGGGTCTAACTAGAGCATACTCACAATATAAGACAGCTTCTTACCAGTAAGCTATTTCCTCAATTATTTTATTTTAGATAAACTATAATTATATATACTAACAAACAATATATATATATTATATATAATATAATAATAACTATTTTATATTGATAATAAAAATAAAATTATCTAGAAAAATATGTTATTCTCTTAAATAAATATTGTAAAGTAGAAACAAATCTATAACAAAGTAAAATATAACAAAAAAATGTTGGATAAATTCATAAGAACTAAAGAAATAACGTTTGCACAAAATTCTATAACAATGGAGCAAATTATTACAAAAAACTATATTATATACCTTAAAACTATTCTACAAGCACTTTATATTCATTTTGATTTACATTATATATATAACAATTAAGTAAGTATATCTTAATTTCCAATAATATGACTTACAATAGAAGCTCGATAATGTAATATTTGATTAGCTGATAAAATCTTTTAATAATTTGCTTATACTGATTTAGGAACAACATATTGAATTGATAATTCACTAAATTTCTATTATATAAATTAATAACTTCTAACTTAATATATTTATGATTAATCAATGAAATCATCATCAAAATAACTTTACTGATATTTGTTTCTTATTTAAATTGATAGTCATAAATCTCATTACTGACTCTTTTTAACATAACAAGAACTTTTGGGGATAATACATGATATGGCCCCCTTGTTCGCACGTATTCCCGATTTAGTCATCTTTTTTGCACTGACCCGATTTAGTCCCTCTAATTTTCTAATTTGTCACAAATCAGTCCTAACCGTTAAAAGCATCGTTAAAACTAACGAAGATGACTGAATCGGGTCACTTAAAACTTCAGGGACTGAATCGGGTCACTTAAAACTTCAGGGACTGAAACGGGTCACTTAAAGCAAACATTAGAGATTGACTCGTATTATAAAAAGATTGTGTGACTTAATTCTTTTAATTTTTAATTATTATAGCAATTAATATTGATATTTTATTTATAATTTTTATAATTTTTTGTAAAATTACTTTTTTTAAATAATAATATAATATATTAAATTCTACATAAAACCATTTTTCCACTCAAACAAACAAAAAAAAAAAATCAATAACATATTGGTATATAAATATATTTTGATGGCTAGTAAGATATATTTTTTATTTTATTACATTACGTCTATCAGATGTGTCATCAATTTATAAAAAAATTTATTTCATTTTTGATAAATTAAATAATTTTTTTGTGATAAATTAAATATTTTTTGTTATAAATTGATGTTATTTTTTATTATTATTGAAATTATGATATAATATATTAAATTCTACATAAAAATTACTTTTTCACATGATAATTTAAATAGTTATATGTCATCAATTTATAAAAAAATTATTTAATTTATCAAAAAATTATTTAATTTATCAAAAAGAAAATATTTTTCTATAAATTGATAACATATCTGATAGACATAATTTAATAAAATAAAAAATATATATTATTTAATAAGTAAACTAGTCATCAAAATATATTTTGTATATCAATATTCTATTGATTTTTCTTTTGTTTTGTTTCAGTGAAAAAATGGTCTTATGTAGAATTTAATACATTATATTATTATTTAAATAAAATAATTTTATGAAAAATTGCCAAAATAATAAATAAAGTATCCATATTAATTATTATAATAATTTAAAGAATTAAGTCACCCAACTTTTTAAATGGCCCGAATCAATCCCTAAGTTTGTATCAATTCCCGATTCAGTCCCTGAAGTTTTAAGTAAGCCTATTCAGTCCCTCTACGTTAGTTTTAACAGTGTATTTAACGTTTATGACTGATCTGAAACAAACTAAAAAACTAGAGGGACTAAATCGGGCCAGTGCAAACAAGATGGTCTAAATCAGAATGTGTGCAAACAAGATCAGCTACTGCTTGCTGCGATCTTCGGTTCACATTCACCGAAAATTCTTCCGCTTGTTTCGTCCTCTGCCAGAGCTGCTGCTGCCGCCGCCTGGACCACCCTAAGTCGTCTCTTCGCTAGCCGATCTCGGGCTCAAGTTATGCAAATTAAGAACGATCTTTCCCGCGCCACTCTTGGCACCCAAACAGTCGCTGGATTTTTGCACTTTATTAAGTGTAAAACTGATGAATTGGCCATCATCGATCACCCTTTCTCGGATGATGACATCATCCCGATACGCGCACGTGAGACCTCTCTAAAGTTTGAAGAGCTCCATGACTTACTAGTTGCACACGAGGTTTATTTAAAGTGTCTTGAATCTCACACAATAAACCTTGTCGCAACAGCCAATATTGCATCTCACTCCGCTGGATAGCAACCCTCTAATAGTCCCAACTAGCAGCATTGCACCCACAACTAGCAAAATCGCCGCCCTCACCAGTAGAATCGAGGTCGTGGTAGTAACTCCGGCTGGGGGCAACAGCGCAATAGAAGCAGACCTAACTCCAGTTGGAGCAACATCGTACTCCCGTTGTGTCATCTTTGCGGTAATCCTGGACACATCGCACCTGGCTGTAGCAAATTTTCTCCCTCGGCTAATATTGCACGTCACCGACAACCAACACCCATCATCATACGTGGCTCATGAACTCTGGAGCATCGCACAATCTGACTGGTGATCTTCAGAATCTCAACATTCGCTCAGAATATGATGGAACTAAGAAGTCCAACTTGCTGACGTAACAGGTCTCCGGATATCACAATCGTACCTCTGTTCAAAATTTTCGCAGCGTGCCTTTAACTATCTATTGATCTTTGCGTTCCGTCGGTCAAGAATAATGTATTATCGGTGCACCAGTTTACTAAGGCTAATGATGTCTATGTTGTTTCATCCATCTCATTTTGTTGTGAATGATCGACTTAAAAGGGCGTCCCTGTCGCGAGCAACATGTGATAATTGTGCATATCACATTCACCCATCGTCATTCCATCTCAAGTGAACAACACATTTTTCTTTACTTGATGTTTGAGTGTCTCCCCTCACGTGTCATGTTTCACAGGATAATTTAAATAATTTTAAAAAATGTCGTCAATTTATAAAAAAAATTATTTAATTTATCAAAAATTTTATTTAATTTATCAACAAGAAAATATTTTTTTTATAAATTGATAACATATCTGATAGACATAATTTAATGAAATAAAAAATATATCTTGTTAATAAAACTAGTCATCAAAATATATTTTGTATATCAACATGCTATTGATTTTTCTTTTGTTTTGTTTGAGTGAAAAAATGGTTTTATGTAAAATTTTATATATTATATTATTATTTAAATAAAATAATTTTACAAAAAATTGCCAAAATAATAAATAAAGTATCCATATTAATTATTATAATAATTTAAAGAATTAAGTCACCCAATCTTTTTAAATGACCCGAATCAATCCCTAATATTTGTATCGACTCCCGATTCAGTCCCTGAAGTTTTAAGTGGCCTGATTCAGTTCCTCTTCGTTAGTTTTAACGGTGTATTCAACGTTTAGGACCGATCTGAGACAAACTAGAAAACTAGAAGGACTAAATCGGGTCAGTGCAAACAAGAGTGTCTAAATCAGGAATGTGTGCAAGCTAGAGCGACCATATCATGTATTATCCCGAACTTTTGTATGTTTTCGTATAGATAAATAACAAATAATTTAATGTTATACTCATTAATTTTATATGTAGTTAGTATCATAATTATAAATGTTTCATATCAATATCATTTGTAATTAGTACCAAAGTTGTATAAGTTTTATATCAATTTCATATGTAATTAGTACCATAATTGTAAATGTTTATATCAATGTCATTTGTAATTAGTACCAAAGTTATATAGGTTCCATACTAAGTTCATATGTAATTAATATCATAATTGTAAATGTTTCATAAAAAATCTATTTTGTAATTAGTACTAAAGTTGTATATGTTTCATACCAATTTCATATGTAATTAGTACCATAATTGTAAATGTTTCATATCAATGACATTTGTAATTAGTACCAAAGTTGTATAGGTTTTGCACCAATTTCATATATAATTAGTATCATAATTGTTAATGTTTCATACTAGTATAGTACCAAAGTTGTATATGTTTCATACCAATTTCATATATATGTAGTATCATAATTGTAAATATTTCATACCAATCTCTTTTGTAATTAATATCAAAGTTGTATATGTTTCATACCAATTTTATATGTAACTAATATCATAATTGTAAATATTTCATACCAATATATACCAATATATGTGTAAGTAGTATAAAAAATGTAAAGGTTCCATACCACGTGCATATGTAATAAGTACCAAAGATGTATATGTTTCATACCAAATTCAATTTTTATTTTATTTTTGTTTAAAGTTTATGTTTAATCATTTTCGAATTTTTGAAATAAAGTTTTAGTTTCAAATATTTTGAAAAATATAATGGTCGAACTATAATCATAACCGAAGGTTAATCGTAATCGTAAACGACGATTCTCAAACTGAAACTGAAACCGTCTATGAAGATTAAGACTAAGAGTCGAGCTTTCACGAACCGTTCACTGGTCGTCTAAAGTCAAAGTCAAGAAGCTGCTAAATTCAAACTTTGTAAACCTGGAAAGTGCAAACCCTAATTTGGTCTTTCGAGCCTCAGCCGAAAAGATTGGAGCTTTTATTTGATTTATCGAGCGCAGAGAACAGAAATCAAAGACTCAAGGAACGAAATATGGCAAAATCAATGAGATCAAAGAGGGAGAAGAGGCTGAGGGCCATAAGGAGAGAATTGGTTGAGCCCTTTTACGACAACAAAGACGCCGCCAAGCTTGCAGCCCAGGAAGCTGCCCTCGCCGCCCCTAAGCTTCCAGTCAAGGATTCTCCGGCCGTTGAGGCTATGGATGTCGCTGCTGAGGCAACCACCCCTTTTGCTAATGATGATGACGACGGTACAAATTTTCTTTTCATTGCTGTTCGTACTTTTGTGGTTTTTTTTATATTTTTCTCGTTTTTGCTTTGAACGCCGTTAATTACCTTGTTTTGTGTTTATATGTCTGATTTGTTGCTTTATTTTCTTTTTTGCTTTATCTATTCTTTTTGTTAGTGGTTTTGTATCTTGTATGAGCAGTTGCTATTTTTGTTGTTATTCTGTTTTAGAGTTGATATACTATACTTTTGCAGATTTATGAGCTACAAATCCTGTTTAGCTTACGGTCCTCACTGATGTATAGAGGAATTCTGTGTTTGTTATAGGCCAGGTGATATACTTGATCCATTGATTATTGTTGGTTTAGTTCCCAAGCGGCTAGTCGTTTGGAGGTCCATACAATCCTATTGTGATATCAGCCCCATGTATTGCAGCAGGAATGGGGAGGGAGGACCTTGCAAAATCTAGTGCTGAGTCCGATAATTGTAGTGGTGGCTAAGCGACTTAATGTTTATGGCCTTGAAGTTCAATTTTTTCTTTGTATCAGTCGTTCTTCATTACCTGTAAATGATGCATTCAAAATTTTATCATGGAAGTCTGTGGCGGAGCTTGGGGTGGCCAATTGGCAATCATTCCCCTTGGGATTAAAATTTTAAATTTTCTATGTAAGCGTAGAATACTAATGTGCTTAAAAGGTGCATTTATGACTCTGCCACTAGTGGAGGGGATAGATCTCAATCGGTGATTATGTGGTGTATAATTTGTAAGTGTTAGATGACCTCGAGTCTAGTGGAAGTGATAGATCTCAATCGGTGATTATGTGGTGTATAATTTGTAAGTGTTAGATGACCTCTAGTCTATCTCCGTACTCTTAGAGAAAATTGGGGAAAAAAGAATCGACTCTTGGAGACAATTTCCTGCTTTTGTTATTTTCCATTGATACTGAAATACCAATTAAATTCCACACTTTCTAAGGTCAAGGAAAAAAAAATTAAACCAAAAACAATTTCCACTATTTAAAGAAAGTAAAACGACATTACAATTTTTGAAGTCGTGACAGTCTGTAGATCTACTTGATCCAAAATTCAATTGTTACCTGTTGTAATATTAATGGTTCTGGCATAGAATGGACGAGGAAATACTTGTGCCAAATGAAATTTCGTTTTTTTTTGTGGCGGCGGCGGCGAAGTTTGTTGTCTTTTAATTGAAATTGGATTCTATGTGCCATGCTTTATTTTCACTTGCCCCTAGCGTATATTTACAAAGTTCTATTGTCGGACTGCCCGTTATAATTTAGATTTTTCTGTAATTTATTGGTAATTCAAATGTGGAAATTAATTGTATGTCTTTTCATGAAAAACTTTATGCATTCAATGTATTCCTCCATCCATGGTGGTGATTTTTATGCAATATTCATTGCCATCCATTGATTGCACAGAGTCTAGAATCGAATCATTATACACTAAATTGCTTATTAAATAGAGAGGCTTCATTGTTTGCTATCTCTATTGGCATTCATTCAAAATGATGTTTTATCTTGCCACTGCTGGCTAGCAGATGTGGATATGGCTAATGGCAATCAAAGGTCAAAATTCTTGAAACCTATTGGGAAGAAGCTAAAAAGGAAGATCAAGATTTCCAAAAGGAAACATCACGGGAAGGGCAAGATTAGACGCAAGCATAACGTGTAATCTTGTCGTATTTTAATTACAGGAGATTGTTTTTCATGGTTCCTGCAGTTCGTCTTCTGCCCGTGTCATTGTGATCATTTTAGGCAATTAATTTAAGCTTGTATGAAAACCTCAGTGGTGCTTACTCAAAGACAGGATATTGTTTTGGTAGAGCCTTGGTGCTCATTTTGATATGCTTTTTCTACAAGGTCACTCTCCTTCCTTCTTTAAAATAATTTTTGGTTGATAGCACTGTCATTTGAGCTCATCTACTTTGTTGTCTTCGTAGGAATTTGATTTGAATTCGTATTATCATTTTCACCTCTGTATCTTATGTTCTTTGTCTTCAAACCCGAATATATCTGGTTATGGGTCGATCTACTCAGACAGTTTCAAATGTGTGCATTGGATCCTTGCTAGAGACAGCAAATTTAAATTATAGCTTTAGTATCGTCAACTGCAGCTAATACTCGCCACCTTTAAATTATTAGTCATCCTGTGTAATGACTATCATGCCTGAATGATGATAATATATATAGGCAAGAATTTCCCTCTTCAGGGCATATCTGCGAGAGTGTCAAAAAATAAACTATTTCCTTGAGTGTGGGTACCACCTTTGGATCTAAAACTGGCTATAATCGACAAGGGACCTTTTGGAGCAACTTTGACAAAGAATTGCCAGCGTCTGAACAAAGCTTTCCCACTCAATTAATAGCCGGTAAGAGTTCACCTCCACTTTGGATTGATTCGAGTTCGAGTTCGAGTCTCATCGTGTGCGGAAAAATATTTAGCATCTCCTCCTCACAAAAAATATCAGTTGGTTTCATTCTCTGTGAACAAAGCTTTCCAATGCCGATGATGTTGAATCTCGTTAACACTAACTTTGATAAAAACAAGATTCTTAAATGGATTTAATATAAAGGACTTAAAATCCATCATAAATCATAATCATCTAATGCCCAGAAATTTGTGTCATCTCAAGCATGGTTCCCCATATCGGTCGCAACGGCCCTTATATAATGGGAACGATTGTTGCCGTGCTAAAATTCCAGTCTAAACGAATGTATAACTATAACACCGTTTTTCTATGGAATATTGGCAAATTCGCGGTCGTCGTGGAAGTTTTTAAATTTTTTTCAATTTTTGATATTTTTCATTGAAAAAATTCCGAGTTATCTCGTTACTTTTGTTTTTTATTTTAAAAATTCCACAATAATAATAGCAATGGAAGTGGAACAACAACCTTGACGATAACCTCTCAATGAACCTTGATCTCAACCCATCAATACAATTGCAATACCTTTATTATCGTGAATTGGACAGCTAAGATCAGGTCCTTAAATTTGACACGTAAATATAATCAATCAAAGAAAAGTTGGGAGATTTTCTTCAACAGAATTTGAGCATCCATTATATTTTTCTTTTTTTTGAAAAAGAATACAACATGGTATAAATATATGCAACTAAGCATCGGAGCATACGAAATACAGCATGTGCGTATTTAACATTTTTATTATCAATTTTTTTCACTAATTTATAAAAAAAAAAAATTATAAACTTAAAATTAACTGGATAAAAATTTATACTTTGTTAAACAAGTCATTCCATAATAATTAGATACAGCATATATATTATATTTTAACATTTGTATTCGATAAATTATTTGCATTTATTACTTTAATAAATCTTCTTTTGAAAAAAACCGGTTCAATAAAAAATAGAATATATATATATATATATATATATATATATATATATATATATATATATATATATATATATATATCTAAGTTTTTTTCTTGGTAATTATGCTACCACCAAGTTATAATTTGACAGGCAATTTCACGGCCACGTACCACACACATTGATTGGGGATACTGACATTTCATATAATCAAAGCCATGGGGTTTAAAAAAACATTTATTATAATGTTGTCGAATTTTATGGAAAATAATTTTGTTTATTAATTAATGTCGCCTAACCGAAGGCTGACTTTCGGGGGGCAATAATATTATATTTGTATAAATATATAATGTAAAAAAATTAATATTTTATATTCGTTTGGATTAAATTTCTAGCTCCGTCATATCCATTATAAAGAGTATCATATACATGAAATCTTTTTAGCCTTTTTATTTTTGGAGAGAATGTAATTAAACATTTTAAATACAATTTTTTAATAAACATAAAGCATTTTATAAATCGTATCAATTTCTAGGGTTTTTTTATGCACCAACGAGCAGTATCCTTGATTTGAAATATTTCAAATCAATAGATATATGCAAATCAATGATTTGATATACCTGTGGTGCAACATCAAACTAACCTAATTTCTATATCGTGTTTGAATGAAGATTTAACTTTTTAAGTAATCTCGGACCAATTTGTTAAATGTAAACATCATTATTCATTCGATTTATATGGCTTGAGATTTTGGATAAAGCAACTTAGCATAAGGGCACAACCTCGATATTAAATCCAATGGTCAAGAATTGATTTGGCATTTGGGTATGTGAGATCCACACATATATTTGGACCTCATATACCCAAATCAATTCTTTATCATTAGATATATTGTTATGATAGTGACATATGTTAGCATCTCATTTCCCTATCATAACTAACAGGTCAAGTAATCAACTCACATTGCAAATAATTTGATTCCAAGTATTAATATTTACATCTTAATGATCTAATATCTGATCTTTGTATGTCTTGAATATTAATTATGGACATATATTCCCCTGTTAATAATTTACACACTGAAAGCGATTTAGTATACAAAATCTAAAAATTTGTGACATATTTCAATGGCTCGAATTTTTGAGATTTTGATTTTAGTAGAATTTATACCGTTTAGAGTGATTTGTTTAGGCGTGTAAACGAACAGAATAGAGCCGAATAAAATCGAGGCCCGAAATCGAATGGAATTAGATATATTCGAGCTCGAGCTCGCTTCGAAATTCGAATAATTTAAACTTTTGCTCGGATTCGGCTCAAATTATAGCTCATGTTCGAGTTCGGCCCGAAAGATTCGAACATGCTCACGAGCTATTCAAATATAGCTCAAAAATAAATACTCAAAGGCTCAAAATATATTATATAATATATAATTATATTATAATTAATAAAATAGTAAAGTTTACGATCGGCTCGCGAACTATCGAATAAAATGATTTAGATACGAGTTCGGCTCAAAAAATTCAAATATGTTTGAGTTTTGATTGAATTTGATAATTCGAATATAAATCAAATATTTTTTTTAAAAAAACTATTTATTTGTACCCTTTGATTGGATCCCTAAATGTCAAGTAGTCATTGAAGCTTTAAATGAGCTTGAAAGATTGATTCGATAAGTACATGGGAAATGAATCATAGAGAAGTTTCAAGAACACTTGAGTAACTTGCAACTTTCTACGGTGGCGACACAAAGTTTTGGAACACACGAATGATGTTTTGAGAATGATCAAGTAGCCAAAGAAAATATGACGAGTTTCATGATTTTAGTCTCTTTTTATATATATATATATTTTTCTAGTTAGAAACAATAAGCCTGTCACGAAAGAATATTTTGTAAAAAATTTGGTGCACCCCTACGATCATCGGACACTAACACGGCGACACAGACACTACGACATAAATTTTCAAAATTTTCAAGATACGATATAGCTGGGACACATATATTACATATTATATATTACAAATACTAGAAATTCACACTTTTTAAATTCTAAAACCAACGTAAAATTAACAAAAATATTCTTACCAAATCTAAGAAGTATATACAGAAATACATATCACTGGATCCATCATAATATCACTCATACTAACACCAAATATATATGACTTTAATTAATATAAAGTTTAATAAGCACGTCAAAATAAAATATAACATCAAATTTTTTTTTACCAAATTCAAAAATAATATATAAATGTATGTCACTAAAATCATCATAATATCATTCATTCTAACAACAAATGTATATTATTTCAATTAAATAGAGTTTAAGTAATACGTCTAAATTTCATTTTAGCCAAAAAAAATTTAAGTTGCACAATTATCACCCAAAAGTGTAATTTCTGTATCGAACACGGTTCGGACAAGCCCATCAGTCATGTCCATTTTGAGGGGAGTGTCCGACACTGGTGTTCGATTTTATTTTATTAATAAAATAAAGAACATGTCACGTGGCGTGTCCGAGGAGTGTCTGATAAGTGTCGGTGTCCGAGAAATGTCCGACACTGCACTGAGTAATTTTTAGGAGTGTCAATGCATCATATGTGCACCTAAGATGCCAAAGAAAGTTATTTCGACGATCTTTACTTTATAATAGATTATAGATAATAACATCAACAACCGGAGCTATCTTAAGGCAGAAAATAATAGCATACAAAATTAGGGCAAAAAAAATTGAAGGAATCAAAATATAATTTTATGGGGGTAATTTTTGGGGCAACATGCAAATTTTTTTTTTATAAAATTTAAAGTAATAAGAAAAAACGTTAGCAATAATACATGAAATTTCAAATATAATAACTTTTTGTAAAGAGTGGAATTGAAATTTTATTTGAATAAAAATTTCCCACCAAAAATTAAATTTAAGTTTTTTTAATTTTTTAGTTATTATTCAAATCATTTATATGTTGTTTTTGCTTAAAGTAGGAAAAAATTACTTTTAAGCAAAAATATTTAGTGTTTGTTTTAAAATAAATAAAAAAACAGCTTAATAAACTCCAATTAATTACAAAACTACCACCAAACAACTTAAGGCAGTCAAAAGCATATCATGATCTGCTTCTCAACTTCTACTTTTTCTGCTTATTTTTTAAGAAGCAATAGCAGAAGCAATGAAATAAAACACTCAAAATCTGTTTTTTATCTGAAAAGTTGATAAGCAGTTTGCAAAAGTATTTGCAAACACCCACTTAGGTTGTGTTTGCAATTGTTTATTTAAAACACTTTTATGTAACTTTTGTTTAAAGTTGGAAAAAGTTACTTTTAAGCAAAATCATAGAATGTTTGCTATTATAATAAAAAGGCAGCTTAAAGTGCCAAAAAATCAATTTAGTGTTTGCTAAATTTTGAATAAACAGCTTATCGAGATATATTTCAAAACAAAATTGTCATTTTTACCATAGAGCTAAATCACAACTTGTATTATTTTCTTTTATTTTCCCCCCTTTTCCATTCATTTGTTTGTTCTTTTTCAGCTATACGTTTTTGGCGCAATAATTCTTTTTAGCACAAATATACTTTGTTTTTATAAGTTAGTGCAATAACTTTTTTTTTATCATAAATATACTTTTTTTTATAAGATATTATAAAATCCTAATTTTATTCTCGGAAGCTTGATAATTATTGGAAGCATCCATCCATACAGTTCACTAATTTGAAAGACTATTAAAAAAATGAGTATCATTATTGAAATGAGGATATTGTAGAAATAAGAAAAATCAGTATAGAAAATAAATTATCAAGGAGTCCCATAAACGAACAAGATTCAATGGTTTAACAAAGGAAAAAGAATGTATATTTCTCTATTATAAACGTGCTTAAACTTTCTAAAATATTTTTGAATATAAATGGAAAAATAAAGATAGAAAGTGGTAAATAATCCAATTGGTTTACAAGGTTCGAAGAATAATAATTCATATTTAGATTATACCCAAGTACTAAATTTGAAATCCAACTCTAGAAAATAGAACCCTTCTTTTGCGTTAAGTTTGCCGATGTAATAATAAAAATAAAGCCTTTTTAGACAATGAAGGTGGGAAAGGAATAATATTTTTCAATAACTTCAATTTATTTATAAGATTGTCACGTCTTAACTTAAAGTATGTAGAAGTAGAGCTGTTAGAACGGGCCAGCCCGACCCAAACAGGCTGGCCCGCTCGACCCGCGGCCCAAACGGGCCCAACCCGTTTGGGCCCGCCTCCAGGCGGGTTGGGAAAATCCCAACCCAACCAGAAGCGGGCCGCGGGTTGGGGGCAGGCTGGCCCGCCGAAATATATTTTTTTAAATTGTAATTTTTTTTAAAAAAAAAGTTTTAAAATTTTTTCTTCAAAAAAAATTTCCATTTAACTTTGCCGAACCTGGATCTGATACTAGAAGAATAACTGAAACTTGTTTCAGGTTTTATCTAGATATTAACACTGCTACTAGAAAAACTTGATTAGTGAATCAGTATTTTACTCAATTTTGAAATACTTGTTGCAACTTTCAAGCAAGAACAAGTGAAAAATATATAGTAGATCGAATGCTTCAATGTGATATTGAGTTTTTATCTATGAATTGAGCCTAAAAAAAGAAATAACAATTTTTTTTTTAAAAAATTGGGGCCAGCCCGCCAAAACCCGCGGCCCGTTTGGGCCAGCCCGTATAGCAGGCGGGCCTTAAAAATGCTGGCCCAACCCGCCTATTTGGCGAGTTCGGTTGGGCCAGCCGGCCTGGCCCATTTTGACAGTTCTATGTAGAAGTACCTCATCACCTGCTTATCTCCTTATGAGTGTTACCTCCTTTTTTTTGGAGAATCAATAGCAGAAGCAGGATAATAAAACACTCAAAATCTATTTTTTTTATCTGAAAAGCAGATAAACAATTTTCAAAAGCATTCCCAAACATCCACTTAGTATTTTATAAATGTTTTTGCAAACTGCTTACTGGCTTTTTGAAATAAAAATCAGGAGTTGAGTGTTTTATTTCATTACTTTTGTTATTGCTTCTCTAAAAAATAAACAGAAAAAAATTGAAGCTGAGAAGCAGGTTGTGACATGTTTTTCACTGTTTAAAAGCATTTTTTTTAATTTTAAGCAAAAATAATATAGAAATACTTTGAATAAACAATTGCAAATACATCCTTAATAATATAATAAAATAAAATAAAAATTATATTTTATCTCAAATATAATATCCTGAAAAGCACAACGTTGTAATCCCTGCAAAAATGCTCCTCAAAACCTCCTCCATTGCCTCTCTTCCCCTCGTCTCTTCCATCTTCAAGCCTTCTTTTTCTCTTCCCAAACTTCCCCCACTCAAACCCTTTAATTCCCCCTGTACCCCCATCACACGCCCCTCCACTCTCTTCGCCGCGACAAGAATGAGCTGGCTCAACAAGTTCGGATTGGGTATCCGCTCCGCCTCCGATTCCGCCGTGGGCTATTCGTCTTCCATACCACAAGGCCCCGATGACGATATCCCGGCTCCGGGTCAGGAGTTTGCCCAATTCGGGTCGGGTTGTTTCTGGGGCCCCGAATTGGCCTACCAGAGGGTGCCGGGTGTGACCAAGACGGAAGTTGGGTACACGCAGGGGAATTTGCATAATCCCAGTTACGAGGATGTGTGCTCGGGTACTACGAAGCACTCGGAAGTTGTTCGAGTTCAGTATGATCCGAAAGACTGCAGCTATGAGACTTTGCTTGATGTTTTCTGGACCAGGCATGATCCGACGACCCCCAATCGGCAAGTGGGTGTTCGTGTTCTTTTGTTGAATTTCTTGATTTTTGAGTTCTTATGGATTTCGTTGTTTTGCGATGGGAATCGGGTTTCTTATTGCATCTTAATGCTTTTGGTGCTAACCAATGGGATGGCAAAGCTGAAAATGTTTTCAAATTTCTTTTGTATTTTAAAAATTCTTTTCTTTTCGGCATCCCATTATGATATGAGTTTTATTCTGATATGTGACCGAATTATATTTTCAGATTGCAAATAGTTAATACTTGAATTTAGTTGATTCTTATAGACGGAGTCACCGAGCTATTTTGGCATTCATGAGTAATTTTTCTTGGATTTAGGTTTGATTGCTGTGATTTATTGGGTATGATTGGTGAATTTCGTGGATGTTATGTGTCGAATTTATATGAAATATGATTCTGCATTTACCGGAAGAAAGAACTAACTGGAAGACTGTTGTTGATTCCAAAAGATGTTTTCTTTAACTTATCTGGTGTTTAGTGGTATGATTCATACATTAGCCATGCTAGCAAGGTTTGAACTTCTCAGTTTTCCCGTCTGATAATAATTTATTTGACTGTTTAGCGGAATTACCAAATGTGAAAAATGCTTTTCTTCGACCTCGTAAAGTAATATAACCGGCTAATGTGTTTAAGCTCCGTCACCGTCGGAATGTTGGCATGAATTGGGATCAGTGCGGTAGTCATTGTGATAATGAATTCACTCCAAAGCTAAAGAATAATGATTTTGTTACTGTGCTGAGAATTCCATATGCCAGTGGTCAAGTCTGAATTTGTATCAGTTACGCATGATGCTAACTTCACTTGCCTTTGCTTTCGACACCATCCGGGTAATTTTCATTAGAACTATGTGATCTTACAGTATCCTCTCAGGTTATCATGATCACTTTTCTGATTTAATAACCCTTCCTGTTGTTTCAACCAGTGATAATAAATCAATTTCGATACAGCAATTTTATGAGGTTTCTTTGGACAGTAGCAGAGTTGTGTAGGATCAGTTGTCATTTGTAAAGTAAAAAATCTTCAAATTTCAAGTGTAATTTTACTTGTTAATAACTTAATGTCATCCCTCATCAATAGTTAAAATCATCACATCAAACCTTTCTTGGGTAGAATCGAAACGAATTAGGTGGTGTCTGAACCCAAAAACGTGATTAATTAGGTGGGATAGATTCTCAAAGTCATTAACCATTTCGCAATCTCTCTCGAATCTCCTGTCGCATAAGTAACTCACACCCTTGTTTGCATTTGCACAATTCTTGTTTCCAATTGCTCATTACTAATCATTTTAGTGTGTCGATGCAGGGGAACGACGTAGGAACTCAGTACAGGTCCGGGATATACTTCTATACGCCTGAGCAAGAAAAGGCATCCCTTGAGTCGAGAGATAGGCAGCAAAAACTCCTGAACAGAAAAATCGTCACCGAGATACTACCGGCCAAGAAATTTTACAGAGCAGAGGAGTACCACCAGCAGTACCTTGCAAAGGGTGGTCGATCTGGTTTCAGGCAATCCAGTGAGAAAGGTTGCAACGACCCCATTCGATGCTATGGCTAACGCGCACTACTCACTAGTATACGACAAACAAAATTGGGGTTCTTTACTGTTGAACATTCTGGTTTGTGTTTAGCTTGAATTGTGGGTTCTGAGTAAATTTTGATAGCTGTTGTTTAGCTTCGTGTTGCAGTGTCATCTGATGTATATCAACATTGTGAATCTTTCTAAGCATGCAATGTTTATTTTAATACAATATTCGAGATGGGATAATTTCAAATCTATGAGCTCGTGTTTGCTTGGAAGGATTTCATTTTCCAAGGGATTGCATTTTAAAAATAAATTTGCAAGAACGGATTTAAAATTACAACAATAATTAACATAATTCAAGAAACTCCAATTTCTTCAAAACGGCCATATATTTGGTTAACGATAAAAAATTGATTACTAAGTAAACAATGACATGAAATATCACTGAATTTCATGAATTAACAGCACACTAATTGCTTACTATAAATTAAATTAATAAACTAAACTGCTAATTGGCGTTGAGTAGATCCAGCATCTTCATTATTAATCCCATAATAATGGTGCTTATTATTCTCTGTAGCTGTATTACTTGGTGGCATATTCAAAGGAGGGAATTCAAGAATCATTTCCCTTTGGAGATAACAGCAATATGTGTGAAAAGTTGAGGGTGACACATTTAATTCGAACCCTAATCCGAACAAGAAATCAATTTCAAGAAGATTCATCTCTACTATGTTGATTCCACCTACTTTTGCATAGTAAGCATTGTTGTAAAATCTGTAAATCAATAGGGCAAAAAAATTTAAGAAAGAAACAAGAAGGGTTAAATATTTATATAACCAATGAATGGAGGATCAATTGTTTATTGTGTGACCAAAACTATAATTAACGGTATACTGTAACTAAAATATTTTAAAAGATCTTGGCATCTTTCCTTCAACTGGAAGTGGGAGCTTTTACAATAACTAGGATTTTCACACCCCATCGAAGACTTGCAAAAAATATATGTTGTGAAAAGAGGGAGTGAGATATATTGAGTCAGCTTGCGAGTCTAATGAGTCGGATCCATTCAAGCTCATGAGTTTAAGAGTTGATATATATATATATATATATATATATATATATATATATATATATATATATATATATATATATATATATATATATCAAATGACTCATTGAGTGAGGGGAAAAAAAAGGAGATCAAATTTTTTTACTCCCTTTGTCTCTTGTTTCTACACCTCTATGTCGAGTGAATTTCATGAATTTTGGTCACTTGAAGATAGCAAAGGACGACCGATGAAGATATAGTTCGAAGTTATATATAAAGATATGGAGTCCAAATGGATTGACGATATTCTGACCGAAAGAAGCTATTGGGGAAAGACTGATATATTTGCGCGATTGGATTTGATCCTTCCTTTGGTTCTTGTATCATATCTCAATCCATTGTGATTAAATGTTATTTTCTCTCTGATTTCTAATTTTTTAGGATCCAAAAAATCATTAGTCATTCCCAAATTAATTATAGAGTTGAGGTAAAACATATAAGAATTCCTCCCCACCAATACTGGCTTTTAATAATATGTGTGACCTTGCGCGTTTGTCATTTATCAGTTTATGCTCTTCGTCTATCCCAGTTTGTACCTTCAATTGTATTGGAAGACAGTGTCCTTACTTGTCTACACTCTGGGTTTAATTGTTTGAGGGGACTGGATTTGGTGATGGTGGTTCATACCCTATTCTGGTCAAAGTCTTGTGTTTCTGCAGTGCTTCACTCTCCAATTCCACCTGGTTGTACATCCTTCCATAGTAGTTGGAGCTTGACTTCAGTTTGGTCACTTTTTTTACTTTTTAGAGTATTGTGGTCTTTGTGACTTTTATTTCAGCACTTGGTTGTAACCGTACTGGTGGGTACTCTTTAGTTAATCTAATGTTTTTGGATGTTCAAAAAAAAAAAAAACAATAAACAGAAAAGCCAATCCCCTAATAGTTTATTATGAACGAGTTACACTCATCTATTAGTATTTGATACATCTATTTTTAATACAACCTATAATATGATTCACATATATGTATTCGGTGCATCCATCTTAATCCTACTTATAATATGATTCAACTATCAATACTTGGTCCATCCATCTTAATCCAACCTATAATATGATTCACCTATTAGTATTCATGGATCCATCTTAATCCAACCTATAATATGATTCAACTATCATTATTTGGTGCATCCATCTTAATCCAACCTCTAATATAATTCACCTATCAATATTCGTGGAACCATCTTAATCCAACTTATAATATGATTTAATTATCAATTTTCGGTTCATCCATCTTAATCCAACCTATAATATGAACATGGGTCACATTACTGACACTGACCAAATCCGTCTATCCCCGTTTGTACCATCTTAATCAAACCTTGTCAACTGTCAAGAACACCAGATTTATATCCTTAAATATGTTCCAATTGGGAGATTATGAACCTAACTACCATTAGCGCAGAACAGAGACAAAGGAAAGAAACTCAAACATTTCATTTCTCAATTGGGAACTATAAATTCCAAGATTGAGCTTGTCATAGTATTCACTTGTATACCCAGGAGTGATTGCAATAAAAGGCGAGGAAGGCGGCTGTCCTCCTCAAATGTTTTTTTTATATATATATATATATATTACGTTTTTGCCCCTCATATTTAAAATACCTACATTTGTGCCCCCTCAATAAAAAGCCTATAGTTTTGCCCCCTCTCTCCTTCAACATCGAAGCTAGATTCAACCGTTTTTACTAAAATTTTGAGGTATTGTATGCAGATTAGGCATTTATAATAAGTTGAGTAATTAGTTAATTTTCTTAACCGCCGGTTTGTTGAAAACTTATAGTTTCGTGGAAATTGTTTTAGTTGAGAAATAATCTAAAACTATTGTTTTTAATTACAAACTTTTGTTTTTAACCAAAAAAGATTTCAAAGCCCCCATTCAATTATGGGACCACTCTTGGACTATATTTGATTAGAAATTTGGGACTAGTATTAAAAAAATCCATATTCTATTTGACCATTTTTTAAAATTTTACCATATTCTAAATATAGACATTTCCTTTGGATACACACAAAGGGACACCAAATCTTAGGTGGCTTTGTCTGTTAAATATCGAGGATTTCACATGCTTAATTAATTGTCTTTATTTTACTTAAACTCATCAAGAAACTTTGGAACATTAAACATTTTATCTTGTTAAACAAGTGAGTCACAGCCGATTCAGATATTTAATTTGAACTGTGACATAAAAATAAATTTTTATATACTTTAAAGATTAAATTATGAGAATATATAGATTTAAACTTTTAAATATTACATATTAAAGTTATTTATTTGAGGATGATCGAATGTCTAATTCACACCTCAGAACATATACACCATGAATATTAACGGCATGGAGAAATTATTGCCCCACCAATACCCAAATTCCATAAATTAGTAACTTTTTTTTTTTTTGGATTTTGGAGGGGTTGACATCCTCCGCACCCCCTCTCCTCCGTCCATATATATATATATATATATATATATATAATCATAAACTAAGCGCATTCAAGATTCAGAGATTAACTTACATATCATCCATGAACTTTGCCGAAACCAACACACTGGCAATGAGCAGCCGATGTACATTGTACGAGTTAATCGGCAAGAATGGCTGTTTCATCGTGAATCGATCCAAATAAATATACGCCACGATGAAACAAGAGGGGCTGCAATTTGCATACTTGAATATCCTCTCCAGATAGCATTGTACAGAGATCGTAGGTCTAGCCAAGCCATGAAAAATGGATATTTTCTGCGTATTTAAGCTCCGAAAGACGTCGTTTGTCTCTGCAGCTTTTTGCAGAAGAGAAGACAGGAATTTTATGACCTTTTGCATCACTTGAGAGCTCTCAAATTCTGCCATTGATGGAGTATTTAATTTGCAGAAGCTTGATGGGTTTTTTTAAGAGTAGATTTCAGTAATGTTATTAACTATTTATAGTGAAAATTGAAGAAGTATAGGTAATGGTGTAGCTAGCTTTGTGTTTGAACATGATGAAGAAGTGAGGAGAGTGTTTGTGGTATGGTGTTCATATAGGAAGAATATTTATACATGGGATTCACGCGGAAATAGGGTTGGATATGAGCTGCTCTTTTGACCAATTTAGTCCACTAATTGATTCGTTTGTTTTACTTCTAATGCGGAGAAAAATAAAATATCATATTCGGTATTTATTGTTTTAAATTTATATTTTCACTTATTGTGTCACGTATGACATATGCTCCACGATGCACATGTGCGTTGAATATAGTTCATAGATTTCAGCGTTTTTCAAGAGAGCAAGTGGAAGATCGAATAAGACATGATTCGAAGTTATATACAAAGATATGAAGTCCAAAATGATTAACAATGATGTTATTACCAAAAGAAGCTCTTGGAGTGTAAGTAATCCAACAAGCATACAACGCAGCGAAATTTAAAAAATTTGGATTACTATAACCGCGGATCTATACAAAGTGGTCATATCGGAATAGAGATAATAAGAGTCTCACCCTTGTAGCGTGTTTGAAGCACAATCCTCGTTGTAGCACCACGAGTCACAAACGAAAGTTTGCACCTTCGTCTCTACGGTATCCACACGATCAAATCGAAAGGGACGTTCAAGAACAAGTTGCTAGACTTATTCTTGAACCAAAACTAAACTCTCGGTTCAAAACCGATCAACGACGGCCAATCAAAATGAACACCACACGGCGACGCGGCGGCGGTGATGTCCGGTTCTTGAGAGTTGGACGAGAGGAGATTTAGTTGGAGGCTTTTAGGTTTTGAATGAATTGTTAATTAATCATTAACCTTGCCATCTAATTATATATGATTTAATTAAAGGCTTTCACAAAGCTTCATGGACCCAAACCCATGATTTAATTAAATCCTTATAATCATTTAATTAAGACTCTTCTTAATTAATTAATTCATCCCATGAATTTAATTCCCTTTATCGCTTTAATCTTTTGTGCGACCCGATAGGATCTTGTAATGTTGGCAGTGACATAAAATCTCATTTTACGTCACAAGCAATGAGCGGTATAGCAACACATCAAGGCTACCCAAATTACAAGAATGTCTTTGACTCGACATAACCTTAGAACTTGTGATAATATTAACCACGTAACTTAATCCCTTTGTCCATGTGTTTAGATTGAACACGAGTCATGGAATAGTCATACTCGTATATTCAATCTCTATTTCTTGATCCCCAAGTAGAACTATAATAAACCAATAAGCCCGATATCACATATCGACTCATTCGAGCACGGCCATGCATTTTAGTCTTACTTGATCAAGGGCCCAAACACTTCTCCTGTTATATAGGAGGGACAAATCCTTTCTTGATCAATCAACATCCCTCTACATAATTCTTAGTGTATCCAATAGTTGCCTTTATAGTTTACCCTGTTACAGGTAACGTTTGACAATATCAAGATACATAACTCCTTATGTTGGGATCTCTGATGATCTCAAGTCGTAAGGATTACATACATTATTATCACTATGAGAATTGCTTATGACACTCATATAACTATCCATGTAGCATTCTCATGGTGGGTCTGTCCAGTACATTGTTCTCTAACATGTACCCATGTGTTTGATTTGATATCTCATATCCATGACCAATTCATCAATCAAAACATACTAGTCTCAATGTATTATCATTATCCTTATTTATGATAATACTTGACTAGGGACAATCTTTAAGAATAATACAATATTATTCTAAGGACATTAACTTATATAT
Organism: Haberlea rhodopensis; assembly: GCA_907163345.1. Lineage (NCBI taxonomy): Eukaryota > Viridiplantae > Streptophyta > Magnoliopsida > Lamiales > Gesneriaceae > Haberlea > Haberlea rhodopensis. The sequence continues at coordinate 943,785 of CAJQUN010000164.1, forward strand.
CAATTCATATTGCACAGTTATTCGAATAATATATAATAATGATTTGCCATTTATAAAATCATAATACATTGTATGTCATAAACAATCATCTAATGACATGTCTTAGGGCATATCCGAACAAATCTCCCACTTGCACTAAGACCAATCAGACATATACCTAATGCCTAGTGATCTAGTATGACGATCATGCTTCTGCTGTGACAGTGGCTTCGTCAATGGGTCAGATACATTATCATATGTTGGTATTTTGCATATTTTAACATCTCCCCTTTCAATGATTTCTCGAATGAAATGAAAGCGTTGAAGTATGTGCTTGGATCTTTGGTGAGATCTAGGTTCCTTAGCCAATGCGATCGCTCCATTGTTGTCACAATAGAGTTCTATCGGATCCTTAATGCTAGGCACCACTCCAAGTTCAGAAATGAACTTCCTGATCCAAACAGCTTCCTTTGCTGCATCTGAGGCAGCAATATACTCAGCTTCAGTTGTAGAATCGGCTACTGTTTCTTGCTTTGAACTCTTCCAGCTTACAACACATCCATTTAGGCAATACACATATCCTGATTGCGATGGAAAATCATCTTTGTCGGTTTGGAAACTTGCATCAGTGTAACCTATTACATTGAGCTCTTCATCACCTCCATAAATCAAGAATGTATCCTTAGTTCTTCTCAAGTACTTCAGGATATCCTTGACTGCAATCCAGTGACTTTCACCTGGATCAACTTGATATCTGTTCGTCATGCTCAAAGCATACGAAACATCGGGACGAGTACATATCATGGCATACATGATAGATCCAATAGCTGACGCATATGGAATCTTACTAATGCGTTGTCTCTCATCTGGTGTTGAAGGACACTGATCCTTCGAGAGATGTATTCCATGTGTCATAGGTACGAATCATTTCTTAGATTCTTGCATGCTAAACCGTTTTAGCACTTTGTCTATGTATGTACTTTGACTTAGGCCAAGTAATCTTCTCGATCTATCTCTATAGATCTTGATTCCTAATACATAGGTGGCTTCACCCAAGTCTTTCATAGAAAAGCAATTCCCTAGCCAAATCTTTACAGATTGTAAGGCAGGGATATCATTCCCAATTAGAAGTATGTCATCTACATACAATATTAGGAAGATAATTATGCTCCCACTGACCTTCTTGTAGACACAAGGTTCATCTACGTTTTTGATGAAACCAAACTCTTTGACTGCATCATCAAAACGAAGATTCCAACTCCGAGAAGCTTGCTTCAATCCATAAATGGATCGTTGTAGCTTGCATATCTTTCCAGCATCCTTTGGATCGACAAAACCATCGGGCTGTGTCATGTACACATCCTCAAGCAGATTTCCATTAAGGAAAGCTGTTTTGACATCCATCTGCCAGATTTCATAATCATGAAATGCAGTTATTGCAAGTAAGATCCTACTGGATTTAACCATGGCAACTGGCGAAAATGTTTCATCATAGTCAATACCATGAATTTGTTTGAAACCTTTTGCAACCAGTCGACCTTTATAGGTTTGTACATTACCATCCATGTCGGTCTTTTTCTTGAAAATCCATTTGCACCCTATGTGTCGTACCCCTTCAGGTGGGTCAACCAAAGTCCATACTTGGTTTGCATACATGGATTCCATCTCAGATTTCATGGCCTCTTGCCATTTCTTAGAATCAGTGCCCATTATAGCTTGTTGATAAGATGACGGCTCATCCTCATCAATAAGTAGTAAGTCACCTTGTTGAGTCACAAGAAATCCATATCTCTGTGGCTCCTGGTGTTCTCTTACAGACCTACGCTGGGCTTGTGTCTCTTGAGCAGGCACTTCATCCACAACAGCTTGTGGTGTCTGCTCTGTTTCCATCTCAATATCATGTTCAATGTCTTATTGTGGTTGAACTTCACTAAGTTCTATTTGTCTTCACTGGTTTTTCTAGAAATAAATTCTCTTTCAAGAAAGACACAAGTCCGAGCAACAACCACTTTGTTCTCAGTGGGATAATAGAAATAGTATCCTTTCATTTCCTTAGGATACCCCACAAATAAACACTTATCAGATTTGGGTCCAAGTTTGTTAGAGACATGACGTCTCACGAAAGCCTCACAACCCCAAATCTCCATAAAAGATATACTAGGACGCTTCCCAGTCCATATCTCATATGGTGTCTTTTCCACTGATTTAGATGGAACGCGGTTCAGTATAAATATTGTTGTTTCTAAAGCATGTCCCTAAAAGGATATCGGAAGAATGGATATCTCATCATTGATCTAACCATGTCCAACAAGGTTCGATTTCTCCTCTCGGATACACCATTCCATTGTGGAGTATATGGAGGAGTGAGTTGTGGGACTATCCCACACTCCTTTAGATAGTCATGAAACTCTTGGTTTAGGTATTCACCTCCTCGATCTGATCGAAGGATTTTGATACTTTTACCAAGTTGGTTTTGTACTTCATTCTTGAAATCCTTGAACTTTTCAAAGGTTTCATGTTTATGTTTCATCAGGTACACATACCCATATCTACTGAAGTCATCAGTAAATGTAACGAAGTATTGAAAACCACCTCTAGCATGTGTGCTTATTGGTCCACATACATCACTATGTATTAGTCCCAATAAAACATTTGTCCTTTCAACAATGTCCCTTGAATGGGGCTTTAGTCATCTTGCCCATTAAACAAGACTCGCATGTTTCATATGATTCAAAATCAAATGAATCTAATGCTCCATCCTTATGAAATTTCGATATGCGGTTCTCGTTTATATGGCCCAAGCGACGATGCCAGAGATAGGTTGGATTAGAATCATTATTCTTAATCCTTTTAGCATTAATGTTATAGACATACATATCTAGATTTAATATATAAAGACCATCAAGCATTTGTGCACTAGCATAAAACATATCATTTAAATAAATAGAACAACAGTTGTCCTTTATCATAAATGAAAATCCACACTTGTCCAAACAAGAAATAGAAATAATGTTTTTGGTAATAGATGGCACAAAATAACAGTCTTTCAAAATCAACGATAAACCAGAAGGTAAAGCTAAACAATAATCTCCTATAGCTAATGCAGCAACTCTTGCTCCATTTCCAACTCGGAGATCAACTTCACTTTTCGCCAACGTCCTACTCCTTTTTAGATCCTGCACATTTACACAAATGTGAGATCCACATCCAGTATCTAATACCCATGATGAAGAAGTAGATAAATTGACTTCTATAACAAAAATACCTGAAGTGGAAGTCACACTTCCTTTCTTGAGATCCTCCAGATAAACTTTGCAATTTCTTTTCCAATGACCGGTCTCACCGCAATGGAAACAGTTTCCTTCCTTTGCCACTCCTCCCTTTGGCTTTAGTGCAGAAGCATGTGGCTTAGACTTAACAAGGACCTTCTTGTTCTTTTTGAAGTTCTTAGCTTTAGTCTTTCATTTGCTCTTATTCACAATAAGAACATTTGTAGGCTTAGACTTCTTGCTATTTGCTTCAAAAGTTCTAAGCATGCCAAGTAACTGTGGTGGAGTCTTTTCAATTTCAATCATATTGTAATTCAAGACAAATTGACTGAAGCTTTCAGGCAACGATTGCAAGATCACGTCAGTGGCCAACTCTTGGTCCAAAGGAAAACCCAGCTTCTCCAGGTTCTCAATATACCCAATCATCTTGAGTACATGAGTTCCAACTAGACTTCCTTCTACCATTCTACACTGGAACAACGCTTTAGAGACGTCATACCTCTCTTGTCTTGCTTATTGTTGGTACAGTTGCTTTAGATGCTCGATCATATCGAACGCCTCCATTTCCTCATGTTGCTTCTGAAGCTCAGAGTTCATGGTGGCAAGCATAAGGCACCCAACATCAAGTGCGTCATTTTGATGCTTCTTGTAAGCATCTTTATCGGCTTTAGCAGCCGTCAAGGGAGGTTCCTCAGCAGGTAAGGGTTCCTCTAGGACATATTGCTTCTTTTCTTGCTTGAGGACAATCCTCAAATTCCTATACCAGTCTAGGAAATTTGTCCCATTAAGTTTGTCCTTCTCAAGGACCGATCGCAATGATAATATGCTAGTATTGTTGTTGGTTGCCATGGATATCTACAATATAAATATGCAAAATAAGTTTATGATTTTAATCATTTAATATGGTCTTATATTAAATGACACTCCCACTATTTTGTTTAAAATTATCAACCCTCGAAAACTTTAGTAGGCCAAGATCCATATTTCACTTAATCTTGAGTTAGCTTTGGCTAATCGCCCAAGACTCGGTTATTTAGGTAGACAACACTTTGTCAATTACATCATATGTAATTCTTGGATGGTTGGACGAACAACACTTTGTTCAAATTCATCTAATGAATTATTATCCAACCCCATGCCTCTAGGTTCCCAATCCTATTGAGATAACGCTAGTTAAGTCGAACCCAATTTTTAAAATAACACGGATATCACATTTATCCTTTCGCGCCTTACTAAGATTGTCACGGTGCTTTGCTTTGGCAAACCCACACATGTTCAATCGAAGTCTTGACGAGTATTTTTAATTGGAAGGCATCTTAAACTTAATATTATAAGAGGGATTTATAGATCTCATGTTTTATTAATACTGAAAATATGTCCGGTACATATATGAATATATACATATGTACATATATATATAAGCATCAATATTAAATAAAACAGTAAACATGCATCTCATACATCGACATAAAGTAAACGTGACATGGTTATAGCCCCAAAATTGATTTTCTCAAGCCAATGAGAAAATCCTAAAGGTCAACTTAAGGTAACTTCTCCAAGCACCTCCTTGGCTCCCTTTTGTGAATGGCCTTCTCATCCCGGCACCATGGTCCGTCTTCGTTGATCTCCATCAAAGAAATTCTAACTAAACTATATAACAATTACATGATTTAGAGAATTCCTCGAGTTACATTCGAGGGGGAGCATAGGGGAGGGAATACATTTAGAAAAATAGAGAAAGCACGACACGCAGACCGTATTTAAATACAAACATTCACAAATCCCATCTAATCGGTTAAAGGGCTATAACCATGCACCATGCTCAAACAACAAATATAACATGCAATAACAATTAATGAATTAAATTCTGAACATTTTAAAATTTAATCCCAATAAAACTGTAAAATAAATTTTATGAAATTATCGTACGCTCGGGACATCACATGCCACGAAACTAAATGCGACTTAAACCATGAACCATCATGGTTCGAACCAACCCAACCACACATGGCTGGACCATGCATGGGCCTAAGGTTCGAAACCCTAGCCCAAGACGTGGTCCGAGCCACGCGAGTCCTTGCGGTGTCGCTAGGGTTCCAAACCCTAGCATCCATGCGCCGTTTTTGGTTTAGTGGTTCGAAATTCTTAGCCACGAGCCATGGTCCAACCATGCACGAATTATGACGGTGGCGGTTCGACCATCTCGAGCCAAGGGGTTCAAAAAACCCTAGCTCTCATGTGGAGGAAGCCGCCAACCATCTAATCGAGCCAAAAATTCTAAAACCTTAGCATTGTTTCGACACTTCCATGGACAATTATTAGTCACAAGGGCTAAAACATCTCGAGCCAAGGGTTCGAAAACCCTAGCCCTCATGTGGCAGTAGCCGTGTGTCATTTGTGATGGTGGTGGCCGAACCATCTCATGCTATGGGCTCGGTTTTTGCGCCTTCATGTATCATATACAATAAACTTCAATTATATCAAATATAAATTTAATAATTACACAAACTCGATTTACTCATATCATATATGATTATATACAGTTTTATTAGCATGCAATACAAATCTAAATATGATTAAATAATTAACCACATAAATCCGATATGAGCTTTATACACGGCTCTGATACCACTGTAAGTAATCCAACAAGCATACAACGCAACGGAATTTAAAAAAATTGGATTACTATAACCGCGGATCTATACAAAGTGGTCATATCGGAATAGAGATAATAAGAGTCTCACCCTTGTAGCGTGTTTGAAGCACAATCCTCGTTGTAGCACCACGAGTCACAAACGAAAGTTTGCACCTTCGTCTCTACGGTATCCACACGATCAAATCGAAAGGGACGTTCAAGAATAAGTTGCTAGACTTATTCTTGAACCAAAACTAAACTCTCGGTTCAAAACCGATCAACGACGGCCAATCAAAATGAACACCACACGGCCGCGCGGCGGCGGTGATGTCCGGTTCTTGAGAGGCGGCCGAGAGGAGATTTAGTTGGAGGCTTTTAGGTTTTGAATGAATTGTTAATTAATCATTAACCTTGCCATCTAATTATATATGATTTAATTAAAGGCTTTCACAAAGCTTCATGGGCCCAAACCCATGATTTAATTAAATCCTTATAATCATTTAATTAAGACTCTTCTTAATTAATTAATTCATCCCATGAATTTAATTTCCTTTATCGATTTAATCTTTTGTGCGACCCGATAGGATCTTGTAATGTTGGCAGTGACATAAAATCGTATTTTACGTCACAAGCAATGAGCGGTATCTAGCAACACATCAAAGCTACCCAAATTACAAGAATGTCTTTGACTCGACATAACCTTAGAACTTGTGATAATATTAACCACGTAACTTAATCCCTTTGTCCATGTGTTCAGATTGAACACGAGTCATGGAATAGTCATACTCGTATATTCAATCTCTATTTCTTGATCCCCAAGTAGAACTAGAATAAACGAATAAGCTCGATATCACATATCGACTCATTCGAGCACGGCCATGCATTTTAGTCTTACTTGATCAAGGGCCCAAACACTTCTCATGTTATATAGGAGGGACAAATCCTTTCTTGATCAATAAACATCCCTCTACATAATTCGTAGTGGATCCAATAGTTGCCTTTATAGTTTACCCTGTTACAGGTAACGTTTGACAATATCAAGATACATAACTCCCTATATTGGGATCTCTGATGATCTCAAGTCGTAAGTATTACATACATTATTATCACTATGAGAATTGCTTATGACACTCATATAACTATCCATGTAGCATTCTCATGGTGGGTCTGTCCAGTACATTGTTCTCTAACATGTACCCATGTGTTTGATTTGATATCTCATATCCATGAACAATTCATCAATCAAAACATACTAGTCTCAATGTATTATCATTATCTTTATTTATGATAATACTTGACAATGGACAATCTTTAAGAATAGTACAATATTATTCTAAGGACATTAACTTATATATCAATTCATATTGCACAGTTATTCGAATAATATATAATAATGATTTGCCATTTATAAAATCATAATACATTGTATGTCATAAACAATCATATAATGACATGTCTTAGGGCATATCCCAACATGGAGAAGATACATATATTGTAATCCGACTTGATTCTTTCTGTGGTTCATGAAGTCTATATAGTTTACTGAGATTATATACTTAATTATTATTGTTATATATATATAACAATAAACATCCCTCTACATAATTCGTAGTGTATCCAATAGTTGCCTTTATAGTTTACCCTGTTACAGGTAACGTTTGACAATATCAAGATACATAACTCCCTATATTGGGATCTCTGATGATCTCAAGTCGTAAGGATTACATACATTATTATCACTATGAGAATTGCTTATGACACTCATATAACTATCCATGTAGCATTCTCATGGTGGGTCTGTCCAGTACACTGTTCTCTAACATGTACCCTTGTGTTGATTTGATATCTCATATCCATGAACAATTCATCAATCAAAACATACTAGTCTCAATGTATTATCATTATCTTTATTTATGATAATACTTGACAATGGACAATCTTTAAGAAAAATACAATATTATTCTAAGGACATTAACTTATATATCAATTCATATTGCACAGTTATTCGAATAATATATAATAATGATTTGCCATTTATAAAATCATAATACATTGTATGTCATAAACAATCATATAATGACATGTCTTAGGGCATATCCCAACATGGAGAAGATACATATATTGTAATCCGACTTGATTCTTTCTGTGGTTCATGAAGTCTATATAGTTTACTGAGATTATATACTTAGTTATTATATATATATATATATATATATATATATATATATATATAAAATTTATTTTGTTACACGTTTTGCTGTACCAACTGAATATTTTCTATTATAACATTGAAGAGACAAAATCTCATTTTATTATATTTTTAGTATAAAAAATGTGTATTTTACCTTCTTTTAATAAATTCAATTATACTAATCGTGCTATAAGATTTTACCGGGAAATTCGAACCTGCCCTTTGGAGCAGCTCCGATGGCCCCAATTGTTTTGGTGTCTATTGGTCCATTGACCTGACTCTAAGATCTAAGTTCCCAAACTTTACGTTCTTTTAAAACATCCCAAAATTTGCATTTGTACATACTCTTGGTAAAAAAATTAACTCCATTGGGAGCATTGTTCCATCCCATGTGAGCCTCCATTAGAGGCACCTGCAACTTGTCCATAAATCCTACTCCAAATATACAAAAATACTAAAAGTGTATAAATGAATTGATTGCCAATGAATGGTCTTCCTGTCACATAATGTTCAATAATTGGAATATAAAGATAGATGGATATCACATCTATAATTGTAATTGCAAGATATGAATTTTGCCGTGGGAACTTCGATTTAATTTAGTTTAGAAGTAAAACCCAATTTTGTTTAGAAAAAATTTATCCTTGAAACTAGCTTTTTTCTCCCATTTGATGTAAGTGTACATAGAGAAGTTCCAAAGGTCTTAAATGGCCACCATTATATGTTTAACCGATAATATGTATTGAATTGCTCATAAAAAATAATGACTTTTATATGAAATACATCATGGTTCATTCGCGGGTTGATTTAGAATCCAAGATTAGAGTTGAAAAAATAGTAACTTATCAAATTGGGGAAAACATTTTAAGGGAGGGGGCAATCTATAATTTTGGAGGAAAATACAATTTTAGGGAGGTGAAATTCAATTTTAGGCGGAAAATACAACCTCAGGGGTAATAAAAAAATTGTGCTCCCTTGTATGGCTGTGCGTCCGCCGTGGATTCATTCATATTGATTTCTCCCATATTTCAAAGTAAATCAAATATGTTTCTTCTAATATAGTATGGGTTTTTCTTGTCTTATGGATAGATAAAGTATGAATAAATATTTATTATTGCATGGTGTAAATTATTAATGTGTGGTGAAGATGTTTCTTGAATTGGTGGTGCACACGTTGCTAAGGTATGGGAACCTCTTTGATACTAGATGGCATGAAATAGTTGTCTTCGTGCTTAAATATTGAGATGGGATCACTTTGATTTGCTAAAAATTTAATGAAATTATTATTTAATATTATATCCATTCTACACCATTTTTGTGGACCTATGCCTCTCTTATATACTAATTATGTACCATATAAATGGAATACATAGTGGGATGCAATATTTTACTCATTTGTTTGCTTTCACGGTCTGACATGGGTAACATCAAATTTTCCGTCCAACGAAATATTGTAAATTTTCTATATATTTAAATATTTGATTTTAATCTTCGTAAAGAGTCGCTGATCTAGCATGAAATTGTCAATTTTTTGTATCATGTTCCGTAATAGTTGGGGAAAGAATTTGATTCATTATTAATGACTTGCAACATTTTCTCAAAGAAAAACATGTAAATCAAAATAATTTGCTACGTAGTATTCTTATGTAATTCAAGAATAAAATATTTTCCTTTGAGGCCTAGTGGGTAAATAACACATTCAAGTCAAGCCCATGACCCAAACATTAGTATGTCCCTAATACTTTTTGGGCCATTGGAACAAAAATGTGTGAAGTTGGATATATATTTCTAAATTCTTTGCGTGCTAAATTATTTACATACAACTAATAGACTTGAAGTATTATAATCCTACCAATTAGGGGTGCTTATCGGTTCGGACCAGAACCGGCCGGTTCCGGGCCCATTATGGGCGGAACCGGTCCGGTCTGTTAAGGAACCGGATCGAACCGGTTCCGATTTGGTCCGGTTCCTTAACGGTTTTTTGATTTTTTTTTTTTATGTTGCAAATGTTTATTGAATGATGTTCATCACAAATTCAATATATTTCTTCTTCATTTCATAATATAGATGCATACAAATAATTGTAAAGAAGAACCACCAACATCGAGGTCAGCAAAAAAATCGAGGTCAGCAAAAAAATCATCGAAGAACCACCAACATATTGGGGTTGTTGTGGTTCGATATTCATAGAAGAACAACCAACATCGAGGTCAGCAAAAAAATCATAACTTTCATTTAACTCAGGAATTGGCACAGGCAAATTCATTGCAGAAGATGAACTCAGTGATAGACGACCCGGAACGAGACCCCGACTGCGACTCCGGCTACGACCAGCACCACTGCTAGATGAAGATGCCATTATTATATAAGACTATAAGTAAATTGCAGATAGCACAATTGAGAGAAAAATATGAGAGTGAAGTATTTTTCGTTACAAGAATTGTTATGAAAAAATACACAACACAACATCCCCTATTTATAGTTTTTATTTTTTATTAAAATTTTTTTTTTTTTTAAAAAAATGTTAACGTTGGCAACGGCTAAGAGCCGTTGCCAACGTTAACATTTAACGTTGAAGAGGCAACGGCTATACAGCCGTTGCCTTCTTCCTTTATTTTTTTTTTGTATTTTTTTTTAAAAAAACTACCGGTTCCGGTTCTGGAACCGGAACCAAACCGGTAGCACCGGAACCGGCGCTGCTACCGGTTTGGTTCTTGGGGACCGCCCCGGACCGGTTTCTAACCGGTTCCGGGGCGAACCGGAACCGTTAAGTCCGGTTCCGGGGCGAACCAGAAACGTTAAGTCCGGTTCCGGTTTCGGACCGGACTTAACGGTCCGAATCCGGCCCGGGTCCGGTTTGACCCGGCCCGATAAGCACCCCTACTACCAAATTAGTGAATATTAAATAATTGACAAATTATTAGTTAAGATAGTGACATGATTTTTAGATAATTTGGATGAACCGTTAGATAATGAAGGCATTTAAGAATTACAAAATCGAATCATATAGTTGAAATCGTAATAAAATGGAGGTCAAATATATCTTGAAGTACCCTGAAAAAAATAACATGACTGCAGAGATGTTGACTAATGAACATATAATTGAGAGCGTTATGGAAACTGATAAAGGTGATGAAGTTAAAGATGAAAACTCTCGGACTTTTTCTCGAAAGGAAGCTCTTAAAACAATGATGATATTGAATAATTTTTGTTGAGCTATGAGAAAATCATACCATAAATTTTACTATATTAAGAAAAGTCGAGATTCAAGGTGACATTAGTTTTAACAAGAAACAAATGACAAGAGAGTCATTTTTTTTTGTGAAGTATTCATCGATTAATCATAACTTTACTAAGTATTAAAGAGTTATTATGTATTTAAAATTATTAAGAGAAGTTGAGATTCACGGCGAGTACACACACAAAAGAAACATCGTACATGAAATTTTTCGAAGATGAAAGATTATACGCAAGTTCATAGCATATAACGTAAGTGATGAAGATTTCATACATATGTTTCTTTCTAGTAAATACTTTATAGCATACACTGTTACATAATACAACACCAATAAATTGGCACGTGTTGTCTTTTATTAAGTTTTGCGTAATATAGACACAAATTTATAAGCCAAAGTACTCTAAAAGTAACTCTTCCCCCCAGTTTAGCCATTCTTGTTTTTGTCATCTGAAAATGATGTCGAATGGTCATCATGGTCATCAGAGCCACCACTTCCACCGCCAGCACCACCGCCGTTTCCACCCAAACCTCCACCACTCCCGTGACCGCCCCCTTGAGCACCACCACCTCCATAGCCATACCCTGACCCTGTTCCGGACCCGGTCCCATAGCCAACCCCATAGCCTGAACCCCTCCCAAACCCATTAGGGGACTTGCCTGAACCAGACCCATAACCCCATCCCGATGTTGGGGTCGAACCCCACCCCCAACTATAGTCCCAATTCGGACCATGGCCCGACCCACTACCTCCATCCGGCGACCCTGTCGTGCTGCTTGGCATCACGGGTGCTCCCGATGCATCCATCCTCCGTTCATCACCCCCTCCACCTAGGATTTTAAGTGCAAACGAATTGATGGAAATCAAGAAAACAAGAACAAGAGTGAATTGGATAACCAATGACCTCATTTTTCCTAGTACGTGTACTCTTAGAGAGTTGATAGTTCAAAGATTGATTTTTATGAATTATGGTGCTGTGCAATTGATGGAAGCTCCACTCTATATATAAAGTGGTGGGATGATATTACTTCGTTCCAAAACCATTAAAAAATATGTTTAGGTACTCGACTTTTTCCTTATTATATGTATGTTATTTAGATCTTTTTGGCCACGAACCTCTTGATTTTCCAGAGTTTACACTCTTATGATTGAAAATAACAACTTTACCCTATGATTTTTAAAATATACAGTTTATCATGTGTTTTGAAATTAGATAGTTCACCACAACTTCAGTTGAATGAAATTATTTTAAAAATAGGTATTAAAAAACAAAAAATGTGCAAGTGGAATGAAGATCACAGACAAGCTGTCAAACAGCTTAAAGAAGTTTGCATGCAACTACCAAAGCTTGCAATTACAAACGATGAAGATGAACTGTCGATCGATCGCCATGCCTTGTGCACGCGAAAATACCATATTTCTGATTTGTGAATAGGCGTAAAACGTTTCCTTCATATAAAAAACAGTATGTTATCTTTTGCAAATTACACGAGGTAAACTATCTATTTACAAATCATATATGGTAAAATGACTATATGAAATAAGTGGTCGTCGTTTATTATATTTAGCATATGCTAAAATATTACCATTGAACATATACTAAAATATTTAATACTCAAGTCGTCATTATAACAAAGGATGGGATGTTAAAAAGAAGAAAGAGTGGAAAGAAATGTTGACATGCGGATCAGTGACACTAAAGATCTTAGGGTGCACTTGTCGGGAATTGGGTGATTTTCCCCGCAGTGCGCATCACCACGCACGATTCCCACCACCGCCTTACCCAAAATCTTGGTCACAACTCACAAGTGTTATTATTAAGGTTAAAATTAATGTCCACTTTAACCATTTTCACTTTATTATCTTATCCATAAATATATTGATTTCTTTAGTGGAACATCATCGTATCAGGCCACGGTATTGGAAGTTCTATCAATTTCACTCAACACGATTATTACTAGGTTGATAAATGAGTTAGCTTGTCAAATTTTGTGAGTTCGAGTTCGAGTTCGCATCATAACTTAGACGATGCTCACAAGGCTCACTAGTATGTCTTTATAAATATGTTTTTTTTACCTAAGATAACGAGTTTGGTTTATGAGTTTAGATAATAAGTTTGAGTCATGAGTTAGATACTTGTGTACCGTTTGATTTGAAGAATGTGATAAGTAATATAAAGATTAAAAATTATGAAATGATTATAAAAATAATGTGATAAATGAGTTAGCTTGTCGAATTTTGTGAGTTCGAGTTCGAGTTCGCATCATGAACTTAGACGATGCTCACACTAGTATGGCTTTATAAATATGTTTTTTTTACCTAAGATAACGAGTTTGGTTTATGAGTTTAGATAATAAGTTTGAGTCATGAGTTAGATACTTGTGTACCGTTTGATTTGAAGAATGTAATAAGTAATATAAAAATTAAAAATTATGAAATGATTGTAAAAATAACGTGATAAATTATATGGTGTTTGATTTGAGGATAAAATGGCTGATACAGTTATTGTTTGGTATAATGTCTAACATGTCATCGGTATAATAATAATAAAATAAAATATACAAATATAATATATAATAATAAAGTTGAATGAAATAAGTTGTACCAGTAATTTCAAATTTTGTAATAGTAAAAAAAGATGGGAATGATATATATGTCATTTTGTCGAAAAATGGGATTAGAATGAGATAAAGATGATGTGATTATTCTTTTTTTTTAAAATCGAACCAAACATGGATGGTGTATATAATTAATAATACCGTGATCAAAACTTATTTTTTGGTTTATGTATTTAAAAGCTTTTGGGTCGAAAACACTGATAGGCAATTTTTGGGTCAAAACTATGTTAGGCAAGAACTCACAATTACCCGTAGAGTTGATCCACCACTATATTGAGTATGTAGCACTAAGAATTTCTAATAAGATTAAAGGCTTAGTTGTTGTATTACGGGAGAAATTGTTTTTTTTTCCAACACAAAAAGGTTTTGGAAAGCTTCCGTTTTTGAAAAAAAAATTATATTGGGAAAGTCACTAAATTTGGACGTAGAGCATAAAGATTAGTTTGAAGGGCATTGATATAAATTTGGACATATATATAAATTGTATATCTATCATTGACAAACATAAAGATTAGTTTGAAGGGCATGGGTATATTAAATGGGTGTTTGCAAATGCTTTTGCAAACTGCTTATCAGCTTATCAAACAAAAAACAGATTTTGAGTGTTTTATTTCTTTACTTCTGCTATTGCTTCTCTAAAAATAAGTAGAAAAAAGCAGAAGTTGCGAAGTAGGTCATGTCATGTTTTTGACTGATTTAAGTTGTTTTGTAGTAATTTTGTAATTAATTGAAGTTTATTAAGCTGTTTTTTTGTTTTAATAGCAAACACTTGATGCTTTTGCTTAAAAGTAACTTTTTTCAACTTTAAGCAAAAGCAACAACTTTGAATAACGAATTACAAACACAACCTAAGTGGATGTTCGCAAATAATTTTGCAAACTGTTTATCAGAAGAAGAAGAAAAACATATTTTGAGTGTTTTATTTCTTTTCTTCTCTAAAAATAAGAAGAAAAAAAAACAGAAGCTGAGAAACAGGTCATGCCATGCTTTTGACTCCTTTAAGTTGTTTGGTACAATTTTGTAATTAATTGAAGTTTATTAAGCTGTTATTTTATTTGGGGGAAATTGCATATTGGTACTATTTTCATAAATATATTTCAAATAAGTCTGGCAAAAAATAATGTTTACAAAAAAATACACTTAGTAGATAATTATATTCAAGCAAGTCCACTTTTTAAAGAGTTAGTTTGCAAAGGTCTTTTCTAGTTCCCAAAATACCCTTAAATTATAAAAAAAACTCTAAACCTAATTTATTAACTCTTTACGTAATAACTTTTCCTCATCTGCACGTAAAATCTACCACATTTGAATCGAGGCATGCTAAAAGTTCGAACACTCTGCACCAAAATCTTTGAATCGAAGCATCTAATTTTTTTGTAATTTGAAATTTCTTTGAATCGAAGAAAAGGAAGCGAGATACGTTTCTTCGGAGGATATAAAACTGATGGCATCGATCGATTCAAGGAAAGGAAGGTAAGTTTTTTTGGTAGATGTAATAGATTCCTCTCTAAATTTATGCGAGTCTGTGTCATTGGTTGGAAGCGATGGATTCTGGAATTATGATTTTGTTGAAATTTAGAGAGGAAACACAAGTTTTTAACGTAACTTCTAGATTTTCTTTCATGCAGTTAAAATCTTCTGCAATTCGTAAATGGAGTGATTACAACTTTGATGGAATATCCTATAACTATTCTATACCTGGACACCCTAAATGTTGTTTGAGTAATGAAGATGATATAAGGAATGTGTTTGTTATGTGTAAGATTATAGACGTCCGGTTGTTGACAGTTGATGTTGATGATGAAAGAATTGCATACCTAAAGTTTCTTCGGGAGTAGGAATTGACAGACATCGCTTGTTGATGTTCGGGATAATGCAGCGTTACATTTTGGTGGTGCATGCGAGGCAACTGACCTTATAGATAGTAGGGAAAATAATGTTGCAGGTGCACGTGATGAAATTGAAAAAAGCATGTCATTCATTTCCAGAATTTGATTCTTACCATCGGAGATGTAATGTTAAAGGCAAAGAGAAGTTGTTGTTATGTTCCAGTTGGTCATCAATTATTAGTAAGGTTGGTCAAAAGTTTAGTGGTGGTGTAGAAGAGTTTCGCTGTGAATTGAGTAAATATTCGGTGGATGTTGGTTTTGATTTCAACTATGTAAAAAACAATAAGGTTATGGTAGTTGCCAAGTGTGTGAGAAAGTATGATGAAGGATGTGGTTGGTTTGTGAATGCAAGTATCTCAAGAGTGGATAGGTCTTTTTATATAAAGAAATTGAACAACATACACACTTGTGGGCTCAGAATTATCAAAGACAAATTTAAAATGATGAGTTCTGCTTTAATATCTGAAATTATTGCTGATCGAGTGTCTTCAAATCCTAAGTTCTCTGCAACTGATGTATCGGAGTTAATAAGAAAAAATTATGGCTCGGATCACATATAATAAGGCATAGAGAAGTGTGGAGAATGCTAGATCTATTGTTTTTGGAAATTATGATGAGTCGTTCAAGGAATTGAATTTGTACGTTGATGCGGCGAGAACGATAAATGTTGGAAGTTTTATTGAGCTTGAAGTTGATGACAGCAACCGATTTTGCCGTTTGTTCGTTTCATTTCATGCCAGCATTGACGGGTTTAAACATTGTCGTCAAATGTTATTTCTTGATGTAACGTTTTTGAAATTTCGATTCAAGGGCACCCTTTTGTCAGCGACAGCGAATGGTGGGGATCAAGGTACACAATCATAAGTGATGCACGAACATATAACACATCCTCTAATCGAATAAGGGAAGTAATTTGGTATCTTATGTTTGAGTGGCCTTAGTAGATTGATTAGTAGGCATATGGATATCCATTTCAATTGGAAACATAGGGTGAGTATAAAAATATGTGTCACATGTCATGTGATATGTGCCACCGGTGTCTAAGAATCCATACATTCGAATGCCTAGGAGTGACAATATGACAACAAATAATACCACATGTACCTGTAACTATACCGTTGATAGCAAAAGCTGTTGTATGAGAGGTGGATTCAGATGAAAATTTTGGATCATTCTGTTGTGCACGAGACTTAGCAAAAGCTGTTGTATGAGAGGTGGATTCAGATGAAAATTTTGGATCATTCTGTTGTGCACGAGACTTAGCAAAAGCTGTTGTATGAGAGGTGGATTCAGATGAAAATTTTGGATCATTCTGTTGTGCACGAGACTTAGCAAAAGCTAGAAACTGGTGGTACATATCTTGAGAAAATTCCACATAAGGTTATGGAAACCGCATTGACCACACCAATATCTTTCAATATCCTATGCCCTTTAGGACCCTTCCAATTATCAGGATATCCAATTAATTGGAAACACTTATCAGACATGTCAATTATAAGTACAATGAGAGCACTTTAGACGATTCTTGTATTTGTTATAACCATTCTTGGCCAAGAGAGCAACATTAGTGGATGAATAAAATTTAGGAATTTGATTGGCTAGCATGGCTAAATAATCAGATGAATCAAGTGATTGAGTTTGAAGAGAGCATTGTGTCACAACCCGCAACTTTCTAGAAGATTCCGGCATACATTGGAGAGGCTTTGGGACATCCGGAAGCTCCCGGAAGCTTGAAGAACACTTTGGAGCACCCCGGAAGATTCTAGACATTCCTTGTACATTCTATTGTAGGTCATTCTAGAACCTTATAGAAATAGTAGAAGCATGTAGAAGCTTGTAGATGTGTGGAACATCCTAGAAGATCATTTCTAGCCATTAGATCAAATTGATCATCACCGTCCATTAAGGAGGTGAACTTGTATATATAGGGGGGAGGAGTTCATTTGTAACCATCAAGTTTTCAATCAAGTATTCAAGCAATACAAAGCATTCTCTCAAATCTCTTTGTGTTCTCTCTTTCTAGCACTTTAGCAACCAACTCGGGAGGAAGGCTGACTTGCTAGCAACGCGGGGTTACTAGTCAAGTGCCGCACGGGTTCGAGGAAGTTTGGGTGAAAGCTCTCATCCCGTGACAAGTGGTATCAGAGCCTAGGTCGGCTCTTAAAGCTTCCGCACTCAAGGTTGTTCGTTGGTGTTTGCTAGAAGAAAGAATGTCGGACTCAGGGGTGGTCCAACAACCCGAGAAGCCAGAGAAGGCACCGAGGAAGGGCCGAGGCCAGTCAAGGGAACCCTCGGTCGACTTTATGGGTGGCATGGAGAACCGGATGATCCGACTGGAGCAATACATGTCGGATCACTCCCAAGCCTTCGAGGAGGTGGCCGAGAGGGTACGGGAACTTGAAGAAAACACCTCAGGGGAGGAGTTTCAAGGTCAGGTACTCCAACAAATTAACTCTTTCCATTTTGATGCGAAGAATCAATTCAATGAGTTTAGGGGCATGATTGAGGCCTTGCAAGAAGAGTTCAAAACTCTCAAGGACGACATGGTTATATGCAAAAGGGCCATGGCCAATGCGGGGGAACATGTGGCCACGGCACCAACCAGGATCGATGTTCCAAGGCCAAGACCATACAATGGGACTCGCAATGCCAAGGAACTTGATAACTTTCTATGGAACTTGGAGCAATACTTTGCAGCCTCGAATGTACGGGACAACGAGGCCAAGATTCGCACAGCGCCCCTATTCCTGACCGACACAGCCACTCTATGGTGGAGAAGGCGACACGCCGATATTGAGCGAGGCACATGCCGCATGGATACATGGGAGGACTTCAAGGCCGAGCTCAAGCGGCAATTCTACCCCGAGAATGTGGAGTATGAGGCTCGGGGACGCCTACGACGGCTCACACACAACAAAACTATAAAAGAGTACAACAAGGAGTTCCAAGAGATCATATTGGAGATCCCAGAGTTGACGGATCGTGAGGCATTCTTCGCTTTCCTTGATGGGCTCAGGCCATGGGCAAAACAGGAGCTCCAACGCCGTCAAGTGCAGGATTTGGCTACGGCAATCTCTTATGCCGAGAGCCTTATTGAGTTGCGGTCCTCCAACGATGGCAACAACAAAGGCAAGAGGATGACAAGGGCAAAAGTGTGGGAGGCAACCAGTCAAACACAAGCCAAACTTACAACAGGGGCAATGCACCAAGACCATCAACCAATAGGTCCAATGACCGGGAACAGACTTGCTTCCTTTGTCACAAGACCGACCACTTCATGGCCAATTGCCCAAAAGTAAATAAGCTAGCAGCTCTTGCAGATGAAGATGATGAGCCACAGGAAGAGGGCACACATATTGGATCTCTACGGCTCCTCAATGCCGTCAAAGCAAAGGTGGAGCGCGCTAAAGGACCCAAGGGTGGGTCTATGTTTGTGGATGCCTTGGTCAGGGGGCGACGAGTCAAGGCATTAGTGGATACGGGGGCCACACACAACTTCATCCGAGAGGAGGCGGCGAAGAAGCTGGGGCTTGCCATCACTCCAACCGGAGGATCAATCAAATCAGTAAATGCGAAGGCCAAACCAATTGCCGGAGCGGCCAAGGGAGTGAAGACCACGATAGGAGAATGGCAGGGATATGTCTCCTACACAGTGGTGCCCATGGATGACTATGACATGGTACTTGGGCTAGAGTGGCTCGATGAGGTACGAGCTTGCATTCTACCATTTTCAGACTCTTTATATATTCTTGATGCAAACACTCCATGTACTATACCGGCCAAGAGGGAGGCCAAGGGGCCGAGCATGTTGTCGGCTATTCAATTTGCAAAGGGACTTAGGCGTAGTGAGGAGACCTATGCCATAGTTCCTAAGATAGATGAAGGGCCAAAGACTGAGGGTATGGGGGAGTTGCCCATGGAAGTCAAGGCCGTGTTTGAGGACTTCAAGGACATTATGCCAAAGGAGCTCCCAAAGAAGCTACCACCAAGGAGGGACGTGGACCATAAGATCGAGCTAGTAGCGGATGCTAGCCCACCCTCACGCACACCCTATCGGATGGCACCACCTGAATTGGAGGAGTTGAGGAAACAACTCAAAGAACTACTTGATGCGGGGATGATCCAGCCATCCAAGTCCCCATATGGTGCACCAGTGCTCTTTCAAAAGAAGCATGACGGATCTCTACGCATGTGCGTGGACTATAGGGCCTTGAACAAGTTGACGGTCCGGAACAAGTACCCTATACCACTCATTGGAGAGTTGTTCGACCAACTTGGAGGGGCCAAGTGGTTTTCAAAGATAGACTTGCGGTCCGGATATTGGCAAGTGCGGATTGCCGTTGGGGACGAACCAAAGACCGCCATGGTGACGAGGTACGGGTCTTATGAATTTCTAGTTATGCCCTTTGGTCTCACCAATGCCCCGGCCACGTTTTGCACCCTCATGAACAAGGTATTCCACCCTTACTTGGATAAATTTGTGGTTGTTTACCTTGATGATATTGTTATCTACTCATCCACGTTGGAGGAACACGTGGAGCATTTGAGAAAGGTGTTTCAGGCACTTCGGGAGAATGAACTTTACATCAAATTGGAGAAGTGCTCTTTTGCCCGAGATGAGGTGTCATTCTTGGGCCACAACATCAAGACCGGGCATATCATGATGGAAGAGGCCAAGGTGAAGGCCATACGAGATTGGGAGGCTCCAACCAATGTGCCCCAACTCCGATCTTTTCTGGGACTAGCAAACTATTATCGGCGCTTCATAGAGGGGTATTCTAACATTGCCACACCCCTCACTAATCTCTTGAAGAAGAACAAGAAGTGGGAGTGGGATCCAAAGTGCCGGGAAGCATTTGAAGAGCTAAAGATCAAGGTGACGGAGCAACCAGTCTTAGCCCTGCCGGATCACACAAAGCCATATGAGGTGCACACTGATGCCTCAGACTATGCCATTGGGGGCGTTCTTATGCAAAATGGGCATCCTATTGCCTTTGAGAGCCGCAAGTTGAATGATGCCGAGCGGCGCTACACAGTCCATGAAAAGGAGATGACTGCGGTGGTCCATTGTCTACGAGTATGGAGGCATTACTTGCTTGGGAGCAAGTTTATTGTGCGGACAGACAATGTTGCCACAAGCTACTTCCAAACCCAAAAGAAGCTCACTCCGAAGCAAGCAAGGTGGCAGGAGTTTCTTGCAGAGTTTGACTACACATTGGAGTACAAGCCAGGGACAACCAATCGTGTAGCCGATGCCTTAAGCCGGAAGGTAGAGCTTGCAGCCATAAGCCAACCCGCCAGCATGTTGAAGGATCGCATACGGGAAGGGCTTGATCAAGACCCGATGGCAAGGAACATCATGGACTTTGCTAGGGAAGGCAAAACCCGACGGTTTTGGATTCGAGATGGCTTGCTATTCACTAAGGGAGACCGCCTCTTTGTGCCCAAGTGGGGAAATTTGCGCCGGGAAATACTCAAGGAGTGTCATGATACAAAGTGGGCGGGCCACCCGGGGATGCATCGCACTATGGCACTCATGGAGGATTCTTATTATTGGCCAAGGATGAGGGAGGATGTGGAGGCCTATGTGAGGACTTGCCTTGTGTGCCAACAAGACAAGGTGGAACAACAGCAGCCAGCCGGTCTCCTACAACCACTTCCCATTCCTGAGCACCCTTTCGAGAGCATATCCATGGACTTCATTACGGCACTACCCAAGTCAGAAGGGTGCGGGACTATCATTGTTGTGGTGGATAGATTTTCTAAGTATGCCATCTTTATTGCTGCACCGCCAGACATCACTGCCGTTGACACAGCCAAACTTTTCACTAAGCACGTGGTCAAGCATTGGGGCATTCCGAAGACCATTGTCAGTGATCGCGACCCTCGCTTCACGGGGAAGTTTTGGTCCGAGCTGTTCAAGCTTTTGGGGTCCGATCTTGCATTCTCAACAAGCTTCCACCCGCAAACGGAAGGGCAGACCGAACGGGTGAATGCGCTACTGGAATTATACTTACGGCACTATGTGAGTGCCAACCAGCGAGATTGGGCAAAACTCTTAGACACTGCCCAGTTCTCTTATAATTTGCAGCGGAGCGAATCTACTGGGCGTAGTCCATTTGAGTTAGCCACAGGCAGACAGCCGATGACACCACATAACATTGCCACGGGCTACACAGGGAGCAGCCCCGCGGCATACACATTCGCCAAGTCCATACAGGAGGAGACTGACTTGGCTCGGGCATCCTTGAACAAAGCCGCCAAAAAGATGAAGAAGTGGGCAGATCTTAAGCGACGAGCGGTCGAGTTCAAGGAAGGTGACCTTGTAATGGTGAAGCTACTACCTCAACAATTCAAATCATTGCGGCCAGTACACAAGGGGTTGATACGTAGATATGAAGGCCCCTTTCCCATCGAGCGGCGTATAGGCACAGTGTCTTATCGACTACAATTACCGCCAAAGTTAAAGATCCATCCAGTGTTTCATGTGAGTCAGCTGAAGCCATATCATGCAGACATGGAGGATCCAAGCCGTGGGACATCACGTCGGGCGCCAACTGCTGTGGTCACTTCATATGACAAAAGCGTAGAGGAGATTCTGGCGGACCGAGTGATACGTAAAAGAGGAGTTCCCCCATACACAGAGTACTTCGTGCAATGGAAGGGTCTACCCGAGGCAGAGTCTAGCTGGGAGCACGAAGACCACTTGTGGCAGTTTGCACACAAGATCAAGGAGTTCCGCGATATTCAGGCGACGAGGGCGTCGCCAATTTAGGTGGGGGAGAATGTCACAACCCGCAACTTTCTAGAAGATTCCGGCATACATTGGAGAGGCTTTGGGACATCCGGAAGCTCCCGGAAGCTTGAAGAACACTTTGGAGCACCCCGGAAGATTCTAGACATTCCTTGTACATTCTATTGTAGGTCATTCTAGAACCTTATAGAAATAGTAGAAGCATGTAGAAGCTTGTAGATGTGTGGAACATCCTAGAAGATCATTTCTAGCCATTAGATCAAATTGATCATCACCGTCCATTAAGGAGGTGAACTTGTATATATAGGGGGGAGGAGTTCATTTGTAACCATCAAGTTTTCAATCAAGTATTCAAGCAATACAAAGCATTCTCTCAAATCTCTTTGTGTTCTCTCTTTCTAGCACTTTAGCAACCAACTCGGGAGGAAGGCTGACTTGCTAGCAACGCGGGGTTACTAGTCAAGTGCCGCACGGGTTCGAGGAAGTTTGGGTGAAAGCTCTCATCCCGTGACAATTGGCTCTCTTCTTGTAATAAAAGAGAATAAACTTTGGCAAGATTTGGTAAAGGCGTAACAAGAAGGACTTGGCTACGGATTGCAGAGTGAGAATCGTGTAAGCCAAGGAGAATTTCAAAACACTGTAAGATTGTTGAGTTATGGACAAAGCTTCAATGATCAGACCAGAGCAATTGGCCATAGCACCACAATTACATGTGAATAAGGGACGATAGCTAATTTATTCTTCCCAAACATATTTGAAAAAAATGTAGTATTGAGTTAAAGATTGATGACCCTGATTCATCGTGCTTAGGGATTTATCCAATTGAAAAACATGAGGACCATCACATCTTGCAAAACGGATCCTCAACTCGTTCCAAACTTCTGGAGCGGAAAAAAAATATAGGAGGCTCTGTCTAATATCCTTTGAAATAGAGTTGAGAAGCCAAGAAAGTACAAGATTGTTTGCACGAATCCATACAAAACATTAGGTTCTGGAAGAAAGGGATGGGAAGGGTAAAGAATCATCAAGAAATGATGATTTGTTCTTTACATTAAAAGCCATAAGAACAGATTTAGACTAAGAAACATAGTTCGCCCCATTAAAAACTTCACCGACGATGAGAGCATCGGGATTGTCACTTGGGTGGAGAAAGAAAATAGATGAATAATCCTCTACTGGATTGGGCAGAGTTTCCATTGAGACTGATGCACTGGTCTACTTGTAGTAGGTGAATTTTGCGTCGCCATTAGAGAAAAGAATTCGACTCAGAGAGAAAATTGATACAGAAGAAAGAAAAAGAAAGAGATTGGATTAAATGGCTAAACTGATGGGTTATTTTTTAAATTATTATAAAAAAAAATAAAAATTTATGAATTACCGTAAAATAAAATTACATTATTAATTTAGGGTAAATTGTTACTTTGAATAACGAATTCAACTTTTAAAAGTTGAATTCGTTATTCAAAGTAACGAATTCAAATGGTTTATATTATAATAATAATATAATATAATATATTATATCAATATAATATTCATATATACAAATATATATATATATGTATATATTATAATAATAATAATTATTATTATTATTATTATAAATAATAAAAAATAATAATAATATTTGTATTTGGGTCTTGCTTGAATATAACAAACCATTTCAAACATGTGTACACAAACAAATCACATGCTTATATACATAACAACACAATCTTATTTTTGTAAAAATGGATTATAATAATAATAATATTATTAATAATCGTCATTATTAATTATTATTATTATTATTATAAAAATATTAAATCGTGGGACATGTTCTGCCTACGATCATGGCCCGACGAGCTAGTAACGAGGCCCCATTAGAGGGTGCCCTCCGCACGGGGAGCAGTGTTTTGAAAATCGGACCGGACATAAAATCGATGCTCTTAATGGTTACATGTTCGATCGGTTGAACCACTGGTTCAACCGGTGATGACGTCAGCATTATATAATATCTATTTTATTTTTTCTAAAATACATATATAATGTATTTGCTATAATTTCAAATTGTTTATAATAAAAAATATTATTACGCATTCATTACATGTCAAACTTAAAAAATCAGATCAAACCAAATATCAAACATAAAATAAAAACAATAAAACATCTCAAAAACCACAAGCGATACCCAAAAAGAACAATGTTACAAAATCATAAAAAAAAATAAAAAATTATGAAATGATTCACATATTTTATAATACGAGAAACTAAATAGATTATATATAATATACAAGACACATTTATAAAATTATATGGATTTTTTGTACATACATAAAATATTATTTCGTAATTATTTCAATAACAATAAATTATATATAATATATTTTTGTTCTAAAAATTTGATTTATAATTTTAACAAAAAAAAAATTACAATTTTTAAAATGTATGTGTATAATTATATGTAACTAGAATTATTAATATTACATATAATCTGGGGGAAGACGGCGTATATCGAACAAAAAAGTGGCATGAATGTAATTAGACATTGGTCTGAAATGATACCGAATTTTATGTTCGGATCGATTTTGAAAACACTAGCTCGGGGTACACATGTTCGTAATTGATTGTCGTTCTCGGCACTAATAAAATAATAATAATAATAATAATCCACAAGTAGAGGGAGTGCTCCCGTGCTGAGAGCAACCTCTAATGGCGCCTCGTTACCAGCTCATCGGCCATGAACGTAGGCAGAACATGCCCCACAATTTAATATTTTTATAATTATAATAATAATAATAATAATAATAATAATAATAATTATTATTATTATTATTATTATTATTAATCTTATTATAATATGTTTTTACAAAAATTGGATTGCCTTTATGTGTGTAAGCATGTGATCTGCTCATATATATATGTTTAGAATGAGTTGTCATGTTCGACAAGACCTAAATGCAAATTCTATTGTTTTATTTTTATTATTTATAATTATAATTATAATTATAATTATAATTATAATTATTATTATTATATTATGTACGTATATATATATATATGTTTATGTATATATGTATGAATATTATATGATATTAATATATGATATATATTATAAAATATTATATTATTATTATAATATTAAATTTTTAAATCGTTACTTTGAGTAACGATTTCAACTTTTAAAAAGTTGAAATCGTCACTCAAAGTAACGATTTACCTTAATTACGTAATTTAATTTATTTTACGGTAATTTATAAATTTTTATTTTTTTTAATAATAGTTTTAAAAATAAGTCCTAAACTGATACCATGTTGAATCAGAGAATTTACAATGAGAAATAAGAATAAAACTAGCATAGTATTTTCTTTTCAACTAAATACATCTTGTGAGAATCTTCTTTCAACTAAGTCCATTTTTATGAAACCCTAATCTAATTAGTCTTTTGCTATTCCTAAAACACCCGTTCTAAAAACCAATTTATAACAGTTGAATTATCTGTTCCTCATCGTGAGAGTTGGTGATGGTCGCGTGTTCTGGGAAATCAGCAATGGTGGTTAGGCGACGAGTATGGAGCGGTGGCGGTGTTGTGGTGGAGGCGGCGGCGACTCCTTTTCATTTTGCCAAATGTCATTCTTCTCTAGCCATGGAAAACTGACGTTTTGTTTCAATTTTATTTGCTGTTTTTATGGTATTTTGGATTTAAGTAACATTGAACTTTTATTTCAATCTTGGTGCAGATTACGTGTTTGTTAAAATGTCTCTTTAGGTAAACAAATTTTTTTGTAGCAAATTTGGAAAAGATAAACAACATATCATCTCATTCCAAAAGTTTTGATTTATTTTTTTCCACTTTCATTTGTTCATGTACAACATACCAAGTAAAAAATAGACTCTAAAATCCAATGTTCATTTGTTACATATTGTTTTCATTCCTAAACTTTCAGACATCATGCCACTACATTAATGGAAGGATCTATAATAACATAAACGATGCGTATATTAAATTCCTGACAATATATCAGTGAGGTAACACAATCTTATCTTCCCAAATCAAAGTTGAAGAACTAACAATTTTAAACAAGCAAGCAACACATAGAGATGCATGTAAATTATATGCACCACTAGTCTATTGTTGCATGTAATTTACATGCATCGCTAGTCTACCGATGCATGTAATTTACATGCACCGGTAGACTCAACATTTGCATTATTTCTCAAATTACATAATAAATAAGTATCATACAGTAAGTGTTAAAGACGATCACAAATAACACTTAAAAGTTACGACATGCATGTGTAATATATTATCATTTGAAAAATAATATACTTTTGTTATGATATTATTAAATAAATTATCATATATTATATACTCATCCATAATAAAAATTTAATTTCTAAAATAGTATATTGTATCTTTAATTTGTTATAAGATCAACAAGCAAGCAACACATAGAGGAGCATGTAAATTACATGCACCACTAGTCTATCGGTGCATGTAATTTACATGCACCGATAAGATAAACAAGCAAGCAACACATAGAGGTGCATGTAAATTACATGCACCACTAGTCTATCGGTGCATGTAATTTACATGCATCGCTGGTCTACCGGTGCATGTAATTTACATGCATATATAGTCTACCGGTGCATGTATATGACATGCACATATAGTCTATCGGTGCATGTAAATTACATGCACCGGTAGACTCAACATTTGCATTGATTCTCAAATTACATAATAAATAAGTATAATACCATAAGTGTTAAAGACGATCATAAATAACAATTAAAAGTTAAGACACATATGTGTAATATATTATCATTTGAAAAATAATATACTTTTGTTATGATATTTGTTAGGATCGGTCCGGAGTGTTTAGAGGGGGGGTGAATGAACACTCCTTGTAAAATTTAATCCCTTGTGATTTCTTTCGGATTAGTGAAAGAAATCTGTTTCTTAATCAACTTTTGTACAGAACAAACCACTGAAAGTATAAGTGCGGAACGGTCTATTCTTGTATATGTAAGAACGGCTCGATGGCTAGTATGAAAGAAAAAGTGCAGAAAGATAATACACAGGATATGTTTCTGGAAGTTCGAAGGTGGTGTAATCCTTCTACGTCTCCCCTTCTTCCAATTAAGGAAGGTTTATACTAGAAGACTTTGATTTATACAATCCTTTTGTACAAACCCGATTCAGGCTGGATTTACCTCACTACCAGTCTGAAACTCCTAGTCACTCGATCTGCTCAGACACACTCTGTCTGACAGTTACAATATGTTTCTCACTTCTATTTTTCAACACAGAAAACACAAGATGCGCACAGTGATCCTAAATGATCAAATGTTACAAAGTAAACGTGCTTAAGAATAATTTCAGCTCGAGAGCTTCTGAGCTTGTAAGCTTGTGCTGTTTTTCTTTCTTGTGCGTTTTCCAATTGATCAGCGAGAGTCTTCTATATTCCTTTTGTTGCATCCCTTTTATAGTTGTAAGTACCAACGACATTATTTCCCTTAATGTGCAACTTTGACTCTGCTTGAGCTCTGAGTCGGCTACAGTCTTCTTCTTCAGGACACTTGCCGTTCTGGTTCATACTTTCGGCGACTGTCAGGTAAGCTCTTCTTTGTCTTCTTACCTTTTATGGCAATCTTCAGTCTTTGGTCCTTTGTAGCATTAATTACGACATTAAATGCTACAATAAATAGCCGTTAATGATTCGGACTGAGGAGCCATTCTTTATGTATCCTTGACTGCTCTGATCTGATAAAGATTGAGATCGATCTGAAGCATCGATTTAGTCAGTCTGAAATCCATCGATCCGGTCTGATATGCTTTGTCATCTTATCAGCTTGATCTGTTTTGGGCGATCGATCTGGTCAGTCTGATTTCACTCGATCCGGTCTGAAATGTTTTGTCATCTTTAAAATCTCATCGATAAGGTCCGGAACTAACAAATTCCCCCTTTTTGATGATGACAAAACCTAGCTTCTAAGTCTGTTTAACTAGTCTGATAAGAACTCTGAAGCGAAAACTTTCGGATCGATTACTTCCTCTTTGTTCAAAATAAATGAACATTATTAAGTTGGATCGATTAAGCCTTTATTAAAGTTCAAAATAAATGAACAAGGACTTAATAAAGAAAGATTTTTATTGATAAAAAATCTCGCATACAGTCAGTCTAAAAATTTAATCAACGAGACTGCTATCTTCTTGAAGTTTGAGGTGGCTTGAAGTCTTTCTTCTTTTCCCCCTTTTTGTCAGCAGCAATCTCTTGAAGAAAATCAACAACTTGTGCGAGCTGCGCGCTGATAGCGTCAAGACGAACGTCTTGAGCGCGGAGGGAATTGGCAACAAATGCTCGGACTTCAGTGGTCAGCTCGATCTGCTCTTTTCTCAGGCTGTTCTTATAAGTGGCTTGCTGTGAAAACAGATCATCCAGTCCTCGCTGAAGACTGCTTATACTGGCTGTCATCTTCTCTTTGAATGAATCAAAGTCCAAAGCTGTAAGCCTCTGACCTTGATGAACTTCTAGAACACGTTGAGAGAGTGATATGCAGTTGTCAGAGAAATGCTGGAGAGTCCGTGCCAGTGATGGAGGTGCATCAGATAGCCGACTGGGAGAGTGATCTGATGATGACAGTGCAGGATCATCTTCTTCAGCAATCGGCATAATGGAAGATATGGCAGCCTGATGACTTTCGGATCGGACCAGGGTGACCAAATCCGAAGAAAATTCTTGAATGAAAGCCAGATCTTCATCTGATTGTCCTGGAGGAGTGCTGGGACTGAGAGGCTCCTCAATCTGTAAAGCTTCAACAACTGTAGACACCACTAAATCCGGATCGACGAAGTCTGGTGCGTCAATTGTGGCAAGTGCTGCGGTTGGACTGATTTGTGCACGGGAGGCTGATGACCCCAAAGGAATAGATGTTGTTGGAGAGTCCAACAACACATTCAATGGTTCATCATCTGTAGCAGACGGAGCATTAGGCAATGGCTGCTCCGCTGTCTGTTCTGCTGGCTGATCTGATACTAGCTTTGCAGTCTGAGCTGCTGCTTGATCTGCAGGTTGCTCTGCGGCTGGTTCTGCAGGTTGCGCTGCTGGCTGATCTTCAGTCTGGTCTGCTGCCCCAGAGGGAATAACTTCAACAAAAGGTTCTGCCAGAGATTTGCTTGCAGAAGGATGATCCGGGCTGGTTGCTGGAGTGGATATACTGATCTTCTGTAGTTGAAAACGGACAGCTAAGTGAAGAGCATGAACATCCATCTCTAATTGAGCAATAACTGCCCCATCATCTCTGGCAGTTGGAGCATTTGGATCGAAGTTCTCTTTCTTAGCAGCTAGGAGCAGATTGGCCAGTCTGAATCTTTGAATTGCCGTAAATAGCTCTTTGCGCTGCACAGCAAGCCGAACATCATCGGTCTCTGTTCTTTTCAGAACTTCCTCTTCCATCTTCTTCAGTCTGCTCAACTTTCCGAAGAACATCTCAATGTGTTTGATAGTCCGGTACTGGACGTATTCATCAAAGACCACAATGAGTCCCTTCACCTTCTCATCAACATCCTCCATAGCAATGTCGATGGCTGTCTGCACTGCAGATTTGGGTGTAGAGGAGAGGGGTTCTAAGAGAATGGCTTTTCCCTTGCCGGTGGAGGAAGGGGACTTGATTCCTGATTGGGTATAATCTCCCAACTCAGTGATAACTATCCCTTTGACCACGGGAATGGCAGAGGGAAGTCTAACGGTGACTTTGGGTGCAGGGGTTGAAGTGGTTGAAATTTGTTTTGAAGGTTGGGGTGCAGGGGTGGCTTTAGTTGGTGGCAAAATGGGTAGGGGTAGAGTTTTGATTGGTTTGGTAATCTGGGTTCTGGGCTTCTTGGGAAGTGGCTTGGTTGGTGGCGAGGGAGCAGACTGAGTTTCTTCAGAATCAGTCTGGATGGTCAGCTTTCGCTTGACCCGAGGTTTGCGCGCAACAGCTTGTTCTTCGCCCTTCTCAATCTTGACTGCAGCCAGAGTAGTAGAAGTAGGCGGAGCACTTTTGGACTTCAGCAGTGCGAGCCCTTTGGAGTTTAGAATCTTGAAGGGACTGAGAGCGGACTGCTTTCCCAGCTCGATGTCTAAGGACTCCAGTAGCTTGCTGAGAGGAACAGCAAATCATACGGCCTGTTTGGATGCAATCACCGTTTCCATCAGAA
Source organism: Haberlea rhodopensis (assembly GCA_907163345.1). NCBI lineage: Eukaryota > Viridiplantae > Streptophyta > Magnoliopsida > Lamiales > Gesneriaceae > Haberlea > Haberlea rhodopensis. The sequence goes on from CAJQUN010000164.1 coordinate 974,532, forward strand.
CTCCAAAAAGAATCACGGACCAGTTCATCTTCTGTCCGGATACAATAGCCGCCATAGCCCTGAACTTCTCTGCGGTTACAGCGTCAAAACTTCCTGCTTTGCCCAAAAGAGGTTTGCCAACGATTTCGCACAACACCTGGAAATGAAAGAGCATTTCCTTCTTTTTAAACGAGGGTTGCAGGCGGTGGCCAAAAATAGAGATCTTCCCTTGAAGATCTGAGAGTGACGCTTGAGGAATCTGTCCAAATTCTGTCAGTCCGGAATTGGGGAGGCCAAAGGTTTTGGCCAGCGTCATCGGCGAGATCTCAAATGATTTGCCCTTGACAGTAGTGGATATTGATGTCTTCTGGGAGACGGCATTGGCGAATAGTTCGCGGATTTCTGATTCATAAACAACTGTGCCGCACTCCAGAAAGTTTCTCAGACCAGATGATTCCAAAGCTCGGAAGATGGACACCATCTCTGCATCTTCTGCCCTGTAAATATCATTAAACTCAACGGAGAGAGAGTTGTGAGTAATGGTAGCCATTGGAGTGAAGGTAAACGAGTGCGAAGATTTTGGAGAGTGAGAGAATAAGAAAACAGATAGCGGTAAGTTGTAAAAAGTGAAAGAAGATGAAATGTTCAGCCCGCTAAATAGGAGAGAGAAGACACGTGTCTTTATCTCGATGACTGATAAAAAGAAATTCAAAATAAACGGTCAGGAGAACAGATAGATAAGGCGGTTAAAATGCGATCAGTCCGGGCTGTTTTTGTACAAAAGATGTTTTGACCAGACAGATCATGGGATAACATCAGATTGACATGGATCGGTCTGAAAGTTCGGACCGGTCTGTGTCTTTCTGAACATTGTATTATCGATCTGTGGCAACAAAAATCTTTAAGTGCGAACGTAAGAGAACATCTAAACTATTAAGATAAGTCAATTAAACCAAGAATTTGACGGAAATAATTAAACTTAGCCTCTGGGAGCGGTTTGGTGAAGATGTCTGCTGCTTGCTGCTCTGTTGAGATGTGCTCGATCCGAATTTCCTTTTTACCAACATGATCTCGAATAAAATGATGGCGTATATCAATGTGCTTTGTTCGAGAGTGCAGAACTGGATTATACGTTATAGCGATTGTACTTGTGTTGTCGCAAAATATCGGAGAGTCAACAGCTTGGATGCCATAGTCTTTGAGCTGGTGTTGAATCCAGAGCATTTGAGTGCAACAGCTTCCAGCGGCTAGATACTCTGCTTCAGCTGTAGATGTGGCAATCGATGTCTGTTTTTTACTGAACCAAGAGATCAATCTTTCACCTAGAAATTGACATGTTCCACTGGTGCTTTTACGATCAATCTTACACCCAGCGTAGTCTGCGTCTGAATATCCGATCAAGCTGAAGTTTGAATCTTTGGAGTCCCAAAGACCAACGTTCTGAGATCCTTTTAAGTATTTCAGAATACGCTTGGCAGCAATAAAATGTGATTGCTTTGGTTCTGACTGAAATCTGGCGCACATACAGACTGAGAACATAATATCAGGCCGGCTCGCTGTAAGATATAATAGCGATCCGATTAGTCCTCTATACATGGTTACTTCAACTGCCGTTCCCCCTTCATCTTTGTCTAACTTGATTGTTGGACTCATTGGAGTTGATGCAGTTGAGCATGTTTCCATTCCAAATCTCTTGATGAGCTCTTTGGTATACTTGATCTGGTTGATGAAAATACCATTGTTGAGCTGTTTTACTTGGAGACCCAAAAAGAATGAAAGTTCTCCCATCATGCTCATCTCAAACTGTACCTGCATTAACTTAGAAAATTTCTCGCACAATTTGGGGTTAGTTGACCCAAAGATTATGTCATCAACGTAAATTTGAACTAATAGGGTATGTTCCCCCTTAATAAATTTAAAGAGAGTTTTATCTACTGAGCCGATCTGAAAATCATGGTTCAGCAGAAATTGAGATAGAGTGTCATACCAGGCTCTTGGAGCTTGTTTCAGACCATACACTGCTTTATTCAGTAGATACACATGATTAGGGGAATGAGTGGTTCTGAAATCCAGGAGGTTGCTCAATGTAGACTTCTTCCTGAAGCTTTCCATTAAGAAAGGCGCTCTTAACATCCATCTGATATACTTTGAAGTCTTTAAAGGCAGCATATGCAAGAAAAATTCGGATGGCTTCAAGTCTGGCGACTGGTGCAAATGATTCATCGAAGTCGATTCCTTCTTCTTGTCTGAATCCTCGTGCCACCAGTCTGGCTTTGTTTCTAACCACAGTTCCATCTGCGTCCAGCTTATTTCTTAAAACCCATCTGGTTCCAATGACAGGCAGATCGCTTGGTCTGGGGGTTAGACTCCAAACTTGATTTTGATCGAATTGATTTAGCTCTTCTTGCATGGCCTTAATCCAGTTGAAATCAGTCAGAGCTTCATCGATCTTCTTAGGTTCCAGAGTTGAGATGAAAGCAGCATGTGTGAATTCATCCATCATCTGTCCTCTGGTTCTGATCGGTGCAGAGGGACTACCAATCACTAGATTAGGTGGATGCTTCTTAGTCCATCGATAGCTTGACTCTGGATTGTCTGGTCCGGTCGGATGAGTAGTAGCAGCATGATCAGCATCTGCTTTGATATTTGAGTGAAGAACATCCGGATCAGCTCGATCTGAAGAAGCTTCAATGCCTTGATCCGGTCTGTCTGGTACTTCTGGTTCTGGTGGGTTGTCTCTTGACCTGTTAGCTACAATCTCATCATCACTGTTAGCTTCGAGATGGATATTTTCCATCTGATTTTGAATTGATTCTTTGTTGCCCTCAACACATAAAGATTCATCAAAAACTACATGAACAGATTCTTCTACAGTTAAGGTTCGATTATTAAAAATTCTATAAGCTTTGCTAGTTGATGAATATCCCAAGAATATTCCATTATCTGACTTAGCTTCAAATGCTGTAAGATGATTCTTACCATTGTTATGAACGAAGCATTTGCAGCCAAAAATATGAAAGTGAGAAATAGATGGTCTGTTACCAGTCCATATTTCATATGGAGTAAGGTTCAGCTTCTTGTTGATCATAGACCGATTTTGAGTGTAGCAAGCAGTGTTTACAGCTTCTGCCCAGAACTTTTGCGAAATTCCAGAATCAGCAAGCATTGTTCTTGCTGCTTCCTTGAGCGTTCTGTTTCTTCGTTCTGCAACTCCATTCTGTTGAGGAGTTCGAGCGGCTGAAAACTCATGCTTGATTCCATGATCTTTTAGAAAGGATTCAAGATTCTGATTTGAAAACTCAGTGCCTTTGTCACTACGAATCCTGTCTATGCTGGATGATTTCTCGTTCTGAGTGCGTTTCAGCAGCTTGATCAACTTCGGACCGGTCTGATCTTTACTGCTAAAAAATATAGTCCATGTAAAGCGTGAGTAATCATCAATAACAACAAGAGTATACCGCATTCCCCCTAAACTTGTTATTGGTATAGGACCAAACAAGTCCATATGCAATAATTCTAAACAGCGGGAGGAGGATTTGGCATTCTTGTTTTTGAAGGATGATCTGATCTGTTTGCCCATTTGGCAAGCTTCGCAGATCTTATCCTTAGCAAAATCGATCTTGGGCAGACCGATAACTAAATCATGTTTACACAGGCTGGAAATGATCTTAAAGTTTATATGATTCAAGCGCTTATGCCACAGCCAATGTTTATTATCATTGTTAGCGATGAAGCAAGTAGGATTATCAGGTTGAGCATGATTCCAGTTAATCTTATATGTATTTCCATTCCTGATTCCTACAAGCAAGGTTATACCGTCTGATGATTTAACAGTGCAAGTGTGTTTGTGAAATTCTACAGCATAACCATTATCACAGAGTTGGCTTATACTAATCAGATTATAGCACAGATTTTCAACTAACAGCACATCATTGATAATAATGTTACCATGGACAATCTTACCCTTGCCCACGGTCTTACCCTTTGAGTTATCTCCGAAGATGATCTTGGGTCCAGTACATTCTGTGACTTCAGACAGCAGCTCGATGTTTCCAGTCATGTGACGGGAACACCCACTGTCCAAATACCAGTCTGATGCGAGTTCCTTCGGTACCTGTCATCAAATATAATTATTGTTGGTACCCAATCCTATTTGGGTCCAGAACGGATTTGGGAACCCACGCCTGTATCAGCTTCAATGGCTTGTGTGTGTAAGGTGTGCTGTGTGCTGGTCTGTTTCGATGTTGTGTGTGATAATGTGTGCGCTGTGGAAACCTTTGATTCTCATAAGGTAGTCTATATCTTCGTTGAATCGGTTTTGAATTATAGTAATTGTATTGTCTTCCTTGCCTTCGATCTTGCACCTTTGGATTTGGTCTGATAGACGCAAATCTTGCTGGTGCCTTTTCTTTGGCTTGGTCAACATAACCAATCCCTTTTCTCAGATTTTGATTCACGTAAGAGACTCCTGTTTGAATCTTAGGTGCTTCAGTCTCATATACTGTGCTGGATTTAACAAATGTCATTTGTTTGACTTGGTTCTTTACCAGCAACAGCTCAGATTCATCTTTGGTGCATTCTTTGGTGTCAAAGCCTAAGCCGGTGAAATCTCACCGACGTTTCTTTGAACCTCTTGTAATTATTCCAAAGATGTTCTGGATTTTGTCCATATTTTGAATATATGAGAAAGCTTAGCATTTTGTGTGCTAATTCTCTTATTTTCTTCATGGAGCTGATCATAGGAGATTTTCAGCTTATTCAGCTCGATCTTTAGATTATTGCACTCACCCTGCTCAGAGCAGCTTGGTTTATTGTGCTCATCTATTTGATTACTGGCTTTAGCTTTATTTTTCTCAAATGATTCAGCTAAGATCCTATAATCATTAGCCATGTCTTGCAGTGCGGACATGAGCTCTTCTCGTAGTAAATTCATTTGAGTCAAGATCATATACCTCATCTGTCTGACTCATCTCTTCGTCTGCCATGAGACATTGAATATCTTCTTCGCTTTCGCTGGAAGAATATTCAGAGCTTTCCAAGTCTGAGTCTGTCTGAGCCCATTTGCTGTTTCCTTCTTCAGCTACTAGGACTTTTTGGGATTTTCCATGATTCTTGTGGTCTTTGTAGTGCTTCTTCTTCCTATCATCACGATGCTTCTCTTTCCGTTCTTCTTTCTTCGGTCTGGTGCAATCTGCAATAAAATGTCCGGTCTTACCATAATTGTAGCAAGCCTGATCGTTAACAGCATCATCTTTTCTTGATTTATAATGATGAGAGGGTTTAAAGTTCCTCTTATTCTTAGACATGAATTTACCGAATTTCTTGATAAACAATGACATAGCATCATTACTTATCTGTTCAGCGGATCGGTCTGATGTTGAGGCGATCTGGTCTGGAATGGCTGCCAGGGCCTTGTTTGGTTGAGAGATGAATGACTCTGCTTCACCTCTGCTTATCAGTTCAAACTCATAGGCCTTAAGATCTGCAAACAGATCATGAAGTTCAACCTTGTTAAGATCTTTTGATTCCCTCATGGCAATGGTCTTAACATCCCATTCCTTTGGCAGAGCTCTCATAACTTTCAGAGCGATCTCTCTGTTAGAATATTCCTTCCCCAGACCATTCAGTTCATTTATGATGCCAGTGACTCTTTCATCAAACTCATTTAGAGTTTCTCCACTCTTCATCTTTATGCCCTCAAATCTTTGAAGAGCAACAGTCAGCTTGTTTTCTTTGGTCTGGTCGTTGCCTTCGCATAGCTGTGCTATCTTCTCCCAAATTTCTTTGGCAGTAGAGCACATTTTGATTTTGCTGAACATGTTCTTGTCCAATGTCTTGAACAAGATGTCTTTGGCAACGCTGTCGAGATTTGCCTTCTTTCTTTCCTCATTCGTCCAGAGGGATCTTTCTTTCTCTACCATTTGTGGTTCACCACCAGTAATTGCGACTGCTGTATTTATTTTTAGAATCTTCATTGGTCCATCAGTGATGACGAACCACATATCGTCATCCTGAGCTGCCAGATGAGCTTGCATTCTGATTCTCCAGTCATCATAGTCTTCTTTTGAGAACATAGGAATTTTGTTGAAAGATGCCATCAGCTCAAGTGTCTTTGTGCTGATTAAGATGACCTGCTCTGATACCACTTGTTAGGATCGGTCCGGAGTGTTTAGAGGGGGGGTGAATGAACACTCCTTGTAAAATTTAATCCCTTGTGATTTCTTTCGGATTAGTGAAAGAAATCTGTTTCTTAATCAACTTTTGTACAGAACAAACCACTGAAAGTATAAGTGCGGAACAGGTCTGTTCTTGTATATGTAAGAACGGCTCGATGGCTAGTATGAAAGAACAAGTGCAGAAAGATAATACACAGGATATGTTTCTGGAAGTTCGAAGGTGGTGTAATCCTTCTATGTCTCCCCTTCTTCCAATTAAGGAAGGTTTATACTAGAAGACTTTGATTTATACAATCCTTTTGTACAAACCCGATTCAGGCTGGATTTACCTCACTACCAGTCTGAAACTCCTAGTCACTCGATCTGCTCAGACACACTCTATCTGACAGTTACAATATGTTTCTCACTTCTATTTTTCAACACAGAAAACACAAGATGCGCACAGTGATCCTAAATGATCAAATGTTACAAAGTAAACGTGCTTAAGAATAATTTCAGCTCGAGAGCTTCTGAGCTTGTAAGCTTGTGCTGTTTTTCTTTCTTGTGCGTTTTCCAATTGATCAGCGAGAGTCTTCTATATTCCTTTTGTTGCATCCCTTTTATAGTTGTAAGTACCAACGACATTATTTCCCTTAATGTGCAACTTTGACTCTGCTTGAGCTCTGAGTAGGCTACAGTCTTCTTCTTCAGGACACTTGCCGTTCTGGTTCATACTTTCGGCGACTGTCAGGTAAGCTCTTCTTTGTCTTCTTACCTTTTATGGCAATCTTCAGTCTTTGGTCCTTTGTAGCATTAATTACGACATTAAATGCTACAATAAATAGCCGTTAATGATTCGGACTGAGGAGCCATTCTTTATGTATCCTTGACTGCTCTGATCTGATAAAGATTGAGCTCGATCTGAAGCATCGATTTAGTCAGTCTGAAATCCATCGATCTAGTCTGATATAATTTGTCATCTTATCAGCTTGATCTGTTTTGGGCGATCGATCTGGTCAGTCTGATTTCACTCGATCCGGTCTGAAATGTTTTGTCATCTTTAAAATCTCATCGATAAGGTCCGGAACTAACAATATTATTAAATAAATTATCATATATTATATACTCATCCATGATAAAAATTTAATTTCTAAAATATTATATTGTATCTTTAATTTGTTATAAGATCAACAAGCAAGCAACACATAGAGGTGCATGTAAATTACATGCACCGCTAGTCTACCGGTGCATGTAATTTACATGCACCGCTAAGATCAACAAGCAAGCAATACATAGAGGTGCATGTAAATTACATGTACCATTAGTCTACCGGTGCATGTAATTACATGCACCGAGAGTCTAATTACATGCACCGAGAGTCTATCGGTGCATGTAAATTACATGCACCGGTAGACTCACCATTTGCATTTATTCTCAAATTACATAATAAATAAGTATCATACTGTCTTTTAACCAAAAACATTGATAGATGCACCAATAGTTTCAATTTTCTGAAACGAATGACATTTTCAGAAAGCCCAACCAAAAAACATTGATAGATGAACCAAAAGTTTCAATTTTCTGAAACGATTGACATTTTCAGAAAGCCCAACTAATGAAATGTTTTATTTCATTTCAGTAAATATGTCATTTGATGATAAAGGGGAAATTCTCGTGAATACCTCATCTTTACGTAATGTGTTATTTCATTTCAGAAAGCCCCACCACTTTTATTCTTTTACGTAATTTTTTGTACGGCTCCATCTTGTTGGACATGCGAATACCTTGTCTTCGCACAATAATCCATGAAGAGAACGATTCGATGGAATGGGTGAGAAATTACAGGAAATTTTGAGCATTTTTCTGTGTAACATGGAGAAATTACAGAGATAAAATGGAAAAGACGATTGAGTTAGAGATGCGACGAGGAAGATGATAGTTTATGGATATTTTGGTAATTTTGACCTAAAATGGACCTAATTGAAAGCAAAATATTTTGGTAGGTTGAACCGAAAAAACTTTCAACTCTTGATACCGGCCTCAAATTTTCCTTTTTTTTTTGGTGATAAAAAAAAGAAAATCTGCTTTTTAAATTAATCTTAACTATGCATTCTAATATTTGAGGGTGTAAAAGAATTTTTAAATAGTTAAGGGGCTTAACAAAAATTTTCTATAACATTGATATTATGATGTTGGCACTAAATAGTCCCCACCAATAGTATCAGCAACGCCTACTCAGTCAAGGCGGAGATGGAAGCCCTGAGGGCGTCGTATGGAGAATCTCCCTCCGACTCCGATTCAGAGTCCGACCCAACTATGTCGTCCTACCCGACCCAATTTCCCATCCGTCTCCCCCCACCTCCTCTTTCTCTCCTCCATCCGCCAAATTCATTGGGTAATATGCCCTTATTGTACACATCCCTGTATATTCTTCTTCTTAAGTAATGTTCGTAAGCCCAACTGTTTGACATTTTACTTGTGAAAGGTACATTTGATTACTCAGTACAAAACGATCAACCGAATAGGGTCCGTAGCTTCCCCCACGTCGAGGGAAACTTTGCTTTGCTTGTTTACATCCCAGGTACGTTACACTTCGCTTCTTTAAGCTTTTTGGGTTCTATTACATACAATTATACAAACAATTTTTTTATTTTTTTGGTGGTTTAGTTATTATACCGTTGACACAAAGAAAAGATATAGCCCTGTCTCTGAGAAGGGTTGCACGGCTAGTACCTGAGCTTCATGTGGTTGATGTTGACATTCCTTTAAGGAATTTGATTAACGATGAGCAGAAATTTGATCAAGTTGTGTTAGGGAGGGAGTTTCACGTGAGTTTGGGAAGGACGGTACCGATTCGAGTACATCAAAGAGATTCCATGGTGGGCATGCTTAGACAGAGACTTCAGTCTCATAGGAGGTGAGAAGTAGATGTAGATTTAGCGCCGGTGAGTGCGGGGCAATCATCCGTCAAATGATAAAGACTTTAATTTTTTACTCGGAATTCTTCTAAAAATTAAATTTCTCCCTTTGTCTTCCCCATTTTGCCACCTCCTTGGAAGAAGCTACTTGTTTTGTGTATGGATAATGTTTTGTAAGTTTCAAGTTCATTGCTGATTGTTGTTCTCAAAATCTAATAGGTATTGGATTGATTTTTCTAAGTGGGTGATATTTGTCAACGATGATTATACACGGACATTTCTTTCTTTGGAAGTAACTACTGGTGGCTTAGCTGAGGTACGGTGTTAAATCATTGTTGTATGAAACTTTATTCTTCGTGAAGAGCTTTAATGTTGGAATGTGATTTGAATTTTCGCAAAGTTAATATTCTTGGCAAAATAAGCAAGTCAAGAAAGGAAGTAGAGAGGAATGTGAGATGTAACCTGTGCTGCATTTTTTTATTGCAGAAGAAACCAACCTGTACTCAACAGGATTTTTAGTGTCATGTATTACCAAAAATAGCTGAATATTTGGTAGATCAGTAGATGTCATTGCGTGAAATGCTGGTGATAGGAAATATGCACGTGTGGATGAAAATGGATGCAAATGAAGGTGCTTTATTGGTTCGCAGAAAGGCTAAATTTAATTGCATCCTCTAAAGAACTGCTGAATCTTGAAATGCAAGGCTTGTTCTTTAAGTTCATGGATTCTTTTGTTCCTTCGTGTTGTTCAATGCCAAATATAGTTGTCTTCTTAATGTGAAAATAAACTACAGAAAACTCTTTGATTATAATTACTAGGCCTAGATTAGGTAGTATAGTTATGAATTAGTCCAGAAATCACGCCTTAACATAGAATACTTTGTTTGTTCTACTATTTTGCATTCGACAGCTTTACAGAATTGTTTGACCCAATTTGCTATAGCAGCGTATTGTCCTCACGTAAAGCCGGTCCAAAAAATCTTCCCATACGACACAACGTATCTTGAAATATGTATCTGACATGAGTCGTTTACAATATCCATCTTAATTATAGGCCTGTGAGGCCCGAGTATCTTCATCTTTTTATGCTCAAAATGATGTGAAACTTTATGGGCTTCCTTTCTTTTCAGATAAAGAAGCAAATCGAAGCCGTGAATGATGTGTACAGACTTCATAATCTTCCTGAGTTCTACAAGGTTTGGTTGCATTCCTCTTATTTCGAGTTGTTTGCCTCTCTACTCGTTGAACGGTAAATATCAACACACTAGTTTTAAGTTTCCTCACAGGATCCACGCCCACATATATCAATAGCTTGGGCGGTCGGGGATATAAGTGATTCTCTGCGGAAAGTGATTGTAGAGGAAACAAAGATGCACAACACTGTTGGAGGTTTATCGCATAAACACTTGTGTGCCTGCATATTTAGTGGCATTTCATGTAAAATAGGTAACAAAACCTTTGAGATTTGCAAAGTTCAGGAAGAATGAGATGCATCTGAAATCCTCACAGAAGAAAATTGGAATCCTTACACAATTCAACATCTATAAAGGGCATTGATTTGTGGCATTTCTTATGAAGTGTTCACCAAAAGTAGAATTGAAGAAGTCATATGCCGATGGGCTATCGTTATAATGTTGCATGTTTTCAAGTATTCAAGAAAATACTATGTTCTTGTTTCATTTTGCAATATGTATCTTGCTATATCTATTCCGCCACGGTTTGGTTCGGATCATACACGATACATTGGAACTAGAGCTGTCTGCTAAAATTCGGAATTGGAATCCTTTTTGGTTTTGAATGGAAAACTGAATCCAAATTGACTGAAGGTTTAGCTAGACATAGAAAATCGGAGTTGTATGAAATTGAGACCGAAATTATGAACTCATCTTAAGTTCTTAAGGTCTTGATGATGTTTATCTCATCTTATCTCATAAAACTTAAATTGCTCGAATTACATAAATTTATTTAATGTCATGCTTTTGTTCGGGAAAATTAGAAATAAATCCATAAACCTAAGATCTCGAGATTTGATTAATGTTAATTAAATATAAATTGGGAATTAATTAATAATTAGTTTGGAATTAATTTATTAGAAGTGAAATTGACAATATTAATGTCAATTGACAGTTAAATCGGAACATGAGATAATTTTGAAATGGCAAAATAAACTCCGATAATATTTTCAAATAATTATATAAATGAAGAATTTAATTGTGTTATAGTAGTTAATATAAATCCCAGGTGTAGATTGTAAATTTAATATATCAGTATACCGGCGACACTTCGATGTACATAATTGGACCGGAATGTAGCACACACTAAATGTGTAAAAACATGCACTCAGAACCTGATTCTTTCTTCTTCCTCTGCACTTTCCGTTTGCGTCTCGACCCTTGCTCCGAAAAGCGTTGCGCCTACCGCCGTCCGACCACCAACCGCCGAGCTCGACCCACCACCATCTTCCTCTCTCTCAGGCGCACATTTCCATACCAAGAATTGGAGGTTTCCGTTGCTGATTCCGTCGGATTTTTCCATAAAATGGTGAGCTCGTGATTTTTTTAGGGTTCTTCAATTTTGTTCGATTTCTTCGTGTTGATCTTAGATTTTTCGATTGTGCATGTCTATCCCTTTCCCTCACCATGACCGACGTTTCCCCTCCGATCTCCGCTCTTATCGCCGTCGTGAGCCACCGGAAACCACCCTGAAGCTTTCGGCTACTGTTCACGAATTTTGGGGAAAACGCGAGTTTCGAATTTCCAATCTTTTTATCGGTTGATTTTGATGTTTTTTGAAGTTATTTAGACAGAATAGTGGTTGTGATATATTGACGATTTAGTGTAGTGAAAGTCTTGCATTGCATGCTAAATTTGGTTCGATTTTTGTCGATGTATTGACAGGTATAGGATTTGAATTTCATGCATGTGGGGGTAAAGGTTCTTAAATCATGTTTTAAGCTTGATTAATCTTATATGAGAGAAATTTGAAGATTAAGCCAATAAGCAACAATAAATATTGAAAGTTGAATTATTAACTTGTGTAGAGTGATCGTGCATCGTATTGGCTGTAAATCAACTAAAAGACAACAAGAAATAAGTATGTTGCAATCGATAACCGGTAACATAAGACATGTATCTGTATTATTTGATACATGATTTGCTGAGCTTATGTGAATTACGTGAAATTAATTGGCTATGTGATTAATTGAATTATGAGCATTCATAGCATCTTAATTGACATATTGATGTATGAAAATAGATGTTTTGTTAGCACACATCATTTTTAGATAAATATACATCGATACATGACATACACGTTGGACATTTCATATTGATATTACCAACCCTATGATATCATTTGATTATGATTGAGATCTATAGTCATGGGGATGCTGGGCACGACGATGACAGACAATTTAGGTAGCAACTGTAGTCACACGCGTTGTTGCCGGACCTAGACACGAGGGTGCTGGGCACGACGATGGAGGAGTTATATCGTGCGATGCCGCCAGCCTCTTCTCGAGCTTGATATTGATTGATACCTTTCTTTGGACTTCGATATTTTGGTATCTTGACATTCGATTCATTGTGCAATACATGCATTGCATTACATTGCACTCCATTACATCATATATCACATTTTATAGATGCATGTTGTAATTACTTGATAGGTTCAAGAGGGTTGTTGTTGTCTTTGTGTGTGTACAATGGTAGGTAATACAGGTGACCAGGATCCCAAAGAGGGAATACTCATTGAAGTCTTACCTGAGGTTGTTTCTTTTGTCTTCTTCCCAGTCCTAGGATAGTTAAATTATGCCAGGGTGTGTCATGGATCGTATAATTATCTAAATTGAGTTTACTCGGTTCGGTCTTGAATATTTTGTGGTTATCCTGTGTTTCTTTACAGCTGATGGTATTATGTAAATATTTTGAGTATGAAATGTGTGCTTGAGACTTATTGTGCATGCTATGGTATGATGTAAATATTTTTAGTACGGATTATGTGCTGGATGCCTATGATTAGTGGTGTCAAACGGGTCGTGCCGCGCCGGCACGGCACTATTCGTGCCGTGCCGTGCCGGCACGATTCGAAAATGGGTCGTGCCGTGCCGGCCCATTTCCACACGAGGCCGGGCTCGGCACGAGCCATAGGCACGGCCCCTACGTGCCGTGCCATGGGTCGTGCCGTGCGGCACGGCCCATTTCAAGTTTTTTAATTTTTTTAAATGTAGCGATCGTTCACCACCTAACTGGCGATCGATCGCCAGTTAGGTGGCGATCGATCGCCAGTTAAAAAAAAATTTACTTTTCGTGCCGTGCCGTGCCGGCCCATGGGCCGGCACCCTATGGCTCGGCACGGCCCATGCTACAGTATCGTGCCTGGCACGACACGGCACTGTAGCAAAACGTGTCGTGCCGTGCCGCTCCGTGACGTGCCGTGCCTCGTGCCGTCCGCTCCGTTTGACATCTCTACATATGATGCATGATATGGTATTATGTATTTACTTTCTGTACTGGAGATATTTTATGGTGTTTTCATTTTGTTTGGTATGTCCATCTTGCGGGGAAGTTATACAAATATTTTTATAGCAACTTGTTGGTAAACTTTTAAATAATCTTTCGATGTTTACAAATAAATAATCATTATGTGATAATTAAGAACTTGATTAGAAACATGTCCTCACAGTTGGTATCAACTGTGATGACCCGTAACTAATCAAGTGTTTAATTATCATATTGTGATTATGTATTTGTAAACAACGGAAGATTATTAAAAAGTCTGCCAACAAGTGGCTCTAAAAATTTCGGCATGACCTCCCCGCACGATGGACATATCAAAAATGAAAACACATATACATCAATATCCTCAAATGCTGAAAGTAAATACATAATATCATATCATGCATAATAGGCATCCATCACATAATCTATACTAAAAATATTTACATTATACCATAGCATGCACAATAAGTCTCCAGCACACATTTCATACTCAAAATATTTACATAATACCATCAGCAGTAAATAAACACCGAATATTCATAAATATTCAAGACTGAACTGAAATAAACTTAATTTACATAGTCATACTATCCAAGACACATCCTGGTATACTTAACTATCCTACGACTGGGATAGACAAAAGAAAACAACCTCAGGACGGCTTCCATTGAGCATTCCCTCTTTGGGATCCTGGTTACCTGTAATACCTGCTATTGTCCACACACAAAGACAACAACAACCCCCTTGGGGTGAGCCAAAGCCCAATATGAAACTATCAAGCAGTGCAATGTAATGCAATGCATGTATTGTACAATGAATCGAATGTCAAGATACCAAATATCGGAGTCCAAATAAAGGTATCATCAATCAATATTAAGCTCGAGCAGAGGGTGGCAGCATCGCGCGACATATCTCCTCCATCGCCGTGCCCAGCATCCCTCGTGTTTAGGTCCGACGACAACGCACGTGACTACAGTTGCTACCTAAACTGTTTGTCATCACCATGTCCGGCGTCCCCATGACACTATAGATCTCAATCATAATCAAAGGATTGGTAAGATCAATATGAAATGTCCAATGTGTATGTCATGTATCGATGTATATTTATCAAAATGATGTGTGTTAACAAAACAGTTATTTTCATGCATCGATATGTCAATTATGAATGCTCATAAGTTAATTTAAATCACATAGCCAAGTAATTTCACGTCATTCACATAAGTTCAGCAAATCATGTATCAAATAATATAGATACTTGTTGTATGTTATCGATCGCAATATACCTATTCTTTAGTTGTCCCATCACGATATCTTCGATCACTTCAATGATATTTTGGTTTTGGAATCTAATAAAATCTACGCAATTCCAAATATTCATTCAATTATACTATGCCATTTAAATTGTTAAAAGAAAGTAATTATATTTATACTACTTCAAATTTGTTTATTTTATTTCATTTGTATCGTTATCAAAGCACTTGAGTCTATAAATCATTCAATACCTGCTCTATTATCACACGAGTTTATTAATTCTCCTTTTATTCAGTTTTACTCAGTTATAAGCAATAAGCCAATGTAACTAATTTCAAACAAAAACATAAACCCCTAAGTAAGTCAAAATAAGGGATTCAACTAGTCTTTCAACAAGGTTTAAAGTTACAAATGAATTTATCAACATGTAGCTGCTACTCAGATTTTCCTTAACCCAAATCTAACTTTCTTGTGTATCCCTAAAACAAATCAAAGTGAACCATTAAAATGCTTAACTAACAGTAATATCCTTATAACTCAATTCTTTCTTGTTAATTGACTGTGAGTACTCGACTACAACTAATGATTTCCTATTAATCTATTTATATTCTTTAGGCTATTTATATCCTAAGGTGGTATACTTAAGATTACAGCATCTAACAACACATAATCATTCTTCGACCATTTTCGTCTAATAACTATTAGATCTATTTAGCTCTTATCCTCGACAGGACTGAAACCAAAACTGTAAGCTCACACACACACATAGTAGGGGACGATATACCATTCCTTCATATACTAGTGTTTCGACAATTTCAGCAGCAAGGAATTTCGCTCCAAACATGCAAGATCTTTACACCAATTTATCAGCAGATTGTTGCACAGAAATGTGCTCCAACATCAAACCAAACTCAAATCATATTTTTATCCAACACTTAAGAGTTCAAATTGTTAAAGACTGAAAAATCAAAATCAGATTTACACCATCTCGCATGAACAGTAACCGCAAGTTGCATGTGTGGTTTTCGGTGACCAACGACGGCGAAGGACGGAGATCAGAGGGGAACGTCAGTCATGGTGAGGGGAAGATATTAGACATGCAAAATCGAACCAAGCTAAGATCAAAACGAAGAAATCAAATGGAAATCGAAGAACCCTAGAAATCGCGAACTCACCATTTTCTGGCAAAAATCCGACGGATTTCACTGTGGTAAACGATGATTGCTTGGTATGGAAATGACCTCCGGTGAGTTGTGAGCATGGTGATAGTAGGGCTGGTTATTGGACTGGGTTGGTCCGGAATCGGTTCGGAACCGAAAAGGTTCAACCCGGTTTGGAACCGGATTCGGACCAACTGGTTAGGAACCGATCCGATCCGATAGTTACCGGATCGGATTGGTTCTAGTGGATTGGAACCGGTTCCAATTCTACCGGTTTGGTTCCGGATTGGAACGTGAACCGGTAGAAATTTTAAAAAAATTAAAATGTAACTTCAATAGAAAAAATGAAAATTTTAAAAAACATATATTTTTTTATTAATAACCAGTTCCGGGTTGGACCCGGTAGAACCGGAATCGGATCCGATCTGATTCCTTATCGGATCGGACCGGTTCCAGACTTAGCGGATCCGAAACCGGCCGGTTTCGGATCGGGTCGGAGCGGATTGGGTCAATAAGCACCCCTAGGTGGTAGGTTGGGATCATCGAAGCGCTGACACAAGATGGCGGGTACATGCCATTTCCAACGAGTGGTCGAGGTGCCCGAAGGATGAGGCGGGAGAACAGAGTAGAGATGGCGTGAGTTTTTAGTAGGTGATAAGGTGTTGTGTGTGTAAATTATGTGCTACACACATTAATAATCCAAACCAGTTATGTACATCGGAGTGTCATCGGTGTACTGCAATATTAAATATACAGCCGACACTTGGGATTAATATCCGCTACTAAATCACAATAAATTCTTCAATTTAATAATGAAAATATTGTCGTAGTTTATTTTACCATTTCAAAATTATAGCATGTTCCGATTTAATTGTCAATTGACATTCATATTGTCAATTACACATCTAATTAATTAATTCCAAATTAATTTTTAATTAAATCATATATTATATTTAATTAATCACTAATCAATTCTTGGGGCCTTATCTAAAATTTCTTCAAAGATTCCTACATTTTTTCATATTTACATCTCTAATTACTCATTGGGGAGGGAAATTTTTTAAAATAATACCAAATTACTTTTATGTTTAAGATTTTGGCATGTTTTGGTTATTCTAAGCACATTTTGTGTATTTTAAGATGCGATCCTTAAAATGGTATCGAGCCTAAGTTTATTCTGGAAATACTAAAATAATGTTTTGAATATTAATATTATCCTTTAACGGGGAGATAATATACGAGAATATGGATCCGAATGAATGTTCGAAGTGTTACTCATATACGTGGTGCTTCCAAAAATTGGAAGAACTAAATCAAGAACATATGGCCGAAGCTAAACGCTTCAACCAGAAATGGAAAATATTACAAGAAGTTGGTGCTAGCCCAGCTAGCATTAACCAGTATCAACAATTGGAGAAGATCGCGAGGAACTTTTACAGGATGAACTTCTACAGGAAGACCATCAGAGGACAACATGATTCCAGACCCAGATGATCCAACAGTGTCCGGACCAGACGATTAGGATGGGAGAACCAACCTTTCGAGAAATCGAGCCGGATACTTCTAAGATATCCCAAGATCTTAGAGAGATTCAGAAGACGGTGCATCGTTATGGATAATTACAATACCATGTCCCTGCACAGATCCATCAGATTTAAAGTCAGATGGAGATCATGATTAAACATCAGGAGGAAATTCTTGAAAACCTTCGAGATGTTCATACCCGAGTTAAGGAGTTGGAGTCACGACCAAGTTATTCAGGAAGAAGGAAAGGATTGTGGTTACCACCGTCCTATGGAACAGAACCCATTTTACATCAAAAAGGGAAAGCAGAGGAGGTCCAAAGTCCTTTGACTGAAACTGAAAAAATGGTTGCAATCCTACGATGAGATCCAATACTTCCTACAAAGTAATGGAAAGAATCAACCTGGAAGATCTACGTGATCTTGCAGATACGTTTGCGGGATTGAATCTCGTAGACTTTAAAACAAATCAAGTTGGCGTAATTCATCAACTTCCACCACAAGAGAGTTTCGGGTCAAATAATCCACCACCCGATCGAGATCAAAGAATGCCCCACCAAGACGATTGTATTGTTGGAGCAACTTTAGATCCCCCATTTGGAACAAGGAATCGTTTCTGTATGCCGGATTTACATCAAACGCCGTACGGAAAATCGCAATTAGATCTGATACATCCATACGAGCTCATGCTCAACTTGGAACTTTTTAGATTTAAAAAACCGAGAAGTTCTTATTAATGAATGTGCTTCAGCAGTGAGAATAGCAGCAGGAACGCTTGATCTAAACAAAGAAGGATTCATATCACTCCTTAATATGAGTCTGGAATGATCATCCAAAATTGCCTGGGAACTCTCTGACCAAGGTACCAAGGAATAAGTTATAGCCGGAGAGTTCCTTAAAGAAATTGTGGACAAGATGGCTAAATTCTTTAAAATATGTTTCATTGGAGTTGGTTACTTCGAGGCAATGGAGCACGAGAAGGCGAAAAAATATATACAAGCTCTATATAGCCTGGAACTACATGATATCTGTTATGTAGACGATTATATCAAACTCTTCGCAGAGTATAGATGGAAGGCAAAGATGACAGAAAATGATGCAATCGTGCTGTTCTTTGTCAAAATACCAAGTCCATGGAGAGAAATGCGTATCCAGCAATATACACGGCAAGAAATGGAGACGGTGGCCAGGAGAATATCATTTCTTAAAATGAAGCTTGCAGAGTGGTGCTATCAAGGGAAACTCCAAAAGAATTACAAGAAGCTAAGAGGATTCAAGAAAACAACTCATTTTTGTTGTACGAGGAATGATATCTCTACAATCATTGGAAACTACCTCCAAAGACGAAAGATGGAAAAACACAGAAATCATCCTTATGCCCGAAGAATTAGTTCAAGAAGAAGTATGCCTTCATGAAGACCTAGAAAGTTCTGGTCAAAGTAAAAATCCCGAAGTTAAAGATCAGGGCAAAGATCATGACCAACAATGAGAAGAACCTCGTCAACGGGTTCTAATCAAGCAAGTTCTAGCAGAGCACCGACGAAGAGGACTTTCAGACGCACTCATACTCGTGCGAATGAAACTTTTAAAGAACAACTAGACATGTGGAGCAAGATGACATATCTCTACAGATTATCGAGAAAACCAAAACAAGGAGTAAGACAGTTCGAGCATGCCAATGGGTTCGAGGATGCTGTTTATTTCCAGGATTTGGTGCAGGTGTATCCGTTTGAGGATATTCCCTCAGATGAAAGCATCTACGAAGAATATTCTATTCTGATAATGGAGGTGAATCCAGTTCAGAGAGTGAATGAGAGTTCCTTCAACACATGATCAAAGAAGAGTCGTCGAGATTTTTCTCTCATACCACTGCTCCTCATAAAACTATGAGCCAAAGCTTCAGATGTATGATGGATTTACAATTGGAATAATGGAAAAAACCATGGATATGATTGGTCTTCGAAGCAGGAATCATCAGATTATCCATAAGGTGACAACAGGAGAATTTGCGATCCCAATGGAATTCACAGGAAACCAAATTGAGATGCAGTTAATCCCCCATTGAGAAATTCTGGAGATTAAGAACAATGTTAAAATAGAAGTTGCTAATACGCTCTCATGGATTTATATTAGAGCCATTAGAGTTATCATCAATGCAACTTTCAATGAAGGAATTGATTCGCCACTTAATCTGGCGATCTTTGACAAGAGAATCTCGAACCTTAAAGATTCTTGTTTGGGAGCAGTTGTAGGAAATTTGTATGCTGGAAAGATGACATT
Organism: Haberlea rhodopensis; assembly: GCA_907163345.1. NCBI lineage: Eukaryota > Viridiplantae > Streptophyta > Magnoliopsida > Lamiales > Gesneriaceae > Haberlea > Haberlea rhodopensis. The sequence continues at coordinate 994,297 of CAJQUN010000164.1, forward strand.
CAACATCTATCCCAGAATATCATACAATTTGGGAGATCGAGACTTCAAAGGTTCTTACTCTTCATTAAGATTTTAAAAGAGGTGATTTGATGAAAGAAGGGAATATTACTCGATTACCTACAAGGTGTCTTATGCGCTCTCGAATACTCATCATTCAGAAGTATTCTTGAGAAAGGAATTCACCGAAGTCCCTAGAATCTTCGAAAATTTCGCAAAAGCAGTGTTGCCGGATATTATTAATACTCCGATGGAGAGTTCAACATGAGGATGCAAGACCAGCCTATTTTGAACAGAAGTATGAGCCTTATGATCGAGCCAAGAAGAATGTCTTTCCAACATGCTAGCTTGATCAATAACTATCTCGGGGAAAAAACAGAAAGCCGTCTTGAGCAGGATTCAGAAAATCCCTGATGTATTCAAAACAACAAGAATGCTGAAATGCCCAGAAGGCTGGAGAGAAGTGCAGATAATCTTGACATTACTGAGAATAACAATATCTTCCCTTGGGATATCCTATATTATTTGCAACAACCTACAGTTGGCAGGTATCAAAGAAACCTTCAAATTGATGAAATTGATCTAACAATTGCATGGACTGCAGGTATGATCCCAGAACAACTTATTCTTGGGATTGAGTTTCTGAGGAACACAAACCTTGGGAAAGATTGCAGGATGGAATGTAATTCATGGTGGACGGGAAAAGATACAGAATCTGATGACACACCAGTCCATTCTCAATATACATCTCAGTCGGGATGTTATACGAGAAATATTGAGCAGAATATTTTGCAGCCTATATTGATTCAGGAGCTGTAATATGCACTGTCAAATGAGACATCTTCCCTAACGAAGTTGGTGCGAAATTACCAGCCAATGCTGGAAGAGACTTTTCCAAGCGGATTCTCATTCTTAATGAAGGAGTCCAGGCAGCGAAAATAATAATCGGAGGAGCAGACTGTACCCCCTGGTACAAAGTCAAGACTCCACCTATTTATTTCCATGATACAGGAGGTGATCTGCTGCTAGGAAACAAGTTCCTACAGACATTCAAGCGGTTTACCTAGGAGAACGAGACAAGGAGGCGTATTTCACAACCCTTTGTAATCATAAGATTATTGTCCAGCGATTAATGGAGACGTTTCACAGAAAATCCCCCATTAGTTTTCGCAACAAGCGTGGTGATGAAGGAAAACTTCGACACCCAAAGATGAAGGAACAGCGGAAATTTGGTGAAGCAATCTTTCAGTTTCGACAACAAGGTCACAGTGAAAAATGATTCTCAAACTTTTGACTTGGTTAATACTATGTCTTTCAGAGAACAGGATGAGGAAGAAGTTACTCCATAAACCCTGTTGTTACTGAAGGAGGCATTACAAGATGAAGTTCCACAACCTGAAACTACCCTTGAAGAGCAAATCACTCTAGAGGATGTGAAAAGGAAGATTCAGAGGAACTACAACGAGGATCCCCTGGCATGGTTGAACAAGAATGAGCTCAAAGCTACTTTTAAGGTGAAAGCTGGAAAAAAAATGAGTTTGTCCGATTCAAACCAATCCACATGAATATGGAAGATCGGATGGACATGCAGATAATACTTAAGGAACATCTTGATCTTAAGTTAATATCAGCAGGTGTTTCTCCATATAGCAGTCCTGGATTTCTTGTTCTGAATCATGGAGAAGTTAAACGAGGAAAGCCAAGATTGGTGATCAATTATAAATGGATCAACGAAATCTTGGAGTTCGATGGATATTTTATCCCAATCAGAGAACATTTGGTAAATAGCATCAAGAATGCCAAAGTGTTTCTAAGTTCGATTACAAGTTTGGGTTCTACCAGATTAAGATGGACGAAGAGAAAGTTCACAACATTCTCCACACCGCAGGACACTATATTTAGAATGTTATGCCAATTGATTGATAAATGCTCCCCAGATATATCAAAGGGAGATGGATAGTCTTTTCAAGGATTACTTCAGCTTCATGTTCGTGTATATTGACAACATCCTCATTGCGTCAAGAAACATGAAAGAACATCTTAAACATTTGGAAATTTTTTCCAGATGTTTGCTACAAGGAAGGATAGTGTTCTCCAAAAGAAAGGCAGCGATTGCCACAAGATAGATGGAGTTCCTTGGAATTGAGATCGACGAATCTGGAATCATCTTGCAGAATCATATTGTTGAGAAAGTGCAAGGATATCTGGATGACCTCAAAGATTTAAGCAACTTCAGAGTTTTCTAGGAGTTGTTAATTTTTTTGGGATGTTCATCAACAACCTAGCAAGCCACAAGAAGGTGTTCAGTCCCACTACTAAAAAAAAGATGTTAAGTTCGAGTGGAGTGAAGATCACAGACAAGTTTTCAAACAGCTTAAAAAGTTTGCAGGCAACTGCCAAAGCTTGCAATTCCGAACGATGAGGATGAATTGGTATTATACACGGATGCTAGTGATCACTGGTGGGCTGCAGTCCTTATGAAGGCCACACCAGATGGGGAAGTGTCATGCAGATATTTCAGCGCTCTATTCGACAGCAGCAAAGTTATCAGATGACACATCAATGAGAAGAAGTTCTTTGCGGTTCGGAAGGTTTTTAAAAATGGCCATTATTTTTACTTACAAAGAAATTTATTTTGTAAATAGATAATACTAGTGTTAAGTCTTTTCAGAAAAATAAATTTGAATCAAAACCAGAAAAGGCTAGACTTTTAAGATGGCAAGCTGAGTGCCAATGTAATATTTTGATATTGTCATTGTGAAATTTGATAAAAATGTTCTTGCAGGTTTCTTGACACGAGATGGAGGGACACATTGCTAGCGAGACCCTCAAACGAGTTAGGCATCTCAGAGAAAACCTGGAGATCCTTGAACGAGATTTTGGGACTCTTTGTCTCAATGCTGAGGTCGCAGGACAAATACAACAGGTAGATTGGGGCCTAGTTTCCTGTCATATACGAGTTTGCATTCAGGCCCAAGAACGGTTGTTCGAAGTCTTGAAGGGGCTGATCCTCCAGGCCGCATCTCCAATGGTGCAAAAAAGAGTGTTTCGAGAACGGGGCTCATCTAACCCGGAGGCAATGATTCACATACCCTTGTCACAGGTGCTGCAGATGATGCATTCCTTGAGGATGTACAAGATATAGCAAATAGGGTCAGGTGTCATCACAATCTGAACCTTCAAGTCAACCCAGCACCTCTGAGGTAAAAGATGGAGAGTTGAACCTTAGGCCACAGACAGGCACTTCTAGGGTTCAAATTAACGAGGATTTCTTCTCCTATGCATGATTACCATCGGACTTGGGAGAAACTAGTTACCAGACGGGGTATCAACCCAGAAAAATAATTGTTGATATCTCCGGAAAATACCCAAGGATAGGTTTTTACAAAATGTTCAAAAAAATCCTTCATCTTAGGCCAATAATAACTTCATGAAAGGAAAGCTAGGGTTCGTTGCTGATCCAGAGAACCCCAGGCAGCCATCCAAACGATGTAGATGAATGGTATAATCCCGGAGCTCTTGTTCAGTTTATACTGTTGCACCAGCTTTCTTTGAAATTTCCAAACTATCCAAATGGATTAGAGAAGTTGTCCATGAGACATGGTCGAATAACCCACATTTGACCAGAGGAGAAGTACTAGAGTTATATTTTATCAATGCAGCTTCTGAAGCAGCAAAGAAATGCTTCATGGAAGCTTTTCATTACATCAGGCTCAGACGGTCAAACAGTAACACCTTGAAAAATATCAAGACCGCGTTACCAGAGGACACACCAGTATTACTTGGAGCAAAAACAGAAAACGAAGCTTCAACTAGACGAGCATGGGGACTTTGGGTCTGTCTAACCGAGATGGACAAAGTTAAATTTCCATTCAAGTTCTTCCAGAATTCAGCCAATGGAACATTCTTGCTGAATTCTATGACAGAAACTACTACAAGATTTGCTGAAGAACTCTTCGAAACAAAGAGAAGAATTATTTGGAAAAACAAGATTCCGAGGAGTAAAGAAACTTATCGGAAGTTCTGCAACATGTCACACATCGGCCGATGGAAAGATCGGGTTTGCCAGGCGTGCCCATAACAGAAAGAGCCAGAGTTCGGGAAAGAGTTCCGGCCCAAGCCTGGTCGACAAGAATCAGGAAAAGACAAGAGACCTGCTGATAAGTGGGCAAAGCTCGGGGACCACAAAAACTAATAATGTAAAGATTCCCCGACAAAGGAAAAAGATGTGGACCATTAAACGACTCAGACAAAATAATGGACCACTCACGAGAAAAGTTGGCACACCCAGAAAAAAGATGCCAGACCACGAGATAAAGGCGCTCACGGGCACACTTAATATTCAACAAGAGTTTGGAATCCGTATTTGATGTCCGGATTCATGCTTATCTAAGCCAAGCATTGAGGAAGCTAGGGACACCAGAAATTCTCCATACTTTTCTCACAAATAAATATTGTAGTATCCAAGCTGTAAACTTATCGTCTTTCATAGTTTGGTAATTTTATTTTCTTTGTAATATTTCAATTTTTCAATTCAATCTGTATATGTATTTCGATTCCAGCCTAATTATATAAGAGGCTAAACAAGTTAGTCTCCTCCCAGGAGGAGATATATTAATGTAATAAATATTATAAGTATTTCCAGAATAAAACGAAGACTTTTCCCATCTATCTCTCAGATTTCTTTAAAATCTTTTTATATCTTGTTATACTCTACGCCTTAAGGTAGGGAACGAATTAAGGCTGTGATATGTGGTTTCTGAAGGAATCAGATAACTTGCAGACTAACCTCGCCTGGTGGGCTGAGGTTGGATGGTGATGAGCCATTCGTAAAACAGTCTGGGTCAGTAAATTTTTGACTGGTGGATTTGCAACCCCCCTCACCCGGTGTCATTATGGTAAAAAATGTATATACCATTTTTTCAAAATTTTATTGTAATAAGGAAGAGAGATGAGCCTGTTTTAGTTTTAAGTAATTTTCTTAATAAAAGGTAAAATGGTATGGAAAATTATAGAAAATGGAGAAGAAGACAAAATCAGGGTGCTATCTTAAATTTATTTTAAGTAGGGAAGAATCTTAAAGTTGAAAGTAGGTACGGAGATTTTAGTATAAGTAGCCCCTTTTGAATTTGTTTCTAAAAAAATAAATATTATAGAATAATTAAATATAATCAATTTATAGTTTAAAAATTTACGTGAGTTGGACTATCATTTTTCTCTATTAAAATTTAAAAGGTAAATTGCGGTTCAGAATAATCTATTATGACCAAAATTGTTTAAATTATCGAACCAAATTTAATTCTTTTCCTTGGAACCAAAATCATTTTTGAAATCAACTTGTTGATGTTAATTGGATTTGTGGTCAGACTATAATCAATATGCTTATAGGACCGTAATAATCGGATTTGGCCCAGAACTGAACCGATTTAATTCGGTTCGAAACTTGATCCGGTTAATCCGGCCCAAACCGTACTCTAATCCCGATTAACCTCGGATCGGAGTGGTTTCGCTGCGTAGGAATCAGAACCAATTCCATTTTGTAACAAAAAAAATTAATTTTTTTTATAAAAGTGGTCTTGTGGCCCACGGCTTTATAAGAGTTGGCCACCAGGCCAGCTGCCCAAGTGGCCAGCTGCCCAACTACTAATAGTTGTTGGACAACTATTTTTAAATTTAATTTTTAAAAAAAAATTTAAAAAAAAATCCTATAAATCCCTAATTAATCAACACCAAATTCATTCAAATTTCAAACAACTCTTCCCTCACCAAATATCATCTAACTCCATACAATTCTCTCAACTTTGTCGATTATATTCCAGTATAGCAATTTTACTATCAATTTGTTATCATATCATTATTAGTTTTGTTGAGATAAATGATTTCTAATATTACGATAACATGTTCTTCTATTAGTGGTCGTGATAGCCATGCTCCCTCAAATCCACCTATAGTAAAAGAAAATTATGATTATTTTGCCGATTTCGATGATGTGCACGATATTCACGAATAAGTTGACAAAATTCCAGAACATGTTGCTTTCCAGATTCCGTTGCAAGACGAGTCATCCACAACTACTACCGCTGCGATGGCATGAGTAATCATCCCAAACGAAGCAAGGTTTGGGATCTTCGATTTCGAGCCAAAACTAGGTACAAACGAATCTGCTGTTGTTTGTAAAATATGTAAAACCGCTTATAAAAAACAAAGAGGAGTCATCAAGTTTGGCAACCAAAGTTTTGAAGAAGAAGAAGAATATGCGAAGACTATAATAATGAATTATGTAAATAATGTAATATTTTTTTATTAATTTCAAATGTTGTAGATTTTACCTCATATTTTCATATTCAACAAAATAAGTATTTTTCCCGCACAATTCATGTATGAATTGAACTAAATATTTTGAAACCTCAAAGAACAAATTTCAAAAGTTTTAAAATAAAAAGTATACTTTGCCTAATCGGTTTCGGGTTGGGACCGGTCCACTCTTCCGATCCGGGTCATCGGATCGGTCTGGTTAGCCATGGAACCAGAATCGGATCAACCTGGTTTCCAGTTCCAACCCATGGTGTGCCGGAATCGATTGGAACCGGTCCAATCTGGCCGGTAACACCCTGAGGCTATATGTGAGGGCCAAATCTTATTTATGTGATTACGACCACACGATGATAATTATAGCGTAAACAACGAAAGATTTGTGTAACATTTATTAACATGTGGCCCTAAAAATTTTCGGCATGACCTCATCATATGAGGAACATACCACCAATACCAATAGACATATACTGAAAATATATAGATATATACCATCAGTTCATATCCATCAACATAAACCAACATATACAAATCAAACTAGTAAACACATATCCATACTGGGCTAAAATAAGTAAATATACATCAACTCCTCATACTCTAGGACACACTCCTGATACATATACTACTGGGATAAGGAATAAAACTTTAAGCGTGGCTCACGCCGGACGTGCCCCCTCTGGGGTCCTGGCCACCTGTACTACATGTCATTGTCCAAACACAAAGACAACAACAGCCCCCCATTACGGGTGGTGTGACCCGGAAAAATTTATATTCATTAATATTAATTGTGGTGAAAATACAAGATATTGTGGTATTAATTCTGGGATTTGTAAATTGGGTTTGAAATTTGAATAAAATGAGTGTAGATTGAATTGTTATGCAATTTTTTTTAAGAAGACACATATTTAATAATTAATAATAGAATTAGAAATGGGTTATTATATGTTCTAGAGGTTAAAGACTACATGCATTCCCTAACTCATTTCCCTCACTTTGACCGATTAAAGCATTTCCTTCTCCCCTTCCCTTTCTCTCCCTCACGCTCGACGTCAAGAACTCGACGCCCTTCGAGATTTTTTTTTTGTGATGATTTCTTGTGAAGATGGGTATGTAATCCTACTTTACTCCTTGTGATCCTTTCTCTTGAATAAATTTCTAATGTGGGTTCGATTTTGCTGCGGTTTGGGGAGGAAATGGCTATCGACTTGTGGCTGTTACGATGCAGAATCTTTAACCTTTGTTATTCAATTTTTCCCCTGTTTTTTTATTGAACGTGAACCTTTGCTGCATAACGAACGTGGTTGCATTTAGTTTTCATCCTTTATTGCCATGCATACATGATAGTGCAGTTATAGTCATGTTTTTTTCTTGCTGCCATTGCTGGGTTTCTGATCCACCTTGCAGCTTATCATTTGAATTCGAATTCTTACTGTTTTGGCTGCCAATTTTGTGTATTGGTGATGTGTCGTGTGTTCGGACCACCGTGTGTGTATACGTGTGTTCCAGCATGTGTGTGTTTGGATTCGAATCGCTGTGGGTGTTCGTTGGAATTCCATCACTGTTCTTCGTGTCTTACTATGGCTGTGAGATGTTGGTTTGATTGTGTTGCTGTTGCTCTTTTTAGTGTGCTTGTGTCCATCGAGTCTTATTAGTATGAATGAATATTGGTTAATAATGGTATATCTGTCACGCCTCGGGCCCAGGCCCGCGCAAGCGCGACTGCACAATGGGCTCCTATAGCAACTACTTCGTATCCGTCCTCGCTATATGAAAATGGTTAACCCAAGTTGCTATAATAGTCAATTGTAAGCCTTTATAACCCACTTTAATTTTTCATCCACAACCAATGTGGGACAAGGGTATTACAATCACCCCTCCTTTAGAACGCGACGTCCTCGTCGCGACCTAACTCATCGATCCACCGGCACCGGGAATCTAGAAGTGGCTCCTACAGGTTCAAGAGGTGGCTCCCGTCATGTAGCACTTTGCCCTTTTAGGTTCAAGAGGTGGTTCCCACGCACGTAGCACTTTGCCCCGCATAGCACTTATCTCCCGGTGTTTTCTGCCGGTGACCGGCTCTGATACCATTCTGTCACGCCCCGGGCCCAGGCCCGCGCAAGCGCGACTGCACAATGGGCTCCTATAGCAACTACTTCGTATCCGTCCTCGCTATACGAAAATGGTTAACCCAAGTTGCTATAATAGTCCATTGTAAGCCTTTATAACCCACTTTAATTTTTCATCCACAACCAATGTGGGACAAGGGTATTACACTTAAGTTCACATTGGAACAAGTCGTTCTTTGATATGATCGATCTGCTTTTTTTTATGAGATGTAATACATGATTGAGTTCTTTTGTTAGTTTAGTTCAAATGAATCATATATCTCTTTTTAATCGTTTCAACAATAATAACTAGGGAAAATTACACAAACCATCATATAGTTTAGTCCAAATTTCACTTTGCAACAATTGTTTGAAAAATTACAGTTTACATCTTCAACTTTCATGAATTATAACACTTTGCATCCTCTTAACTCGATTTTGTATTTTTATCGAAGATTTATCGCCGCATTCGATCATCGTCTTAAATACTCAAACTTAGATCCATTTAAGCTAGTTATTTCAAATGTTAAGAAAACATTTTATATTTTGAGTATCGAAATTCACTAGTTAACGATTACGTGAAATGGAATTTTAACACCCCAAATATTTATATTGATTGTTTTTAAAATTTGCAATTGCTGGTTTACGTGGCTTTAGCTGAATATGTAAGGTGATGATGACATGCAGTGATAAATTTTCGATAAAAATACACAATCGAGTCAAGAGGATGCAAAGTGTTACAATTCATTAAAGTTGGGGATATAAACTGTACTTTTTCAAATTATGATTGCAAAGTAAAATTTGAACTAAACTATAAGATGTTTTTTATAATTTTCCCTATTAAGTATTCCTCACAAGATCGATGAACACTACATTATCCAACTTGGATTTAATTAAATGCTGTACCAAAAACACTATTATCAGAGATAAGAATGCATTACAATACTGCAATTTGACGCAACAATAGAAGTCCTATAATCCTACCAAAGTTCAGTTTGATCACAACATGGATGGAGTTGGCGATATTTACATAAGAGAAATCACCCTCAAATCTTCACCTATCATTCAGTTATGAAGAACAATGGAAACAAATCCGCCCTGAGAATTTTTTGTTGAGGCTAAAAGGGAATTATGAATATTTTTACTAAGGTGGGACGACAAAATAATAATCGATCTCCTCCTCCTTGTTTGTAGTAACTTGGACAGAACGCTTTTGCCAAGAATGAATGTCTACGAATCAATGCCAGAAGTAAATAGTTGTCACAACTGAGCAATTGAAAAAAACATGCTCAGAGCCCAGGAATAGATTCAAGATTGTATTTTGCAGAAGATGAAGTTTCGTCCTCTTGGTTATCCTGCACCTGTGGCTTTTTTATGGCATCCAATGTATGTAGATATGCGTAAGAGGGATTTCGACTTGCTAAAGGGCCTGGATTACTGATTTTGCTTGCAAGGAAGCGGCGGATCAGGCCCCTAAGAAATGGAGCCATAGTATCTGGTTCGTGTTCTAAGTAATACATGATTCCACCCATGCATGCACAGAACAAAGCCACCTAGGATGTTTGAGAATAAAAATTAGTTCAAGGATAGAATAATGCACTCTTCAGTTTGGACTCGAACAATTCATAAGTGTTCACAGCATTGCTTAATTAATCTGGTGGTGAAAAAGAGACAGTTACCACATCACAAAGTTGCTTCTCCACACCTGCAGTCATTTCATTACGAGTCGAACGATAAAACCATTCCTTGTGCCTGGGACTCAACTACTCCCGTAAAAATGGACTAGATTTTAAGGGAGACTCTTTTGTATGATTAAGAGGGAATGCTGGAATAAAGAGGAAATATTTCTAGGACAAGAAAAGGGTATAAAGATGCTCGATTCCAGACATTGTGCTTATCAGGCAGAGGGAATAAGCATGTTTTCAGCATATCAGACATTTTATAACCTGAATACGCTCAAATGCTTTTCATATAAAATACTGTAATCCCATTGGTAGAATTCCTTGATTAATTTAACGAGATACAAGGGAGTCTTTTGTACCTCAGCATTTTTTATATCTGGAAGCAAATGGCGATTCACTAAAATATACCACAACGATTCTCCAGCTCGAGGAAGAACATACGAGGCCAACTCTCCACGTCTAGCTTTCTTCTCCAGTAGTACAGAAAGGGCAGACATCCCCCCTGCAAGCCAATACAAGAGCTTGTGGTCCTTCAATGCCACTTTTCTGTGCATGCATATTACCCCCTTTTGTTGCCGGGACATGTTAATCAGTACAGGAATGATGACTGAATGTGTATATAAATGCAGCAGCAGGAAGAAGTACCTGAAAGATGCCAACAAAAGCAGACAAGAATGTTGTAGAGCGCACAGCACCTTTAACAGCAAGCCAACAGGTTCGAACTGGAGCATCCGTGAACTTGGAAAAGAGACAATACATAATTACCCACTAAGCGATTCTGAGAACTCGTTAGCATAGGCTAGCTACGAGCACAGCTACATAACTTACACTACTGAAGGCAAAACCATCTAGGTAATCCCATATTTTGCGGTGTCTATATAATATACAAGAGATCAATCCAAAAATTTTCCAAACTCATTAAGATATATAACAAAGATTCTTCCGTTTGTTAACTCGATAAATGCATGACAGAGACACTACGTAAATATTTGCTCGGACAAAGAAATGATCAATATATCCTCCGGTGACAAAAAATTCTTGGTCACCCTCTTTAACATTTTTTAGTAAAAATGAATGAACAAAAAAAACTACAAAGGCATAATTTTCACAATTAATAATGAGAGGATGTACCTTTTGCAAGCGCAGAACAACAAAGGGTACAAATGTCAAAGAGAAATATAGAGGAAAAGTTTTCCTGAAGGTATCGCTTGCAGCATTTGCATTGTGAAATAAGCATGAGTCAGTATCCGGGTGGATAATAGAGCAAGGAACAATATCAGGAAACTCCTCTAATTTCACAGTGCTTAATCCTCTTCTGTTGGACAGGTAAGTAGTTAGTGAGGCAACGTCTACTGGAGAACCTCTACAGCAATCCCTCACAGCTTTGTACACAGGTGCAGCAACTGGACCGGTTTTCTGAATGAAATCTTGGTATGATTTTGGCAAGCTCTCAGGGCGCATAACAAAAGCATACATTACCTGAAACGTGCTTATACTTGGAAAATTCAGTAGAACAAAAGGAATGCATTAGAACAAGGAAATCAAAATTGAGCATCCTATGTAACAAACATAGATAATCTCTTGGGTGATAAATACGTTCTGCTAAGCTCTCATCATCTATACCAGAGATCTTGACCCCAAAACGAAATATCAATGAAATGGAAACAACAGTTCCAACTGAGACTTTCAGTAGTCAATTACCTGTGCACAGGCTATCGAAAAAAGCAGTGTGTCCCCATGACTCCAATGGCTTCCCCAAAGGTGGAACTTGTTTTTGGACTTAGCCGAGTTATATGCACACTGGATAATTGATCATATAATTTAGATAGACAAAGTAAAAATATACAAAAGCAGTTCTAGAACCTTGTACACTGGCAAAAAAAACAAAAAAAAAAAACACTAGGAAAATGAAAGATAATATACCCATACCTGAGCGAGCCTAGCTAAAAGATATAAAGCGAGTGTACGCCTCCGAGTTGAATCATCTAATGCTAAGATAGATAAACCTGAGACTGCACCTGCTAAAAATCTGCCCCATCATCCCCTTTAACAATGTCATACATACGGAAATGGATAAATCATACAATGAAAATCTTTCAAAAATCTAAGGCTCAAACAAAGATCAAGAACTTTGAGATTATCTTCAAGGACATAACATCGTCAGGCAACGTGCAGTTAAAAACCAAGTAAATGAGCGGTTATTGTTAACTTACGCATTCATTGGTGTCTCTTTCTTTCTAAGCTTTCTCAGCAAACACCTCATGGCATGGTAGGAACCAGTGAATCCCCCAAAAAACAAACCAATTCGGCATGCTTCCTCTCTAACTATAAGGTCTTTCTCAGATACAAGTTGCTGCAATAAAATAAATAGGTCACCCGTCACCACAATATTAAAAAACCTAACCAGTAAATAATAAAATTCTTACAAGTACATATCACATTCTGAAAAGTATATACCTTCTATCAAAACATGGAACAGCACACTCGTGCTCACAAAGATTCCAAACCAACAAAGCCCAAAAAGCAGTGAAATATCCATATTTTTTTTTCTTCCCACTCTAATCTTATTGTTATTAAAATTCTTCAATTATCCATTGTTGATTCCAGTGTGTGTCTTTTGCTAAACTTTGAATTTAGACTGCTTCATATGACATTCTCTTTGCATCAGTTTCAACACCACCCAGTAAACAAGTTCATGCCAAGCTTTTCATTCTACCATTATCAGCAGCCAGGAGATACCCAAACATTTGCAAATTTCCCAAGTCTCTTTCCAACCACTTAAGCTAATCTTACCACACAATTTCCTACCTTGCCCGTTTTACCCACAATATTTCTAGGTTGTCATCCTGATAGTCAAAGTAGGTAAATCATTCCGGCGATTAATACATCCACGGAAACGCGTTTTTTTAGACACACATAACTGTGACTGCAACACTATTTTGGTTAAAAAATACATCAAACTTAACTAATATGAGCGGTTCAATGACAAAGATCAAACTTTGATTCCAACAAATTTAGCTATTACACTGAAAATAGGCATCACGTCATCACCTTTCTCCACGATCAAAGAAACAAACATAAAAAAACAGAGAAACATATAGCTAAACCTTGAGATCCAGGAGAGATGAATATGACTTGAGGCGAACAAGTTTAAACGCACGCAGGAGAATCCCGATCCCTACGCGAATACCGTATGATAACAGAAAACTCTGGCAGAGGTTTCCAACGGCATTAGCGACGCAGGACTCATCAGCGTGGTCGCACGGCGGGTGGAGTCCTCCCTGAGCACCAATCTGCCGGCGTTGCAGCTCCTTTATCGCTTCCTTGAGCCGATCCTCTGCCTCACGAAGGCGGTGCTCGGCTGAGTCCTCCGCGGAATCTGAGTCTGGTTGCGGCGGAGGCGGAGATGTGCCCATTTTACACGGATAGCTTCTGCATCTGAGACTTGTTTATGCTTTTATTCGTTTTCCCACGAGATCATAATTCATAACAATACCAATATACTGTTATATTTTAGAACACATATATATAGAAAATTAAATGCAATTATTAGGATAAAGCATGAATTTAGAGATTTAATTGTTTGTTTAATCAAAATTCTCATATATGATATGTTAGTAATTATATATATATATATACTATATCATAAAGACTACCTCATACTAGAGAAAATATTTGACCTCTTAGAATGGTCACACAATTCTCAAAATGTGTAAAATGACTAAAATATCTCTGATACTATTAATAATTTTAATTTATCATATTATACTATATTTTTAAAATATCTATAATAACCTTAATAATATTATCCGTTACAATATTATCATATAATATAATATTTGTAATTATATATTTATATTGTAATTTTATACTATATAATTTTTAAAAAAAATTAAAATTAAATTATATACGTACATATCACGTATCAAAAATCGTTAGTGAAATGAAAATTGCCGACCGTTTTCCAACATATGACATTCTCAAAATCAAGTAACCAGGAAGGATTTCCGGATCAGATCGGAAAAAATAATATAATATCTGCTAATGGACAAAATTATAATATTTTAAAATTATTTAGATTTTTTTAGAATTAAATTATTTAGATTTTTTGACTATCCCTCGAAGGGATGTCCAGATGTTCACATATGTAAGGTTTTTTAATTAAATTTTGTTAATTTTTTTTCAAAAATTAACAAAATAACATGAAATGATGGGATTACTTAACAAACTGAGTTGGCATCTTCATATGAGTTGACGCTTCTACTTGGAAAGTTGAAGTCGGTTTGGCGCTTCATGGCGTCTCTTGTAGGCCTTAGGGATTGAGGTTAATGCCATGGGATCAGAGTGTGTTTTCTCCTAAGCCGTACAGTGAAGCGTTGTTGGGAGTTTTGTGGAGATTTCTAAGTATTGGTGTTTGAAGAATAATGGGTTATATGGGTCGGGTTGTTCAGAGGTGGAGTGGAAAAGTGTCTGCCGTTTGATTTTCCTTTTACGGAGAAGGTGAATGGGTATGTTTTGTATGAGAATATGAGCTTGTTTCCTGTGGATTTGAGTGTCGTAATTGTGTCTTTTGTTGAATGTATATTGATAAATTGTTTGGTAAATGGAAAAGTTTCTCTGGATAAAGGATTGTAAGGAACCTGCCATCTTTGCTTTTGTGCGTCTGTAACGTGAACCCTCAAACGTGTACTGTTTCATGCTTGAAAAGGTGGGGAAATTTGTCATAAATATGAGATTTATTTTTATTAAAAATTTAGAGGACTCTTCAATGGATGGAACGGTAGGTAGCCATTGCCTATTTTGCTTGGACTTTTTGCAGAAGCAGAATCAACTTGAAGAAGAAGAATATTACATGGAAGTTGGAACATTACGGGAGACGCCAATTGGGTTGAACGCCTTCAACTTTTAAAGCAGGCGGTTGGTGTCTTGGATCAATTTGTTATATACTTATATTTCAGGTTATTTTGTTAAAATTGGATCAATTTGTTACATACTTATATTTCAGGTTATTTTGTTAAAAATTTTTAAATTTTTTTTTTACTTAATTAAAAAAACCTATGCATTGTGACCATAGGAATCGAGCAATTCAGCGTGAATCTAGAATTTTTGTGGAGGCGGACAAAATCTAATCTAGAATTTTTATTAAGGAAAACAAGTGTCAATTATATAAAAGATGAGGGGTTAAATAATTTAAGAGATCTCAATTTCTATTGTACTACCACCTCACACAATTTACTAAGCATAATATTTGGTATAGACAACAAGGACAATGATCTACTAATTTTTTATTATTTTCCTATTATATTGACTCAAGTTCGAGACCTCTCAATATAGATAGGTTGATCAAAAAAATATATTGGGTCATTTAATATATATATATATATATATATATATATATATATATATATATATATATATATTGAATGAGTCCGATGTCTCTTGCATTACTTTCAAATTTTAATTCAAAAACAACAAGCATCAGATATAGATCTCAAATAAAATCAATTTTTTTATTCCATAAACAAGATTAAATATCTTTACAACTGAACTGATAATTAAGTAAGAATGATTTACAAACGGATCTTAAGAAAAGCATAAAGGAGCCTAAACGAATAAAATGAGCCAACCATCATCATCGGTTGACTCATTGGCAGCATCAGTTCACCATCCCCAAAATTGGTTTTGTTCATCGTCATCTACTTTGAATTCGATCTTATCTTAGGAGGTGAGGTAAGGGGTAAGTATTTGGATAAACACAGCAAATCGGGGCCAATCGAACACGATGAAACATATATATACAATAATAAAGTCTTTAAACAAATCTTTATCAAAACAGATATCAAAACTGAACCGAAGCATTTATTGCTATCATTAGAGCCAAAACTGATATGCTCACCTAGAGCCATTACAGATCTGGTAACACACATCAGAACTGATCTCAAAAGAGCATATCTGATACCACACAGCAGAACTGGTCTTATAACATAACAGATTTCATAATTCCATAACAGAAACATAATTGATTTCCTTATATCAAAAGCGAAATATATTGTAGTGCTCTCACTAGAGCCTAAACCGATATGCATAGCTAGAGCCAGAACAGATCCGGTAACACACATCAGAACTGGTCTCACAACAGAACAGATTTGGTATAATAGCTGCTACATGTTCAAGAGGTGACTCATGTATGTGTAGCACCTTATTTCTAAGGTTCAAGATGTGACTCTTGTACACGTACCACTTTTGCCCCGCGTGTTTAAAAGATGGCTCCCGTTGTATGTAGCACTTTGTCCCGCTGATTCAATTGATAGCTCCCACACACATAGTGCCTTTTCCCGCATAGCTCTCGGATTTAGATGCGCATATTGCATAAATTTTCAGAGCTTAAACTTATATCATACTTTTCATGTTCAACTGAATTTTAACATATAAATATGTTTTCAAAACAATAATCCCACTTACAGCATTCAATGTGTTTGAACGAAGTTACTAACAAAGCCTTTCATTCTTCCTTGTTTGAATATTCTCGACACTTAGTGTGTGAGTGTGAGAATTTCGAATTACAAAGTTGTGTATTCCTTGCTTGGAAATTGTCAGGTATTTATAGGGGTAAAATTGTAACTTCAATGCCACCTCCTTAAATTTATGTCTCCGTAGTATTCTGTGCTCTCATTTTGTAACTGATGGAGTCTAATGGAACTGATTGGCAAGTTGAGATGATTGCGTAAGTAGAGCTGATTGCGTAGATTGAACTGATTGAATAGGTTGAGCAGATAGAACCTTTTCTGGTAGAGATCATCATAGTTTGAATTTTAGTTGATGGTTATTATCAATTCTGTCCACAGAACTGATTTGGCTTCGATAACAACTCTACAAATGGGTATGGATTCGACTGATGGGATCGATTTTTTTCTTAGGACTGGTCTGATTATGTATCTGGTGAGATCCGCGGAACAAGTCTTCATATATATTGGGTAAAATTGACAAGATAATCACTCACGCAGTTTTACACATATCTACAAGTATTAGTTAATGCTTGATAGTTTTACAGTCAAGCACTGAATAACTTTACGTTCAGCAGAATGTCACTCAATTAATATAATATATGAATGATTTAACTCTTCAACTGAATAGACATCGAATTTTTAAGGAGTTTTTTTAAATGTGGGTATGACTCTTCTTCAATCTTGTATAAAAAGATTCAACTCTCCTCTGACTTAACAATATTTGAATTGTTTCCTGAATGATTTATATATAGCTGTATAAAACTAATTATTGTAAATTAGTTGTTATGAAATCTTCAAAATTTTAGCTCTACCAAATAGTTCTTTCGTTTATCCAACTAACATTTCTGATTGTACTATAATATTATAGCAAGCTTCTATGCTAAGGTATGGGAATTTCAGAATATTATCTTGACTGTAACATCAAAAGTAGTGGTGTGTAGCATCAAAAGTAGTGGTGTCAAACGATTAGACGTGCCGTCACAGTACGCATGGCACTATGCATGCCGTGACGGCATGTTTGGGTAGCCAGCACAACCCAAATCCTTTTTTTTTTTTATAATTTTTGTAAACAAATAATTTATATTATTATATTATTTAAAGATAAGAATAGTTGAATGAGAAATAATTTTGTTGAGCCTTAAACGCATGGTTGAGTTTAATGCTTAATTTATCTCCAAATTATTTATGAGTTTTGATGATCAACAAAACATGCATTTGTTATACTAATGTGTCTATTTAGTGTACAGGTTTAGATGGTTGAAAAATGGATTGGTTGAAGGAAATCAATTGTGCAAGGACATGGGCGGATCGCCCCAGGCGATGGTGACCATCGCCCCAGGCGATGGCAGCCAAGGGAGACATCGCCCCGCACATCGACTGAAGCGACACCGAGGACCGCGCGCATGGGTAGAACGCCTGAGGCGAGGCGTGTTTCGTTTGAGGCGATGGAGACTTCGTTTGAGGCGATGAAAGTTTATGATCATTTAAGGCTACGGCATTATTTTTGGGTGACGATCGCCTGAGGCGATCAGCACTTCGCCTGAGGCGATCTGTGCAAGTTCATGACCGTTGGAGCGCGGCGATGGTGATCGCCCGAGGCGATCTTGGAGTGATTCAAGCCTTAAGTGTAGCAACGGCTAGTAGGAGCCTTGGGGGGCCTTCTACACTATAAATATGGATGTTTTGGAGCATTTTGAAGACAAGAAACAAGACTATAAACTACAAGAAAGTTGTGTTCAATCAAAATCATTCTAGCATTGCAAACTTCATACATTTGTGTTGTCCTGGTGTTTGTAATTTATTTCTTGTGTGAGATCTTTTGATTCTTCGTGTTGTTACACCGTGAATGTGTTATTTGATTTATTGTAAGGTCCTCCAACACCAACGCAAGTTGGAAATTTATAAGACATCAACAAGTGAAGTTGGTGCAAGTGTGTGGCTATCCTTGGAGCCCTTAAGATCAAGAAGACTCGTGAAGAGTGTGGGTAACTCGGGAAGAGTTTGTGTGGCTATCCTTGGAGCCCTTAAGGCCAAGAAGACTCGTGAAGAGTGTGTTACTCGGGAAGAGTGTGTTGTGGCTAACTTGGAGCCCTTAAGGCCAAGATCAAAGTTATTCTAGTGGAATCTCGGTTGGACGTTTACTAGCCGGGAATAGAAGACGTAAGCGATTCATCGCCGAACTTCTATAACAAATATTTGTGTCATTTTTCGCTTTCTTTATTTTACACATTTATTTATTTCTTCATATTGTTTATTTGTCGATTGACATCAAGTCTTCCGCAGCGCAAATTCGACTATTTGCAAATTCATTTTAAAACGCTAAAGTAGCCAAGGAATCTCATTCACCCTCCCTCTTCGTTTCCAACAAGTGGTATCAGAGCCATTTGATTTTGTTTTAAATCAAATTTTTTTATGGCTAATCTAGCAAATGAATTTGCTCAAGGTCAATCGACCAATAGTCCGCCGCTCTTCACCGGGAGATAACTACGGATATTGGAAAAATAGAATTTCTCTATATTTTAATTCGTAGATTATGACCTATGGAAGATTATTGTAAAAGGTCCACATATTCCTTTAAAGAAAGTTGAGGGAATGAATGTTCCCAAAGAAATGGACGACTTTACAAGGGCGGATATGATCTTAGTTTCTCAAAATGCTAAAGCTATTAATATTTTGCATTGTGCTTTAGATGTGAAGGAGTACAACCGGATCTTGATGTGCTCAACCGCAAAGGAAATTTGGGACAAATTGCAAATTTGTCATGAGGGCACAAACCAAGTGAAGGAGACAAAGGTAGATCTTCTACAACTTAAATACGAAACATTTGAGATGGAGTCCGGAGAAAACGTTGACTCAATGTTTAGAAGGCTCACTCAAATTATCAATGAGCTTGCCAACTTGGAGAAAAGTATCCTCCAAAGCAAATATGGAGAATAGCCCTTAGAGCCTTACCACAAGAATGGGATGCCAAGAGGACGGCTATCATTGAATCCAACAAAGGAGATAGTGCGTCATATGATCTTGATGAACTCCATGGAACCTTAGTGACTCATGAGCTTGAAGTGTCAACCCGGAAGGGATTAAAAGAGGAAGATAAATCCATAAGAAAGGGGATAGCCTTGGTCGGGAGGAAAGATCAATCCGATGATGAAGACGATGAAGAGATGATCTTGTTCACAAGAAAGTTCAAGAATTTCTACAACAAATACAACAAGCCAAAGACCTCCGGTGCCACCAAACATGACCAAACAAGAGGTAACATGTTATAATTGTCAATATAAAGTTCATTATGCTAATGAATGTCCTAGGAAGAAGAATGAGGATAAAGGGAAGAAGAAAGTTTTAATAGCCACATAGACTGATAGTGACTCCGATGAAGAAGAAGCAACAAACCTTTGTCTCATGGCCAAAGATGATGAAAATGACGAAGAAGAGGAAAGCGACGATGAGGTACCATCTTTTGATGAGTTATTAGAAACATATAATGAGCTTATTGATGTTCTTGACAAAACCAATGTGAGTAACAAATTGCTCAAGCTTGAGTTAGCCAAGAGAGATGAAGAAAATAATTCATTGAAAAATGAATTAATTTCTTCGAAGAAATCATTTTGCAAGTTTAGTGAAAGTAGTTTAAAATTGGAATAATTGCTTGGCTTGCAACGATATAGCGTCGATAAAGCCGGACTAGGCTTTTCAAGCAAATCTAAAACTTTTTCAAACTTGTTGGCTAAAGCTAAGCATAATTCCCCTACTTGCACTTATTGTTGTAAGGTTGCTCATATAAAAAACAAATGTAGATTTGTTACAAACCAATACCAACCAAACAAAAGGTGGAAATGGATTCCAAAATCTCCGATGAAAGCTAACCCACAAGGACCCAAAAATTCAATGGGTACCAAAGAACCTCCAATCAAAAATTTATTTTTTTAGGAACAACAAAGGGAGAGAGGATGAAGGCACAAGCACATCAAGGGAGGAAATCATCTTATGCACCACAACAGAGGAAGCACGAGGTAAATGACCAATTATATGAACTCATTCATATCATCCAAGGTAAATTTATTTTGAGCATCATAGTAGCATAATTAGCTCTTTTGCTTAGTTAATATTCATTGAATTGAATGTTATAATTATGTGGTGAAATTCAATTACTTTGAAGGTGATCTTTGAGAAATTGAATTTCAAGTACATTATTATGATATCATATTTAGGGGGAGCTAATCGTATAGAGCAATTTTAAAATTTCATTGGCACAAATTAATTGTGACCAATAAATAATGAAGCTCAATATTTATTGGTAGTAAAATGAATTTCCCCTTAGCATATGCATATTTAAATTATTTTAATGCATGATTATGCTTATCTCATTATGATAAATATCTTGATATGCCATGAGTCCACTATGAATATGAAATGTGCAATATAATTAAATGTGATTAAGCATGTTTTAATTGTTTAAATGCTAAATCTTGGTTCATAGAAATATGGCTTAAGATTTTCATATAGCTTTATTATTTCTATGGCCTCAATGATCTTACTCTCATTAACTTATCAACTGTTTTAATGATGCTTTGAGTAATCTAATGTTTATTGGGCATGAGTGCATGAACTCTTGGTAGAACATATGCACACTTAGCAAAATTTAGAATTCATTGTTGTAAATTGCCTTAAACGCATGTTGGTCTTCCTCTAAATGATTTAATCTTATGTTTGTTATATCTATTACATGCTTGATGAGGAACATGTGCTAATTGTTAAAATATGGCTATGTGTCAACATATATTTGTGCTATGTTTATTTGAACTTCGTGCTTTTTGATTATCACAAAAAGGGGAAGAATTTTGTGATAAACTTGAAGCTTAATACATGCATGGTTTAAGGGGGGAGAGCTTAATACATGCATGGTTTGAGGGGGAGAGTCTTGTATTATACTTTACTTTGTAAAACTTGTATGTGCTATGCATCTGTTAAGGGGGAGTCTTGTTTACTCATATTACATGCATATTACATCTTCAAGTTTATCAATTTTTGTGATCATAAAAAATAGGGAGATTGTTGAGCCTTAAACGGATGGTTGAGTTTAATGCTTAATTTATCTCCGAATTATTTATGAGTTTTGATGATCAACAAAACTTGCATTTGTTATACTAATGTGTTTACTTAGTGTACATGTTTAGATGGTTGAAAAGTGGATTGGTTGAATGAAATCAATTATGCAAAGGACATGGGCGGATCGCCCCAGGCGATGATGACCATCACCCCACGCGATGGTAGCCAAGGGAGACATCGCCCCGCACATCGACTGAAGTGACGCCAAGGACCGTGCGTATAACGAGATCGCCTGAGGCGATGGGTAGAAGGCCTGAGGCATTGCATGTTTCATTTGAGGCGATGGAGACTTCGTTTGAGGCGATGAAAGTTTATGATCATTTAAGGTTATGGCATTATTTTTGGGTGATGATCGCCTGAGGTGATCAGCACTTCGCCTGAGGCGATCTGTGCAAGTTTATGACCGTTGGAGCGCGGCGATGGTGATCGCCCGAGGCCATCTTGGAGTGATTCAAGCCTTAAGTGTAGCAACGGCTAGTAGGAGCCTTGTGGGCCTTCTACACTATAAATATGGATATTTTGGAACATTTTGAAGACAAGAAACAAGATTATAAACTACAAGAAAGTTGTGTTCAATCACAATCATTCCAGCATTGCAAACTTCATACATTTGTGTTGTATTGGCGTTTGTAATTTATTTCTTGTGTGATATCTTTTGATTCTTCATGTTGTTACACCGTGAAGGTGTTATTTGATTTATTGTAAGGTCCTCCAACACCGACGCAAGTTGGAAATTGTATAAGACATCAACAAGTGAAGTTGGTGCAAGTGTGTGGCTATCATTGGAGCCCTTAAGGCCAAGAAGACTCGTGAAGAGTGTGGGTAACTCGGGAAGAGTTTGTGTGTAGCTATCATTGGAGCCCTTAAGGCCAAGAATACTCGTGAAGAGTGTGTTACTCGGGAAGAGTCTGTTGTGGCTAACTTGGAACCCTTAAGGCCTAGATCAAAGTTATTCTAGTAGAACCTCGGTTGGGCGTTTTCTAGCCGGGAAGAGGAGACGTAGGCTATTCATCGCCGAACTTCTATAACAAATATTTGTGTCATTTGTCGCTTTATTTACTTTACGCATTTATTTATTTCTTCATATTGTTTATTTGTCGATTGACATCAAGTCTTCCGTAGCGCAAATTAGACTATTCGCAAATTCATTTTAAAACGCTAAAGTAGCCAAGGAACCTCATTCACCCCCCTTCGGTTCCAACAAACTTGTAAGCTTGACATAATAGACGTGAAAAATTCAAATTTATTGACTATATATTGAATAACTAAGTCTATAAATTACAATATTACATTAATTGATTCACAATTTCACATAACAAACTAGCAAGTACCAAACTAACAAAATCATAAAATATAAATATAAAACATTTAAATTTCTTCAGTTTCATCATAAGATACCCATGTCCTCCTACATTTTGTAATATGATTCGGCATCAACCGATCTTTTAATAGAATACACATTTCTTTTTTCATTCTACTTTGTTTATCATCGTTTATTCTGCCACATGCATTAAAACATGACTTCGATGGAACTGTGGATATTGGAAGGGTCGGTAGATCACGTGCCATGATAGAAAGCACTGTCCAATGTTCAGCATTATCTTTCCACCATGCAATCATCGAATGTTACCAATTCTTGTTCACTAAAAATAATTATTCGGTATAAATATATTTGAAGCTCTGTAAATGAAGATGAATTAGAAGAAATCGAACTAGTATCTTGTTTTTCTTCTTAACATTGTCCATACAGAACCTTTACTAGTACCACTACTTTCTCTTATTGTGAGTGACCAGGAATTATATAATAAATCATATAAAGAAAACAAAGAAAATAAACTATTATTAATGCGCTCTTTTTGTTGTTAACATTAACATTATCATAATTCATGTTGGTGTAATAAGCTTCAAGTATAATTTTACACTATATAATTTTGATCTATGATCCATAATTGCGGTCAAATAATTTAGAAGATGAATATTTTTCAAATATTTTTTAAAATTTAGACTTCATTGGTTCAACAATGTTTCTAAATATATGATTTCCCCTATATAATGCAAAACATTCACTAATTTCATAAATTTTGTTTAAAAAAATTGAAGTAGTTGGATAATAACACCCCGAAATAATTTAGTAGCATCATAAAAAGGTTCAAACAAATTTATTATATTATAAACAATTTCCCATTCATCATCATAAATATGAAATTGTTTAGACATTCTTTCATTAAAAAACAAAGTAATGACATCTTTTATAAGGTAAACATGATTGCAACATTAAATATGTCAAATTCCACCTAGTAGGAACATCATAAGGAAAATCTTTATAATTTTTACCATGAGGAAGACAAAAATTTGAAACTCTTGTTTTCTAGCAACTGAATCATCAAGAAATCTAATAGTCGTTTTTTTTTGTAAAGGATAATCTAGTGGTTTCAACCTATTTTGCTCGTACAAATTTAAAATATGACATGCACAACGAATATGAAAAATGTCACCATTTAAAATTGGTTTCAAATAATCTTTTAAATTGGTAATTGCAGAGATATTATTAGTTGAATTATCAAAAGAAATAGAGAATATTTTATTATTAACATATATTAATTAATTACTTGCATAATGGCATTGAAAATAGTCTCACCCGTATGAGTCAATCATTTCTTGTAAAACCTAAATTCTTTTTATTTAACATCCAATTATCATCAATAAATGTCATGTAACACGTATGATACATTGATAATATAAGTTGTCCAAATATTACTGATTAGTGCTATTTTTGAAGAAAGATTTACTAAATACGAAATTAAATTTGCTTTATATTCATTAAAAAATGTGAATGCATCCGCTTGAATAGTATTTTTTGAAATTTTTTATGTTGAGGTTGTAAACTAAATTAATATAATTAGTACATTTCGCATCTGCCTCCATTGAAAAAGTTCTCCGCCCATATTATGTATTTAGCTAATTCTTTCATATCTCTTTCAACCGAATAAGTGAAAAATCCTAATTCGAACTACTACCACTACTATGACATTATGAAAGAGTAGTTTGGCTACCATCATTAGGTTCTCTACCATGTTTAGCCATATGCCTAAGTAAATGACACGTCCCACCCGAAAAAGCATATTTTACATATTTTACAAACTACTATTGTGCCCTTTCCTTCGATATCTTCGACATCAAATAATTGCCAAACATTACTATTTCTTTTCTAATAGATGATTTAACATTTTGTGTGTTTTCATCTTCATTTTGATATTAATCAATTTCATCATTGATATCCCATAAATATGACGACCTGCCTGATGAGCCGACCTATTTCCTCGTTGCTTGGTAGTAAACAGACTTAAAGAAGTTTTTTGATACCTCTTGCTGCTGGCGAATTGGTTTAGAAAAGCAGAACTGAACTCCTCAAAGCACCGTACAGTGTTTGGTTTAATTAAATTAAACCACTGTTGTGCCGATCTAACCAGGGTGGTAAAGGAAACACGGCATTTGATCCCATCAGAATACCTGTGCAACAGAGCAGCATTCTCAAATCTTCCAAGGTGCTCTTCCGGGTCTGTGCTTCCATCATATTCTCCCACCGCGGGTTGTCTGAAATTTGGCGAGAGTTCCTCTCCTAAAATAGTTAGGAGAATGGACTTTCTCTCCTAGCCACTGGAGGTCGGCCACCTAGATGTTGACCCAATCTCCTTATCTCTCCCCATACAGCTTCCATTGGATCTATTAGCGGAGGCTCTACTTGTGTATCTACCTCAGCACTTGTTACTCTATTGTTTTCAGGGACCTGCTCTGGTTGTACAGGCGGAGGCTCCTGATTTGTTTGTGGAGGGGGTGTAGGTTGGTTAGACTCCGTTGGTGGCGGAACCTGGTGCTGGAAAAAAGTATTTCGCATAGTCCGATTGATGAATTGTGGAAAGCATTTGTAGATGGTTCTTCTTGTAATGAGGGAAGCGGGATTGGGGTTGTGCTGATCTCTCCAACCGGAGAAGAGGTATGTTTGGCAGTACGATTGGATTTCCGAGCTTCCAACAATGAAGCAGAGTATGAGGCAGTATTGACTGGATTAAGGGCTGCTCGAAATGTTGGAGCTAAACGTATACATGTCTTCTCTGACTCGCAGCTGGTAGCCCAACAAATGAATGTCGCATATGAGGTTAGAAACGAGAAGTTAATCCATTATGCAAGTACCATAGAAAAGATCAAGGAGGGATTTCTAGAGGTAACATTCAAACATATCCCAAGAGAAGAGAATAGAAAGGCCGACAGTTTGGCAAGAATGGCTAGTGCTCTCCGCGCTTGGCAAAATAGAGACGTGGTGTTTCAAATTGAGTTAACTCCTAGTCAGGATGTTCCGTCTGAATCTGTGGAAGAAAATGATTGGAGACAAGAGCTCTTAGACTATCTTACCAATGCTAAGCTCCCGACTGATACCAAAAAAGCTTATAGACTCAAAAAGAGGAGTCAAAGATTCATAGTCATCGAAGGAATCTTGTACAAAAGGTCTTTTGCCCAACCACTTCTGTGGGGTCCTCGTTACTTAATCCATTATGTATCATGTTAACATACATATATGAGTCTGAATTAAGTAATAACAAGCACTGATTAAGAGTATCGTAATGTTTAAGTTGTTACAGGGTTTATAAAAACCTATCCACTACACATCATATGTACAAACAACAACCTACTACAAGATAACTCCTAGGCAGTGGTTCAGCTCGTAGCGGAAAATGACTCACATCCCGTCTCCCCACGTCTATGAGTCCCTACAGAAACATTCACACAACGTGAGTATAGATAACAACAATCTTAGTGCAATATCAAAACACAATAGCAATGATAAAGCAATAATAATCATATCCAATGTGAATGCTCTGTCTCATGCATCAACAAATGCAACTATGTCATGACATGTCTCATCAATCACCCTATTATCACGAGCCCAATATGATATGCCTATTCAGCTCAATATGTCAGTGGAACCACATCACATCTTCATATTAGCAGCACATATCATAGTACCGTACTCATCTGTGATAATAGCCAGAGCATATACCCAAACCAGGCGTATATCTCTCAAGCCAAAGCATATGTAGTATATCTATCGTGGCAACGATCCCAGCCAAAGCATATACCAAACCGGGCATATCTATCAAGGCAATGATCTTACCAAAGCATATACACATATCTATCAAGGCATCCATCCCAATCATATGAAATCCATGTATGTACATGCATATGATACTACAAATCATATGACACAAGGCTAACATAAATCATATGATATCAATACCATAACATCATCATCACATAATATCTATACTCCGTACGTCAACACGTACCTGTACTGCGACACAAACGATTTAAATTAGGCGTCACTGGCTAATTGCCTCGTTGTCCCATCCCTTGAGATGATGCTACAACAATGCCAACAATATATCATGTTATCATAGGCATTAAAATCAAATTCTATAAAAATATAACATTTTTCAACATTCTGGCTCTGGCGATCGATCGCTACTTCTCACCGATCGATCTCTATACTGTTCTGCCCCCCTCGCGATCGATCGCCATACCTCGCGATCGATCGCCAAAGTGTTCTGTTTCTGGCGATCGATCGCCACATTTTTACCGATCGTTCGCCACATACATTAACCGCCTTATTTTTGTTCTGGTCGCGGCGATCGATCGGCACAAAGCTAGCGATCGATCGCCGATGTCCAGAAAACTTAGAACATGGCGATTTTGAGCTTATCTTCCTAGCTCTTCTCCTATAACTCGAATTTAACCATTTCAACATGTTTCTTGCAATCTCTAGGAACATTTTAACATGTTTCTATCATCATAGAATCCAATTAATAGCATATAAACATGATATGATTCTTCACATGAACATTTGATATTCCACCTCACATACATCAACACCAATTACATAATTCAAGTGTAAAACCATGAATTCCTTACCAAGATATGAAGAAATCACTTCACACAACTTCCTAGCTCAATTCACAAGTGAATCCCAAGCTCAAACCAAAAAGAACTTGAAAGAGATGGAGAGGAGCTTGTGTAGTGTTTTTGTAGGTGAAAGATGAGAAACTATGTGATTCTCCTCCCTGAATCACTTGATATAAGGTCATTAGCTCCCTAAATCACTTGATATAAGGTCATTTGGAGTTAATGACATGTTAAGTAACATGTACATGAAGATGAAATCCAAATTCAAATGCAACTCCAATTCAAATTAAAGTCACATGTATATTCAAATGCCTACTAGTTCATGTTGCTTGATATGTTTTTATTCAAATCATTGTACACCATGTTTCATTCCTTGCCATATATCATTTCATACATGTATTAATTCATTCTTGGTTCCACCCAAACCCCCATTATCATACCGCCATTTGATATAATTACACCATAATCATATCATATGTGTATAAAACAAATCGAGGCATTACAATTCTCCCCCACTTATTGAATTTCATCCTCGAAATTTTCATATACAAACATAATACATGCATATGAGATATACAACATAAGAAACCTGTATAATTAACATATCAACATACCAGAAAATAAATCCAGATACCGTTGCATCATATGCTGCTCCGTCTCCCACGTTGCCTCTTCGACACCCCTTCTGTCCCACTGTACTTTAACCATAAGAATCACTTTATTACGCAACCTGCGTTCAGCTCGATCCAAGATCATAACTGGTCGTTCCTCATACGACACATCTGTATCCAACTGTACACCAGGTAATTGTAATACATGACTCGGATCTGGTTCATACTTCCTCAACAGTGAAACATGAAAGACATCATGAATACTACTCAAGGCCGGTGGTAGTGCCAATCGATATGCCAACGTACCAATACGTTGCAATACCTCATACGGACCAACGTATCTTGGAGACAATTTTTCACGCTTACCAAACCGTACTACACCTTTAAAAGGTGAGATTTTCAAGAATACACGATCACCAACTTGAAACTCTAGTGGTCTACGTCGCTTATTGGCATAAGCATCCTGTCTGTCCTGAGCAGCTTTAAGTTTCAATCGAATTAACTTTACTTTTTCTTCCATTTCATGAATCATATCCGGTCCATGTAAGAAATATTGATCCACATCATCCCCATCAGCCCAATACAATGGCGATCTACATCATCGCCCATACAAAGCCTCAAATGGTGCCATCTGTATACTAGACTGATAACTGTTGTTATATGAAAATTCCACTAATGGCAATGACTCTTGCCACGAGTTATCAAACTCTAATACACAGGCACGCAACATATCCTCAAGTGTCTGTATCGTACGCTCTGTTTGTCCATCTGTCTGAGGATGATATGCTGTACTCAACCGCACTTCAGTTCCCAACGCTGTCTGTAACCCTTCCCAAAAATGAGAAGTAAATCTCGGATCCATATCCGATACAATGGAAACTGGAATACCATGTAGTCTCACTACATGTTGAATGTACAACTGTGCCATTCTCAGATATGTAAATGTCATACAATATGGCACGAAATGAGATACTTTGGTGAGTCGGTCAACGATCATCCAAATAGCATCGCAACCAGAAGACGTCCGTGGCAAATTAGTCACAAAATCCATCGTGATATGTTCCCATTTCCACTGAGGAATTTCCAAACTTTGTAATTCACCTCCTGGTTTTTGTCTTTCCGCTTTCACTTGTTGACAGATCAAACACCGTTTCACAAAGCTCAACACATCCTGTGTCATACGTTTCCACCAAAATTGGGTACGTGAATCATGATACATTTTCTTTCCTCCAGGATGTATACTGTATCTACTACAATGAGCACGTTGTAATAGTTCTTGGCGTAATCCTAATATCGCAGGTACTACCCAACAAGTCCTGTATTTCAGAATTTCATCATTTGCAAGTACAAACTGTGATGTTTGTCCTTGACTTATCATTTCTTTCCAATGTTGTACCTCATCATCAGTCATTTGTGCCTTTCTGATTTTGTCAAAAATGTCAGGTTCAACCAATAATGTTGATACATGTACTGGCACTGTTTCCACATCAAAATCATAACCCAAAGTACAACAAAAAGTCATCAACGCTGATAAATGAATCATCTCCTCAGCCGTATGATGTACTTTTCGACTCAAGGCATCTGCTGTAAGATTAGCCTTACCTGGATGATATTCAATCTCACAATCATAATCTTTCAACAGATCCATCAATCTTCTTTGTCTCATATTCAACTCTGCTTGAGTGAATAAAAACTTTAAACTCTTATGATCTGTATATATGGTAAACGATGTACCATATAAATAATGTCGCCATATCTTTAAGGCAAAGACAATGACAGCTAATTCCAGATCATGTACTGGATATCTCATTTCATGTGGCTTCAATTGTCGTGATGCATAAGCCACTACATGTTTATCCTACATAAATACACAACCCAAACCTAGTAATGATGCATCAGTATATAAAGCAAACCTGTCATGCTCCGATGGAATAATCAAAACTGGAGCTGTAGTTAATCGATGTTTCAATTTCTGAAAACTACGCTCACATGCCTCCGACCATCGAAACGGTACTCATTTCTGTGTCAATTGTGTCAATGGTTTGGCAATTGATGAAAATCCTTCAACAAATCGTCTATAATAGCCAGCCAAACCCAAGAAACTACGAATCTCTGGCACAGAAGTAGGTGCTGACCAATTCAACACGGCTTCGATTTTCTTCGGATCAACTGATATACCTTCTTCTGAAATTACATGCCCCAAAAAGCCGACACTAGTTAACCAAAACTCACACTTACTGAGTTTGGCATACAACTGATGTGTCATCAACAATTGCAATACCATATGCAAATGTTGAACATGTTCTGCATCACTCTGTGAATAGATCAGTATATCATCGATAAAGACAATGACAAAACGATCAAGGTATTCCTGGAACACACGACTCATTAAACTCATAAAGACAGCGGGAGCATTTGTCACTCCAAATGGCATCACCAGAAACTCATAATGTCCATAACGAGTTCTGAATGCTTTCTTCTGTAAATCTCCTTCCCTCACACGTATTTGATGATATCCTGACCTCAAATCAATCTTAGAATAAATCCTTGATCCTTGCAACAGATCAAACAAATCATCAATACTAGGAAGATGATATTTATTACCTTGTTCAATTGTCGATAGTCAATACACAGTCGCATTGTCCCATCCTTCTTCTTAACAAATAACACCGGAGCACCCCAAGGCGATACACTAGGACGTATGTACCCCTTGTCCAATAAGTCTTGCAATTGAGTTTTCAATTCTTTCAATTCAGTTGGTGCCATCCGATAAGGAGCTCGTGAAATTACAGAAGTACCAGGTATCAAATCAATACCAAATTCCACTTCTCGACTCGGTGGGAATCCAGGTATCTCGTCTGGAAACACATCCACATATTCTGCAACCACTGGTATCTCCTCCACTTTCCTTTCTCTTTTCTGTTCAGTTACATCAAGGGCCTAAATCAAATAACCCGCATGTCCACGTTCTAACAAACGCGACATTCGGATTGCTGATATCAAAGGAATCCTTGCCCTCGATCCCTGGCCATAGAAGAACCATTGAGTTCCAGTATCAGACTGAAATCTCACTATCTTCTGACAACAATCCACAACAGACTGATATTTACTCAACACATCGATTCCAAGGATGCAATCAAAATCTGACATATCTAACACAATCATATCAGCTTGTAATCCATGCTCAGTCTCAAACTGAATATCACAATCAGACACACTCTGACAAGCCATCACAGTAGTTCCCATGGGTGTCGAAACATAAAGAGGCATCAACAGTGGAGACGAGCATATATGATACCGGTCAATAAAATTTTGTGCAACAAAAGAATGTGAAGCACCAGTATCAATCAAAAGTAAAGCTGGATAAGTTAATAAAGTACACTTACCCGCTATCACAGCATCAGGAGCTGCCTCTGCTTCCTCCCTGTTCAGTGCATATACCTGAGCCTGAGGTGGTCCTGCCCTCTGTCCTCCACCAGATTGTGGTACACCCTGTGGTCTCTGTTGTACTGTATTCTCTGACATGGGTCCTCTTCTCTGTTGTCCACCCACTTGAGGACAATCACGGATCACATTAACTGGCTTCCCACAACGAAAACAAACCACTATATCAAACTGTGGATTTCTTTGAAAATGTGGCCCTCCACATTTAAAACATTGTAATCCTCGTCCACTACTACTACTACTTCCTTGCTCTTTTGTCATAGCTTTCCGGGAGAACTACTAGCCTTTCGCCTTTGTTTGCTTGATGTGATTATGATCTCTGTAGACAAGCAGTGAATCGATATCTGGATTCCCCGATCCCAAACATATCATATTCAGATAGTTTAAGATGTGAGAAAGAGAGAGTCAGGCCCTGCAGTGGTAGAACCTGGTGAACCGGGCGTACTATTTCCCAACTTTCTGTGGACCTTGCTTCGACTTTTTTTTGGTCTTTCAACCAACTAATTTAACCTTTCAAATAGGTATGAAATGAAGTATTGACATTCTCAACCATAGCCATAGAAGCAATGGTTGGATCAAATAGTCACTATAGAGGTGGGGATTCCTACACGAAGTGTGGTCCGCCGAGGAAGGCACCACAGGTTGACATAACTGTCCTTTTGAACCTCGTTCACCACCCTTTCGCATTGTAAACCGTTTTCCACTAAATCGAGAGGAAGATGCACCACCTCGTGGTGATTTAAATGATTCTCCTTTAGGTCTCATACTCTCAGATGTAGGTGGTTGGGCTTGTCCAACATCTTTGTACACCCCTACTGCAATCTCAGCCATCTCGGCTCTAGTCAATGCTTCTTCATATGATGTAGGATTATTGGACATGACCCTATCAAACAATTCAGGCCTCAAAACTTTCACAAATTGTCTGATATTTGCCTTTGTGTTTACAGCAATATGTGGCACATACCGGAGCAAAGAAGAATATTGTACAGCATAGTCCGATACTGTCATTGATCCCTGTCTCAAGTTTGTAAATTCATCCTCTTTCCTCTGCCTTGCAGCAACAGAGAAATAATGCTCAAGAAACTTCGTTCTAAACACATCCCAGTTAACTGTCTGTCCTTGAGCCCTCAGCTCAAGCACTGTGGATTTCCACCACATCATAGCTTTCTTAGCTAACTAGAATTCAGCTAAGCGTAACCAAGCAGTCTTGGCACATGGTGCTGATACAAATATCTGTTCCACACGTTCCAGCCATTCCTCCGCCAGTTCCCCTGATTCACTCCCCTCAAACCTGGGTGGCTGATAACTCAGAAATTGCGTCAATGGCAATTCCCCCGGCAACAATACCTGTTCCACGGGCCCTTGCTCAATTGGTGGTGGTGGCACAGGCGCCATCCTCACACTAGCATTGCCACTTATGGCATCCCCAACATCCTCATGATACCCTCTGTCTGTCATAACTCTATATCAAGGGTTAACAATAACATTCAAATGATAAAACATGTTAGACGAACAATACATTACAAATCCTAACATGATATTACCATTCTCAACATGTTTTCAAGTGTTTAGGTAACTCCCTAATACATTTCCTCTACCCCTGTTCATCCCGTTCTCGAACCACTGCTCTGATGCCATTAATGTGGGGTCCTCGTTACTTAATCCATTATGTATCATGTTAACATACATATGTGAGTCTGAATTAAGTAATAACAAGCACTGATTAAGAGTATCGTACTGTTTAAGTTGTTACAGGGTTTATAAAAACCTATCCACTACACATCATATGTACAAACAACAACCTACTACAAGATAACTCCTAGGCAGTGGTTCAGCTCGCAGCGGAAAATGACTCACATCCCGTCTCCCCACGTCTATGAGTCCCTACAGAAACATTCACACAACGTGAGTATAGATAACAACAATCTTAGTGCAATATCAAAACACAATAGCAATGATAAAGCAATAATAATCATATCCAATGTGAATGCTCTGTCTCATGCATCAACAAATGCAACTATGTCATGACATGTCTCATCAATCACCCTATTATCACGAGCCCAATATGATATGCCTATTCAGCTCAATATGTCAGTGGAACCACATCACATCTTCATATTAGCAGCACATATCATAGTACCGTACCCATCTGTGATAATAGCCAGAACATATACCCAAACCAGGCGTATATCTCTCAAGCCAAAGCATATGTAGTATATCTATCGTGGCAACGATCCCAGCCAAAGCATATACCAAACCGGGCATATCTATCAAGGCAATGATCTTACCAAAGCATATACACATATCTATCAAGGCATCCATCCCAATCATTGAAATCCATGTATGTACATGCATATGATACTACAAATCATATGACACAAGGCTAACATAAATCATATGATATCAATACCATAAAACCATCATCACATAATATCTATACTCCATGCGTCAACACGTACCTGTACTGCGACACAAACGATTTAAATTAGGCGTCACTGGCTAATTGCCTCGTTGTCCCGTCCCTTGAGATGATGCTACAACAATGCCAACAATATATCATGTTATCATAGGCATTAAAATCAAATTCTATAAAAATATAACATTTTTCAACATTCTGGCTCTGGCGATCGATCGCTACTTCTCACCGATCGATCGCTATACTGTTCCGCCCCCCTCGCGATCGATCGCCATACCTCGCGATCGATCGCCAAAGTGTTCTGTTTCTGGCGATCGATCGCCACATTTTTACCGATCGATCGCCACATACATTAACCGCCTTATTTTTGTTCTGGTCGCGGCGATCGATCGGCACAAAGCTAGCGATCGATCGCCGATGTCCAGAAAACTTAGAACATGGCGATTTTGAGCTTATCTTCCTAGCTCTTCTCCTATAACTCGAATTTAACCATTTCAACATGTTTCTTGCAATCTCTAGGAACATATTAACATGTTTCTATCATCATAGAATCCAATTAATAGCATATAAACATGATATGATTCTTCACATGAACATTTGATATTCCACCTCACATACATCAACACCAATTACATAATTCAAGTGTAAAACCATGAATTCCTTACCAAGATATGAAGAAATCACTTCACACAACTTCCTAGCTCAATTCACAAGTGAATCCCAAGCTCAAACCAAAAAGAACTTGAAAGAGATGGAGAGGAGCTTGTGTAGTGTTTTTGTAGGTGAAAGATGAGAAACTATGTGATTCTCCTCCCTAAATCACTTGATATAAGGTCATTAGCTCCCTAAATCACTTGATATAAGATCATTTGGAGTTAATGACATGTTAAGTAACATGTACATGAAGATGAAATCCAAATTCAAATGCAACTCCAATTCAAATTAATGTCACATGTATATTCAAATGCCTACTAGTTCATGTTGCTTGATATGTTACTATTCAAATCATTGTACACCATGTTTCATTCATTGCCATATATCATTTCATACATGTATTAATTCATTCTTGGTTCCACCCGAACCCCCATTATCATACCGTCATTTGATATAATTACACCATAATCATATCATATGTGTATAAAACAAATCGAGGCATTACAACTTCTGCGTTGTTTGGGTCCGAAAGAATCAGACTACGTATTAAGCGAAATTCATGAGGGGTGCTGCGGAAATCATCTAGGATCATATTTCTTGGCAATGAAGGTGCTCCTTGCTGGATATTTCTGGCCTACAATTCAGAAGGACTCTGCTGCTATGGTTATATCATGTGACAGTTGTCAAAGACATTCCAGGCTTCAACATCATCCATCTATGATGATGAAAGCCATTGTGACAGCATGCCCGTTTGATCAGTGGGGCATTGATATAGTAGGACCATTTCCAACAGGTAAAGCTCATAAGAAATTTTTGATCGTGGCCATTGATTATTTCTCTAAGTGGGTAGAAGCAGAGCCATTAGCCAAAATCACTGAGAAAGAGGTCTTCAACTTCATCTGGAAAAACATTGTTTGCGGATTTGGTGTCCAGAGGAAAATCATCTCGGACAATGGAAGGCAATTCCAAGGAGTTCTGCTCAGGGCATGGTGTGAAGAGTTAAAAATCCACCAGGCTTTCACTTCTGTTGCGTATCCTCAAATCAATGGTCAGGTAGAAGTCACCAACAGGTCTCTGGTACAAGGCATTAAAGCTAGGTTGGGAAAAGCCAAAGGAAATTGGGTGGAAGAACTACCTAATGTTCTATGGTCCTATCGAACTACACCAAGAACGGGAACAGGTGAAACCCCATTCAGTATGGTCTACGGAAATGAAGCGGTACTCCCAACTGAAATTGGAGCGGAATCATCAAGTGTACATTTCTATGATGAACAAAACGGTGATAGAAGAGTTGCTGACCTTGATCTGATTGAGGAAATAAGGGAGGCTGTGGCCATCAGAATGGAAGCCTATCGTAATCGTGTTGCACGGATGTATAACATACGAGTTATTCAGAAAACTTTCCAGGTCGGCGATCTCGTACTAAGAAAAGTGCAAGAGGTTCAAGTGGGCAAGCTAGACCCCAAGTGGGAGGGTCCCTTCAAGATTGTTGAAAAGCTAAGCTCAGGAGCTTATTACCTAGAAGGTCCTGATGGGAAGACGTTGAAGAGACCCTGGAACGCTTATCACCTCCGAAAATATTACTCTTAGTTCAGCTCTTTAAATTTTTGCAAAGATTGTTTTAGTTTTCTTGGATGATATACTATTTCATTATTTCAATACAAAGTTTTATAATTTTCGCCAGATATTGTGCAACTAGGAGCACGTTTACCACAAGCTCAGCCCTGATACGCCAGGAGCAAGGGCTTTCACCCTACCTGAGGAGCACGAGCTCAGCCCTGGTTACGCCAGGAGCAAGGGTTTTCACCCTACCTCAGGAGCACGTTTACGACGAGCTCAGCCCTGGTTACGCTAGGAGCAAGGGTTTTCACCCTACCTGAGGAGCACGAGCTCAGCCCTGGTTACGCCAGGAGCAAGGGTTTTCACCCTACCTCAGGAGCACGTTTACGACGAGCTCAGCCCTGGTTACGCCAGGAGCAAGGATTTTCACCCTACCTCAGGAGCACGAGCTCAGCCCTGCGCCAGGAGCAAGGGTTTTCACCCTACCTCAGGAGCACGTTTACGACGAGCTCAACCCTGGTTACGCTAGGAGCAAGGGTTTTCACCCTACCTGAGGAGCACGAGCTCAGCCCTGGTTACGCCATGAGCAAGGGTTTTCACCCTACCTCAGGAGCACGTTTACGACGAGCTCAGCCCTGGTTACGCCAGGAGCAAGGGTTTTCACCCTACCTGAGGAGCACGTTTACGACGAGCTCAGCCCTGGTTACGCCAGGAGCAATGGTTTGCCATTACGTGGTAAATTATTAAACTTGCCCAAGCTACGTCATGCTTGGTCCTACCTGTTTAATGTTTACCATTACGTGGTAAATTATTAAACTAGGACGAGCTGCATCGCTCTTGGTCCTACCTGTTTAATGTTTGCCATTACGTGGTAAATTATTAAACTAGGCCGAGCAGCATCGCTCTTGGTCTACCTGTTTAATGTTTGCCACTACGTGGTAAATTATTAAATTAATCCGAGCTACGTCATGCTTGGTCCTACCTGTTTAATGTTTGTCATTACGTGGTAAATTATTAAACTAGGCCGAGCTGCATCGCTCTTGGTCCTACCTGTTTAATGTTTGTCATTACGTGGTAAATTATTAAATATGACCGAGCTACATCGCTCTTGGTCCTACCTGTTTACCTTGGCCATTACGTGGTAAATTATTAAACTAGGCCGAACTGCATCGCTCTTGGTCCTACCTGTTTTAATGTTTGCCATTACGTGGTAAATTATTAAACTTGCTCGAGCTACGTCATACTTGGTCCTACCTGTTTAATGTTTGTCATTACGTGGTAAATTATTAAATTAATCCGAGCTATGTCATGCTTGGTCCTACCTGTTTAATGTTTGTCATTACGTGGTAAACTATTAAATATGACCGAGCTACATCGCTCTTGATCCTACCTGTATACCTTGGCCATTACGTGGTAGATTATTAAACCAGGCCGAGCTACTTCGCTCTTGATCCTACCTGTTTAATGTTTGTCATTACGTGGTGATTTATTAAACCTGGCCGAGCTACATCGTTCTTATTCCTACCTGTTTAATGTTTGTCATTACGTGGTAAATTATTACACTTGGCCAAGCTACGTCGTTCTTGGTCCTACCTGTTTAATGTTAGCCATTACAGGGTAAATTATTAAGCTAGGCCGAGCTACGACACTCTCAGTCTTATCTAATTAAGCTCCGCCATACAAAAAATGACAAAGAACGGTAAAACAGAACTAACATTAAAGAAAAGAACAATTCTGAGGGATTACAAAATTATATCTAAAGATCAAGGGGGAGAGAGGCAGCTACTTTTTCTACATCTAGAAAATCCAAAGAGACGTCAGGCACAAGACAACCATGTTCTTTAATCTGGCTAAGACATCCCTGGAAACCAGCCTCAATAAAAGTAAGGAGTTTCTCCCCTACCAACTCCTCAGACTTTTGCTTCTCCACGGCTGCCTCCTTTTGAGACTTAGCAAGTTCCTGCTCAGTAGAGTTAGCTAACCCTTTAGCTAAAGCTAACTCATTACGCAGCTCCCGGAGGTCAGCCTCATGTTGGAATTCTGGGCCTCAATCAAAGAGCGAGCCTCGGCCTCAACGACGGTCTTCTTATCAATCTGAGCTTTCAGCTCAGAGATTTATTTCTCATGAAGAGATTTGGCCTCAGCAAGGGTGTCTTGCATATTCTCAAAGACCTTGGAATCTTTCAAAGATTGTCTTCGGATGAAAGACGCCCTTGACGTAAACTCCCCCATCAAGAGCATAGCCTCGGTCAGACGGCTCCCAGTTCGGGTAATCAGGTCCCCCCAGCTCAGTTGGCTCATATAAAAGGGATCCTCCGTGTTAGGCAGGTCACGAGCCACAGCTAAGGCAACTGTGCTCGGTCCCTCCCCAACTAGTCTGACACCTCATCGGTAAGCCTCCATCACCCGCTCACGACACCTCTCGACACGAGCTGGTGCACCTCCTTTCTCACCCGTCGAAGGGAGGTCGGACGGATCAGCACGTGCCCGGACTTGCCTCAGAGGCTGAGCTTCTACAACAGTAGACCCTGAAGAGCCCCGTGGAGCAGCCTGTCTTTTCCGGGAGAGCTGAACTACAACCTCGGTGGGGCTCTCACCTCCTATATCCACAATGGTTACTCCCTCGGCTGCTTGGGGTTGGCCCTGTTTTTGTTTCCTTTTCTGATAGCTTTCAACACTAAGGAGCTCATAACTCCGTCTTCTGTATAAACAAATAAATAGTTCAGCAAACCGAACAAAAAACACTTGGAGTAAAATAATTGTTAAAACATGATAGAACAAGTACCGGCTCTCCCCCTCAAGGTCAGATCAGCCGGACTCAGCCCAGCAAAACAAAGTAGATCCTCCACAAACAGCTTAGATGAATTAAAGCAATGACCTCCGATGGCGTTCAATACATCTAAGAAGATGGTGCTCTTTTTGAAATTTTTGGGAGGAGAGGGGAGAGCTGGGAGATGTTCAAGCCAATCAGTGCAGCAGACCCAGGGCCGAGAAGGTTTTACAAAAAAGAAATCGTTTTTCCAATCCTTGATTTTGCTAGGATATCCCCCAACAAATGCACAGCCAGGTCGGCTGGTGACATACCAGGGTCCCTCGTCCGATCTCTTGATATGAAAAAAATAAGAGAGGGAGGGGTGGTCGTAAGGTAAGCCTAATGCCTTAAAAATAACCACTAGACTACACAAAATATGGAAGGAGTTAGGAGATAATTGGCTAAGGTTTAGCTGATAAAAGCTACTGAACTCCTGAAAGAACTCAGGAAGAGGAAAACGTAAACCCCCTCCAGCTGACCGCGGGTATAAAAACCCTCAGGAGGTTGGTTTGATCATTGAGAAGAGGAGGGGAATATGAACTCATAATCTAAAGGGGCCTGGCTGATCTGGCGTAGTTGGCCTCATCTGACTCATCCAAGGCAGGAACATATAGTTCATTCCAGGGATAATTGCCCGGAGGCGACTCTGATCTAAAACAAGGACTGGCCTTAGTCATTTGAAGGTCGGGTTCAGCTGAGGTCCCAGCTTCCTGGGGAGCCTCAGTGCGCACAACTTCTTCAATTGGCTCAACTCCTTCAGGGAGGGCAATCCTTTCGGGATAAAATGAACCGTACTGATCTACCTCTTTAAGGTCCTCGTCAGTTAGAGGGGAAGGAAACAATTGATTTGGAGAAGACATTTTTAACAAAAAAAACAGCTGAGAATAAACGTACCTAGGAGCTTTTCAGAAAGAAAAATGGAATGCTAAAGAGGTCGGATCCGATCTGTTTCGAAAATTGCAAAAGTGGACAATGAGGGACCCGGAGTAGTATATATATAGGGAGACCTCCCGAATCCTGGCCGTTGATCTATGATGCGATGTACGGTCCTGATTAGCCTCGGGAATCAAGCATGCCACCCAACGGTCGAAATTTTGAATTCAAAATTCAAAATTATTTAGCCGTTATCTCCCGCCTAAATCAAGTTTTCCTATTTAGAAGACTTTGTTCACCAGGATAACTCAGCACATACGAGCTTCTGGTCTACAACGTCAGCTCGACAGGGAGGGGGGAATGTGATATCCCATAAATATGATGACCTGCCTGATGAGCCGACCTACCTCCTCGTTGCTTTGCTCGCTGTTCTTCACACGACCTCGTCGTTCCTTCCGAACTCTTTTAGAAGACCGACCTGTTTTACCGACCTATTTCGCCTTACCTGTTGCCCCCGCCGACTTGTCGAGCGACCTCTTTTGGGATCCGGGCTTAATGACCGAGCTCTTCTCATTTCTTGCTTGATGTGTGTTCTTAACAAGGAAACTAGTCCTCTAAGATAGGTAAGTCCTAGATCCGCGGAGCAATATAAGGGATTTGATTGTATTCACAAGATCTTGACATATCTGGGTAAGATTTGGATAAACATGGAAAGTCCTTGCTGCAATACAACTCTTAGGTCTCCGCCTATAAATACCAGGTTTGGGGTATCAATTAGGCTCTCTAATTCATAATTGTCTTTACTTACCGCATATATCTCCTCATATTCTCTCGCCTGACTGAGCGTCAGAGGGGACCCGCCGAAAAAACTTCCGGCACCCTTCTCACTGTTGCTTCGTATTTTCAGGTCATTGCAGAAGATATTTACTGACATCCATGCCGTTATATTGAGTATTGGAGAAGAAAGAGAGGTGAACCCCCTCTCTATTGATATCAGCAAGTCACCGCAAATTTTGGTGATATCAATCATCATAACCTACATTGATATAAGATGAATCGGTCATTATTATCTAATACAACAAAAATAAACGTTACCAAATATTTTACATTATGTCTTCTATTGCCAAATATTCAGAGTCGAACTTATTTCTTCTTGCTTACAAATTGAAAATTGAGATATTAGAGAATTGAGAGCTTAGAGAATAAAGATAGAATCCAACAAATTGTGAGGATAAAATGATTCTCATACACTCTATTTATAACCATCAAAATCATTTAAAATAAAATATTGCAAACGATCTTTTTTTTGACCGTTTGTAAATTACCGATCGATCGGTAATTGCTTGCCAAGCGATCGGTAAAGCTCTCATTTTTCATGCCAAGCAACTATATTTGCCAATCGATCGGTAAAGCTATCATTTTTCATGCCAAGCTACGGCATTTGGCGATCGATCGACAACCATTTGCTGATCGTTTGCCATATTTAAAATAATAATAATAATAATAAACATGCTAACGGGTCGTGCCAGCAGTAACACTGGCCCAGCACGGCCCTGTAATGTAGCACGGCTCGTGGTGTGCCTAGCTCGGACCAGGCCTCGTGCTGCCTTACCCGGTTGACATCTATAATCAAAGGCCCAAAATTCCAGTTCAATACCATCAACCCAGTTCTCAGTAGCCTGCTTTTTGCTAGATTGAGCTGTGATTAAAATATGTTATTAGTACCAGTGGCGTAACCACGATTCAGATTATTCTGACATTTATCTTGGAGTTATTAGGCAACAGAAAATTGACTAATTAGTGTTATATTTGTTGTTTGGTTGAATATTAGAGCTATGGAAAAATTTCACA
This sequence comes from Haberlea rhodopensis, assembly GCA_907163345.1. Taxonomy (NCBI): domain Eukaryota; kingdom Viridiplantae; phylum Streptophyta; class Magnoliopsida; order Lamiales; family Gesneriaceae; genus Haberlea; species Haberlea rhodopensis. Next base: position 1,036,184 of record CAJQUN010000164.1, read on the forward strand.
AAATAAAATCTACAATGGCAGAGACTTCCCATTCTCTTGATCAAACTGTGGTATTTAATTTTGAGAATCTTCTAGCAGACCCTGGACAACGACCACCAATATGGAATTATGATGCTGATCATAGGGATCGAGTACGAAGGACATATCTGTTAGAGGGACCATATCAGCCTATTGTGCATGACTTTCCACAAACAGAAATGACAAACACACAAAGAAGGTTCGTTGCTTATTGGTTTAAACAATATCCAGATTGGTTGGAGTATATCATATCCAAAGATAGTGAATATTGTCTTTATTGTTATCGTTTTAGGACTCAAAGTAACCAAGGTGGGACCGATACATTTATTGGTGAAGAATTTAGAAATTGGAGAATGAAAGAGAAGTTTGATCATCATCTTGGAAAGCCTTATGGTTTTCATAATCAAGCAAAAAAGAAATGCAAAGACCTAATGGATCAGAATCTTACAGGGAGTGTTTATTCTTTATTCATTGGAAAAAAAGATAAGGATAGAGTTGAATATCGAATTCGGATGAATGCAGCAATTGTTTGTGTTCGTTTCTGTTGAGAGAAGGATCATCATTCCGTGGTCACGATGAATCTGATTTATCAAGCAATATAGGCAACTATCTAGAACTTTTTCATTGGCTTGATGATCACAATGATCATATACATGATGCTTCATTAAAAAAACTCTGCTAAAAATTTACAGTTGATTTCATCTAATATTCAGAATGATGTTTGTGTTGCTGCTGCTGCTGAAACTACTTGTGTCATTATCAAAGATATAGGCGAGGCACATTTTGTTGTCTTGGTAGATGAGTCTCGTGATGCATCAGTGAAAGAGCAAATGTCAACTGTTTTAAGATACGTGAACAAATAGAGAAATATAATTAAATGTTTTCTTGGTATTGAGCACGTTTCTAGTACAACTGCAGCTTCACTTAAGCTTCTATTGAGAGGTTATTTTCTCATCATGATCTAAGTATATCAAGGTTATGTGGCCAAGATTATAATGGAGCAAGCAACAATGTTAATTTAAACTCTTATTTTACAAGAAAATGATTATGTCTTTTATGTTCATTGTTTTGCTCATCAACTCTAATTGAGTTTAGTAGCAGTTGCAAAGTATCATTTTCAAGTTCAATATCTTTTTGAAATCACATCAAAAGTCATGAAAGTCGTTGCAGCATCTAGTCTAGTAAAACTATATTCTATTATCATCACATAAATATATTACCAATGCATTAACCAAACAAATATATTTAAACGATTTTATATTTTTATATACAGATATACTGATTGTGAACAGATCTGAGGGGTTGTTAAGAATTGGAGCAGAGATATTTTAATATGGGCATGGACTCACATCTCGAAAAACTCAATACCATGTTCCATGGATTTGTTCAGTTTATTTATTGTACAATAAGTTCAACCAACGCACGAACTCGAAATGCTTTGTGGGATCACTGGAGAGGCGATTCTTGAATAAATCAATAGACTTGAATCAAAATATGCACAAGGAAAACCAGGATTTTTATATTATGATATGATTAGTATTTATTAGCATATTAGGGTTTTTTTTTAATTATTTGATTAAAAAAATATTTATCAAAATAACCTAATTTTTTTGATATCGAAATAACATAAGTCGCCATTTGATAAGAAAATTATTTTTTTTATCGAAATTGAGGTCGTCTCAGATGGCATATATATATATATATATATATATATATATATATATATATATTATTATATGGAAGTTGTCATCTGAGATGACGACTTTCATATATGGTAAGCAATTCCATAATTAACAAAATAAAATCTATTTTGTACTTTAAGTGTATGTTTCCAACTTTTGCTATTAAACGAGTAGTTTTCAAATAATACGTGATGTCATATGATGAATCCGTTTTTACGGTAAAATCACATGCAAGCGCCGAGTAAGAGACATCCCGAGCAAAAAGGCCCAAACACAAATTGCCCGAAGAACAACAATACCTGCTCGGCATACTGGTCAAAGAGTAACAGAAGACCCGGACGTAACTGACAAATTAGTCGGCGCAAACAAACGTGTAATAATAGAACGCGAATTTCTTGGACATGTCTTGAGCCAATAATGTCACGATCAGAGGAGATGCCAACTGATGTGACTAGAAATAGACACATATATTGCGCTTAATTGTCAACGATTTGGTATGTTTTGATGGATAATTTGATACATATGCTACCTAATCGTATATTTGATTTTTGTATTGTTGCAGCTTGACACAAATTTTTGCATGATCTACTGGTTTGAACCTAATAGGATGTCTAACAATATTTCTTGACGAATTCATGCTTTAACAAAAAAAAATGTTGTAAGTAAAATAATTCTCCTTTAATATCTCGTACCATAACCAACATGTGTTTTTTTAGTACAATCCTACACTATTTGGGGGAGGAGTCTGGGAGATCTCGGGTTGGAGACTCTTAGCACTCAAATGAATATGGTGCTAGCTTGGATAAGGTCCTTCGGCTAACCAACATGGGTTTTGCATTGCTCAAATTGTTCATGCTTTGACGGGCTGAATTTTTCAATTTTCTACTACTGGGAGCCATGAAAGCAACGGCACGTTGTTTTTAACTACATTAGAAAATGTTTACATATTTACTGAGATGGCAGACTATACATGATGTTTCTAAATCTGAAGGTGACACCGAAAATTGCAAGTTTTATTGTTAATAATCTTACTAATGATCATTATTTGTGCAATTTAGTGGCATGTTAATTTCTCTATGTTTGTTTTCATGTCTAATATCTGATTTGAATTTGTTGGATATACATGAACAATATGATATATCTTTGTTTTACTAACTCCACAAATCTGAATAAAGATGTAGCCTCTCTTTGCTGGGTTCTTTGGATTCTATGTTTGGAGCAAACATATAATTCTGGCATATAAATAATTGTTGGACAAATTTTATTTAATTTTCTATGTTTTGAATGTATGATTGGATCAAATTCTTGAACAGTGGTATGCTCATTCATTTAAAAATACAAACGTGTTCCATATATACAATACATAATATTCATCAACTAAATTATATACACACCACACGTGTACGTAACCGCTAGTATACATAAAGTTCAAATATATATATATACAGATACACAACATACATGCATACATACATATCTAAATTAAGCCCATGGACTAGGGGGCTACCTCCGCCCCTAATTACGCGAGCCTATACAACAAAATTGAGGGTTGTGAAAATAAACATGATAAGAACAAAAATTCGTAACCATGATTTTATATTGGGGTTTGCTTAGTCATTTATACACATCGAGTTCAACTACATATATATGTACATACATACCTATAATATAATTGATGGCTATGAATATAAACATCTTAGAAACAAGATTTTTAACGATAAAAACTGGCAATTTCTTGCAAATCATTCAAATCTTCGTCAACACAGATACAGATTAAATGGGTTTTAAGTAAATCCTGATTTTGTATTATTTCATCCCAAATGTATGAAGTTCGCTTGGTCAAGTTAAGGAGGTGTTGGAAATCTAATATTTTGCGATTTTTCTTTTGTTAAAAAATAATAAAAAACCTTTTTTACGAAATAATGATATCTATTTAAAAAAACTTTATTCTATAAATAATATTATTTATTTATTTTGTAAAAAATCTGAAGCTTAAAAGCTGAAAACCAATTCTGAAGTGGACCAAGTGGTGAAGAACATTGGCACATGGCACTAGCATAGTTGTTCGCGTAACTTGTTCCCACATCGACTAAATTTAAACATCAAAGAGAAGCATACTGTATAAATAAACAGTTGAAAAACCTTTAAACCACGCAGCTGCGCAGTGAGCACATAGCGAATTATTCTTTCGCCTTTTACTAAAGAATACCGTGTGCTCGTTGCATTTAAGCAGCATACGCCACTTTTTGGAGGGTCAGCCTTTTAAGGTAGGCCCCAACAATTTAGTAACAATATTTGTTAAAATGCAACGCCTCTCTTTGATGAATATTTAAAGGCTGATTGGATTCGAGGGTTACGGATATCAGATTGATTTCGTTGATTTCGGTAATCTCTTTTTGTGCATTATATTTGATATTTTTCATGTTTATATATGAATCAGGCGCAATCAATGACAGATTTGTTTCTGTTTATTTTTCGCTGCGTTTGGATCTGACGCCGGGTAGTTCAAACATGGTATTTTGTATGTATTTTTGCTCAAAAAATTTCGTTATATTTTATCAAATACGTACTAATCAAATTAGTTATAATCATCTTATTTTGTTTTTATCACTAAATATATTGTGAATTTTTAACATGGAAAATTATAAAAACCATTTTTGATCTAAATTTCATTTTATTTAAAAAATTATATTTTATACCCTAAACTTTCTTAAATTATAATATTTTGTCGATTTAGTGTTTTTATTGAAGATTATCTTTGAATCCATTATCACCTAATAATATCTCAAAGATATAATCCTTAGGCTAGATGTAGCAAATTTTTAAAATGAAAAAAAAAAAAAAAAATTGGTATCAAAATTATCTCAGCTACAGGTAAATCAAATTATTTCCAAACTTATGAAAACTGGATAGCTCACGTTTTGAAGTTTAAACGTATGCAAGTAAAACTTTATCCAACTCAACTTTAATAGATCTTAAAATTTTGGTAACATGTGATATGTCCATCAAGAAGAAACTATAAAAAAGCTCTCTTTACCACAAAAATACCAGTTCTATGGCAAAATAAATATTAATATCAATAAAAAAGGGTAAACTCGATGCATAAAACTCCCGTTATGCGCTGAATTGGGGAAAGGTCGGGTCATTTTAGGTATAATGTACACATATTTCTCTTGGTTTCACTAATAGAAAAATCAGCTTTAGTGACGCTAAAAAACGTCAGGAAATGTGACTATAGTGACACTTTTACTTTTAGTGACGCTTGCTTATATGTAGGTTGAAAAGTTGTATTCGCGTCGCTTTAAAGCGCCACTATAATGGTATAACCTACATACCCATTGAAACAATCACCTACGAAGCTTTCATTGCATCACAATTTCTTAAAAGCTGTTTTTTTTTTCATTTTTCGAGCTTATACATATAAAAACAAATAAAATAAAAGCAATCATCTGTATTAAATTTGTATTAATGTAACCTCATGATACCTGCCACAAAATTCTATCCAATATTAAAGTACAAATTACAAAACTAGTAAATTAAAATCAAGTTCAATAAAAAAGTCATTACAACTTAAACTAGTCATCAATATCTTTACAAACAGATCAACTCTGTAGACCTAATCACAATGTCCTGCGAGAAATGGTTTCAGTACGCCAGTACGCCACCCCACAGGAAAAGTTATCTCCTTCATGAAGGACAGATCCTGTCAGCCAATAACCATCCCAAGAACCATAAGTTGGAAATATTAAAATCTGTATCCCAAGTCCCAACTCATATTTCAACTTGCAAACCAAAAAAGCTCAATGTTCCTACCTTAGCTGGAGATCTGGAGGAAAAACGTAGTCAACGGAAAAGAAGCAATAATCATACCTGAACCGTTGTAAATAGAAATACTTCAACTTCTTCAGGCCGAGCTCCTTGTATCCACACTCGCTGCTTATAACAATTCTGTATAGCATATGCTGATTGTTTAAAGAAAAAAAAGAAGCTAATAAGCAAACCAGCTATGATCAGTGAATAGAACAGAGTAACCTCCTTAGCATTTAAACTGCTCAAGATCTTTCTTTCCCGGTGACCAAGTAAAACTCCGTAGCTCGAGTGATGAAAGATCCGTCTGAAATCATTTAATGCACACATAATTATTTATAAAACGCCTTCAATTTTTTTACAGAAGATATAATTAACATAATATAGATCGACCCTTATCATTAAGTACCATGACTTTAGTATTCGGTAACCAGAAACATGAAAAGAAAATGTGATAAAAAATTTCAAAGCCTACATATAGACTGACCTTCCCCTAAATCAAAGAAGGGGCCGAAATATGTTGATCTTTCAAATGGATCAAATCCAACAAACTATCAACGTATAACATCACATAATGATGACAACAATTAGTTGAGAGTAACAAGTGCAACTTAACAAATAAATAGCGGATCAGAGTTCGTGAATTACCCTATACATTACTTCAAAACGTAATCTGGCCGAGAGTGGTCATTGAACTAAAGCATCAAGCTGGTATGTGACAGCTTCTTCGGCAGTAAACTATAACATGAAAAATGAACAGAATTAGCTTCCTACAAGAAAATGATGCAATATATCTTGTCCAAGATTTCAGCTCAAATACATCCTACAAGAAAATGATGCAATATATCTTGTCCAAGATTTCAGCTCAAATACACTCAATCTTGATCCAAATGGCCTTTTCTTTCGAGACTCAACCCTGCAAATGAACATGGCAAACTCCTAGTAATTGTAGGCCAGAAAGAAGTAAGGAGCATGTGAGCTGGAGTAACTAGAAGATCGACTTCCACCAAATGAAAAACTATTCTGAGAATATAAACTTTGTCCGTATAGTCAGAACACTACATCCTTACCATGATTCATCCATGCTTCACTTAACATCGAAAAAGCACTTGTGCGTAAATCCCATTTAACAAAAGCTTCAAAGCACTATAAAAAATTAAGCAGGAGAAATTTTCAGGAGATACATACAAATCCAAAACCGAATAAAAAGAGAAGACAAATTTACCAAAAAGCCTGTAATTTGTCTGGGATAATTAGTTCCCTAAATCGAAATTTTCAGAGAAACATATGAATCCAAAAAGTTCTCCTTAACCTAATCAAATTCAAAGCTTCCTTCAAATTGAATAATAACTTTTGAAATGTTTGGTCAAAATCTGATTCGGTCTTCCATACAACAAAAACAATAGAACACAAAAAATCTTACATTTTTAATCTCCGAACAACAATCCGTGCTCGGATCAGCAAGGCACACAAAATATAATACCTCTAATCAAAAGCACATCCCCTGAATCCTCTCCTTAATCGTATATTGAACACAAAAAAACGAAATTGGAGATACAAATAGTATAATGAACACAGAAATTGAAGATATATAGAAGAATTGGAAACCGCACCTTTAGAGAATTAATGGCAAAATTTCGGCGGAATGGCGGAGAGGAGATGAAGTTATCGCTTGGACTGGCCCTTCGCTTTCCGATTCTGGATTTATAGCATGTTGGGAGAATGGAATGAAGAATGTTGAGGGAGTCAGAAAATGAGCAGTCAGTTGCTGAAAGGGTGAGATGGAAAAAAACAAGTGGGATCTGTTAAAATTAAGAAATGGACCGTAACAAAACCCAACAAATATAAAAGCGTGATTTTCAATTGTTTAATAGTGTGACTATAAATATATCAAATTTGGGGATTTTTCTAGTAGTATTTGTAAAAATATGTTTCCTCGACTCGACATGTGACATAAATGACACATGATAGCTAAAATACTTAATATCAATAATTTTGGAAAAAATTGAAGTTAGTCGTATTTAGTACGTAAATAAACATTAAAAAATCGGTTAAGATAAACATGTAAAGAAAGGGAAGTAATGTCGTTCAACCCCAAATTTTCCAAATGTTTAAATTAACCATTCGAATCTTTGTTTCAGTCGTCTTCGAATTTTTGGACAAATTTTACTTCCTTGGTATTTGGTATCCGTCTATGTGCAAAAAATGAAGTATTGGTCCATTCAAGAAATGTTATCAATACTATTATTATTATTATGTTTTTTTTTGTGACTCCTCTTTAACATTTAACAAAAAACAGAGGGGAATCTCGGTGTCGCGTTAGATAATACCCTAAGGTATCATTAGGATTGAGGTATGAGCAAGGCGTAGCTAGGAATTTGTATAAGAGGGACTAGAGGCGACGGCGTTGCGGGAGTTCGGGGGCGGAGCCCCCGAAGGATTATTGGAGATTCATATCCCGTGGCCCATTCACATAATGTTTATGTATAAAAAAGTATATATTTTTTTCATAATTATTTTATATAAAAAATATTTCTTCGCATACTCGTTAGTTATTGTTTAACAAGATAATTCTCCTCCATAACTTTTATTCACTTTTCTCAATCTTTTATATAAATAATTCAAAAGCCATTTACTCTAAATTTCAAAGTATTGTATACAAGGAGTTTGTTTAGATAGAATTTTTTTTTTAAAAGAAATACATTTTTACTAAAAAAATGTATATCTACATTTTTTTTTAAAAAAAAATACGCTTAAAAATGATAAATTAAATATGAGATAATGGGAAAAATAAGTATATTTTTACCAACAAATATTTTTTGGATAAATAAAGAAATCCAAAATTATTATGGAACGAGATCCAAAAAACTTATGAGAAGAGGTGATTGGGTTTTGAAATCATGACCCAAAGCATTTATACTCTACCATCTGCACCAGCCGCCTTTAACAAATCACTTACACAAATATGTATATATATACAAAAAGTTTGCGCAGGGCTGGGGGGGCTGAAACCCCCCAGCCCATGCCATAGGTACACCCCTGGGTATGAGATAAGTAATATAATGATTAAATTTATAAAATGATGATAAAAATAATGTAATAAGTTATATGGTATCTGGTTGGAGGATAAGATAGATGATTAATTTTATTATTTGGTATAATAATTAAAATTCCATCAGTACTATTTCCATGGATTTTTATAATTTATATATATAATAATAATAATTCATGGACCTATCTCTCATCTCCACCCCTTACAAAGACGTCTTCCGCATCCAGTGGTCATGGATATGTCATGGCACTCTAAGATAATAAAATAACCTGCTTCAATTTATGTAATATTTCGTATAGACAAATACATATAGATGTAACAATTTCAATCATATACAAAATTTACTAGCTAAATAATAAAGATTCTTCAAGAATTCTATATCTAATGGATCTTTTAGTAGGATTCGAATCGAAATTTTGTAAACTCTAATTCAATTTCGTGCTCCACCCCAGAAAAAGAAAATTCCGTTTCTTAAGGTTGTATAACAGGAAATGTTATATAAAACATAGTAAATGACTAACGTCCAAAAAAAAAAATTTCTCACCATGCCATGGTAAATACATATGGTTTAAATAATTTGTATTATATTGGTAAATTTCTTCGCTACCTCACGGGGTACTATCACATTGGGTGAATCACTGAAATGAGTCTCACATAAAATAATGGGACATTGATAAATTTGAGTCGTTGATCCAATATTTGAGATTGTGCAAAAAATGAGGTATATATTATAGGGGTCAACTGCTTTTTCCAATCAATTCAAACAATTCTTATTCGAACTACAAAAAATCCAAACCAACAAAACGGAGAGGTTTCAACTCAAAATTCTGCCATAAGGAGTCATGATTTATTCATATATGTTTAATTACTAAATGAAATAGTAATTATTGGAACTGAACTTCAAATCGTAGACAATTAAAGATGAACATTAAAAAATAAACACTATTTGGTACAAATAATAAAATAATGATAGATTTTACATGTTTATTTATATTGTTTCACTGATTAATTATTCTATTTTATTTCTTATCCTATAAAATTAAATTATTCATCAACAGAACCAAATAATAACTAAATGTATGGATGAAATTTTATAAAGTGATTTTCATTATTTAAATTTAAGATAGTAAATTCACGAGTTCGAAATAATTAAACTAACATCCACTTTTTAAAATTTTAATGTTAATCTGTTATCTTTGTTTTTTGAAATGTAGGTCGTTTTCCACATGGTGCTGATTTTAATTTTCATGTGGAGCAAAAAACATTATTTTTTTGAATTTTGTGATCATTTTTTAGCTACTAAAAGTAAAGTGTTATAGAAAAAATATTTTTTAATAATTTTAGCATCTAGTTTGAACAATAATTGATAGATCTCTTATAGAATAGCTGTATTATAATATCACTCCTATAATTTGTAATAAATATAATAAAATTACAAATGTTTCCTATAATTTAATATAAAAATATATAACAGATGAAATATATATTATTGTTTAAATTAGAGAGAGTGAAATTCATTATTATTCAAACTAGATAGGTCTCTAGATAATTCACCCATGTTTTTAATAACATAACATAAGATATGTAACTGGTATACTGTATTCTATTATCATCAAAATAAATATATTACCAATGCATTAACCAAACAAATACATTTAACCATTTTTTTGTATTTTTATATACAACTATACCAAATTAATGTGTAACTAATACCAAAATTATTAGGATTAATACCAAATTCAAGTGTAATCATTATCGAAATTATTTAAGTTTAATATTAATTCATGTCTAACTAGTACCAAAATTGTATATGTTTAATATTCCAATTTCATGTGTAAATATTACCGAATTATATATGTTTAATACCAATTTCATATTTAACTTGTACCAAATTGTATATATTTCGTACCAATTTCAAGTGTGACTAGTACCAAAATTATTAAGTTTAATATCAATCACAATAGTAACAAAATTGTATATGCTTAATATCAATTTGAAGTGTAAATAATACAAGTATAATACCAATTTTATGTTTAACTAGTACGAAAGTTTAATATCAACTTTAAGTGTAACTTGTATCTAAATGTTGTATAAGTTTAATACCAATATAATTTGTAACTAGTGACAAAATTGCATATGTTTAATACCAGTTTTAAGTATAACTTGTCCCAATTTTGTATAGGTTTATTATCAATGTAATGTGTAACTAGTACTAAAATCGTATATGCTTAATACTAATTTCATGTGTAACTAGTACTGAAATTGTAGATGTTTAATATCAATTTTAAGTGTAACAAGTACCAAATTTATATGTCTAATACTAATTTCAAGTGTAACTAGTACCAAAATTGTATATGTTTAATATTAGTTCCTTATGTAACTAGTATCAAAATTGTATATGATTAATGCCAATTGCAAATGTAAATATTACCAAAATTGTATAGGTTTAATACCAATTTTATGTGTAACTAATACCAAAATTATATAGGTTTAATACAAATGTTATGTGTAACTAGTAGCAAAATTGTATATGTTTAATAACAATTTCATGTGTAACTAGTACCAAATTTGTATAGGTTTAATACCAAATTTATGTGTAACTAATACAAATATTGTATTGGTTAATACTAAATTTAAGTGTAACTAGTAACAAAATTGTATAAATTTAATACAAATTTCATGTGTAACTAGTACAAAAATGTTATATGTTTGAAATAATTTGAAGTGTAACTGATACTAAAATTATATATGTTTAAAACCAATTTGAAACTGAACTAATACCAAAAGTATTTGATGTTAAAATCAATTTGAAATTGAATTAATACAAAAAAATATTGTAGTTTATACCAAATTGAAGGATTCTTATAATAAGAGGGTTGAAGCTACTGGAGTTACCAATTTGAAGGAGTTTTATAATAAGAATATTGATGTTATGGAACCCCAATAAAGTTTGCTCCGCAACTCTAAAGAGAGAGATGAAAATGGTTGGAGGAAGGGGAATATAATGGTACTATGGTCATTTTGTGTTGTTAGACAGTGATAAATAAATTTAAAAGTAAAATGAAGAGTTGAAACATGATCTTTCTGACAAAGGAATTGATTTATAAAAGATTATGTCTAGGGATTTGTGAAGGACACTTTTGCGAGTTAATTATACAATTTAAAAAGTTTTTGGCTAAAATAAAATTTAAACATGTTAGTTAAACTTTATGTTAATTGAAGTAAAATACATTTGTTGCTAGTATTAGTGATACTATGATAATTTCAGTGACATATATTTATATATATTATCTTTAAATTTGGTAAAAATATTTTTGGTGTTATATTTTATTTGGACGTGTTTGTTAAACTTTATATTACGTAAAATAAATATGTATTTGATGTTAGTATGAATGATATTATGATGATTTCAGTGGCATACATTTATTTATATGCTTCTTGAATTTGGTAAGAATATGTTTGTTGATTTTACATGATTTTAGAATATATATATATATATATATATATATATATATATATATATATATATATATATATATATATATATATATAAGCGTGTCCCATCAGTGTCGTATCCTGAAAATTTTGAAAATCGTGTCCGTGTTGTATCGTGTCAGTGTCTGTGCATCGTATGTTCCTTACAAATGTGCAAATGACAAAACATGCTCAATTCACCGTTGAACCCTAATAATAATAGTCTCATTCTGCACGTCTTGCGTGCATATACATTTTTTTTTGTAAATTATTATGATTTGTAACGTCGTTTTTTATTTTGGTTTTACCTTTTTTAATTTAAATTACAAAATGATTATACAGTATTTTTATTTTAATTTTTTTTGGAATTTAATAATTTTTTTAGGATAATACGATAATTTGTCTGATAGGTATGATGGTAATTTGTATGATTGTGAATGTCATAATGTAAATTAATTGTTACATCGATAGCAAGTGTGATGATAATATTTTAGATTGGTAATATTATATATATATATATATATAATAACAATAATAATAATAATAATAATAATAATAATAATAATAATAATAATAATAATAGCATGAAACGTCCTTGATATCAAAATCTTCCCCAAAATCTGATTTAGCATGATCTCAAATAGAGAAAGGTCACAAATTTATCTACACGGAAAGAAGCATCAAAGATCCATCGTTTCCTTGAGACAAAACAAGAAAACAAAGGCAAGATTTAAAGAAAAAGCGCCTCCAGAACAGTTTCATGAGAAATATATCCGGCCCAGACCCACCAAGATAATTAAAAATTAAATCAAATTGACTGCATTTTTTTTCTTTCAATCAAACCGATTGAATTTTATTATCAAAATCGAACCGATAAAATATGTTATTTTAGTCGGTAGTCAAATTAACCGATATTTTTTAAAAAATAAAAAAATTTAAAACTTAGTTACTTTGATTTTAAAAATTTTAAAAGTAAAATTTAAATAAAAAGAATGATATAAATTGATTTAAAAAAAAATATTTACAAATATTAAAAATTAAAAAAAAAATCGATTTATTCGGTCAATTCGGTTAACCGATATTTCTAAATTGAAAACCGAAACCGAAACGAATTAACCGAATTCGAAAAAAATCACACAGAATTTCAAAAATAATTGAACCGATTTTTCAAATTTGTTCAATTCAATATGTTAATTCGATTTAACCGAAATTTTGCTCCAAGTACTCGTAATGATGACCTCGGTTGGAGAAACAATTAGAGCAACCTCAACGTCACAAAGCACTGATAATTCATAGGCCTTCTTCAGCAGAGCGTTGCGGCGTCTTCTGAAAGTCACTTGTCGATTTGTTGTGTTTTGTAATCTGCTTGAACTCGATCTTCCCTCTCGCAATCTTCCGCTGAAGAAGTTGCTTGGACATTGTGGAATTCCATTTTTGCAACAAAAGAAACATCAGTGTGATTCTTGACAGGTGAAATTAAAAAAAAATCAAATCAAACTTTGCACCCTTTGTCGGATTCCGGAAACTTTCGGATTCCAGAAACTTTTTTTTTTTTTTGAGTCGAGGATTCCAGAAACTTCACACAATAGCAAAAACTTATGCTTGAAATGCATTAATACCCGGGCCAGCAGCGGAGAGGATACTATTCATTACTATTCCTTATAACAGTGCAAACGAGAGAAAATATGCACACAAAATTTACTGTTGAAACTCTTAATATATATATATATATATATTAAAGGCTACCTCCTCCCTAAATACTCGAGCGTACAACATAATTGAAAGCTATTTCCGAGTTTAGGAGGTGCTGGAAAACCAATTTTTGTTGCGATTTTCTTTTGTAAAAAACCCCTAAAAAATCTTAAGCTTAGAGGCTGAAAACCAATTCTGAAGTGGTGAAGAATATTGGCAATTTGGCACATGGCAGTAGCATAGTTGTCCCCGTTACTTGTTCCCACATCGACTAAATTTAAACATCAAAGAGAAGCCTACCATATAAATTTAACAGTTGAAACGCCTTAGGAACACGCAGCTGCGCAGTGAGCACATAGCGAATTATTCTTTCGCCTTTTACTAAAGAATACCGTGTGCTCGTTGCATTTAAGCAGCATACGCCACTTTTTGGAGGGTCCAGCCTTTTAAGGTAGGCCCCAACAATTTAGTAACAATATTTGTTAAAATACAACGCCTCTCTTTGATGAATATTTAAAGGTTGATTGGACTCGAGGGTCACGGATATCATCAGATTGATTTCGTTGATATTGGTAATCTCTTTTCATGCATTATCTTTTCAGCCTTTTAAGGTAGGGCCCAATAAATTAGTAACAACATTTATTACATAAAATTTAAACGAATTATGAATATTTTCGTTGAATAATTTTATTAAAGATTCATCTTCGAATTCCATTAGCCCCTAATATATTTAAACATAGACTCCCTTATTAATATACTTAACTATAGAGTCTCTTAAATTAGATGTTGCTAAATCTAAAAATTTTTTGGGTATCAAAGTTATAAAGTTTGATTAAGGAAAAAAATGGAATTTAGACACCTTAAAAATATTTTTTGTTTTTTAAATTTGCAGTAGCTTAAGTAACTTTAAGTTTGATGATGCATGACGATGATGGAATACATAGAAATGTTCGATAAAAATATCAACAAGTTAATATGATGCAAAATATTATAATTTATGAAAGTTGATGATATAAGCTATAATTTTCTAAACAATAGTTATAAAGTGAAATTTGGATCAACTGTTATATGTTTTCTTTTTCCCTTTATAATATTGACTTGGTTCAGCTACCAGTAAATCAAATTATTTCCAAACTAACGAAAATTGGATAAATACTTTCGATGATCAAATAATTGAATATATCTTGCGAAAAGTCAAGAACAAAGTACTTTTTTCCAAAGCATGATTTAATTCTTTATATAGTTATAAGTTATGCCAAAAATTAATGAATTGAGATAAACTAACAAATATTTTAATATTTAATAATAATGTAGTGAATTAATCAAGTTAAATTATGAAAAATATTCCATTCAATTTATTAATTTAATTGACCAAATGTTTGTACCTCTATATTAACTTAAAGTAAAATATAAAAATATATTAAAAATTAAGACTAAAGGAGAAAATTCTTTTATTTGATATTCTTAAAATTTTTTTTAGGGATGGTGTAAACTAGGCCAAGTAAACAATTAGCAGAAGCAGATATACGTATGCAAGTAAAACTTTACCCAACTCAACTATAATACATCTAAAAAATTTGGTAAAATATGATGTCATCAAGAAGAAACTATAAAAAAAATACCAGCCCTATGGCAAAATAAATATTTAATATCTATAAAAAGGGTACATTCGGTGCACGAAACTCTCGTTTGCACTGAATCATGGAAAGAGCGGGCTATTTTGGGTCTAATGTATGCATTTTTCAATGTTTCCTCGACTCGATCTTTAACGTCCATGATACATGACAACAAAAATATTTAATATCAATAATTTGGGAAGTTTTTTTCCCACATTTTCCCCGGTTCGTGTTTCCCTTAACACGAAAAAATCCAATATTATGCCTATACAGTATACCACCACCTAATCTTGTGAAAAAAAACTGAATTTAGTCGTATTGGGTATGAAATATACTTTCAAAATCGGTTAAGATAAACATGTAAAGAAAGGGTATGCCGTTCTACCCCAAATTTCCAAAATTTTGAAAGGGAAATTTGCGCCCAGGTACTCTTTACAAAAAAATATTGCAGATAAATCTTTCTTTTTAAAATGTCTACAAATAGATATAAGGTGAAGAAAAGTTTATCCATGTAAGTCTATTTTCTAAACTTTTGCTTTAAAAATGTTTTTTTACCGAAATATTCTTACTTTTTGCATTGTCTTCCTTTTTGAATTCTCTCTTCCTTTTTGCAAAACCATCTCTTTCCAAATTTCATGCACCAGTTGTTTTTAAAATTTTTATGCACCAGTTAATTTTTAAATTTCCATGCACCAGTTAAAAATCCAAGCACCAATTAAAAATATATATACTAATGTAAAATCATGCATTAGTGTAATGTCATGCATAATGAAAAGTGTAGTGGGATAATGCTCGTGGCCATTGGCCACCTCTCTACCACTGGAAGTTCACAACGACACCTTTATCGAATTGATTTTGTATATAAACAAAATAAAATAAAATAATTCATTATTCAGGAAAACAAAAGATTATTTTTGCAATGGCTTACACACATTTTTTTGAGTAGGATGGCTTTACATTACACAGTGTATGACTTTACATTATTGCATGATTTTACATATGCTTGAAAACTTCTTCAAAACAGAGTTTCAACAAAAACTAATCTGATGAGAAGATGTATTAACTTGGTACGTGATTCTTTGTATGTGTTGCATGTGGTGAAGCTGAGGAAATAACAAACATTCGTTATTTGCCCGCCATTTCGTTTTTGTGTTTGGAGAAAGTGTTATAGGTGGTTTAACTTTGAATCGTTGATGCATGTCGACCCGAATACAAACTTTTGGGTTCATTTGGGAAAGGGAGAATGGTTAACTTAATGTGTTATTTGGAGTATTTGGTTAGATCGTAACAAAAAATTGTTCATAAATGAGCTTGTATCTACAACAGTGAAACTGGTGAAAATAAGATCTTGGCATTGATTTCAGTGAAAAATTAGGCATTCATCCATATTCGTATTAGACTAGTTTGGTCAACTCGCATGTTGTTTGACGTTGAATCATGAGTTGTATTTCTGGTTTATTTTGTTGCTCTTCTTTTGCATTTGCTTTTGTAATAGTGCATGACTTTTGTAAAACTTTTGGGTTTTAATACAGTGCTCAATCTTATAGACTTTTTCTTATGAAAAAAATCTAAAGCTTGCACGCTCCAGAAATCACATAGACAGAGTAATAGTCCTAAATTTTTAGCACTAATCAAATGTGGTTCCCAAAGAAATTTTTTGATAAAAGTAGTCTCATATAATAATTTTTATCAAATATGGTCGCATGAAAATTTTTTGTTACCAAAAATGATTCTATTTTTTGTTAAGGGTTTAAGAACCACTTTTGTCAAAAAAAAAAATGATAGCCATGGACTCTATTTAAACATTTATGTGTTTGAAAATTAATTGCTTTGTGACTGTATTTGATTAATGCTAAAAATTTGGAACAACTATTATAAATGCTTATATTCTGTAAGACCATTTTTGAAAGTTTCTCGAAACTATATGCACTTTTCTAATTGATACAACTTATTTGTTTATGCATTATTATCAATAATGCAAATTTATTTTTGTGCATATTCCAAATTTATGATTATATTCCAAATTTAAAAAGCATTTTGACACCTATTTATTTAATAATAAATGCTAACGATATTTAAAAAAATCGTGAAGGAACATAAGAAAAATACGAAGAGACGCATATATAACTTCATATTTAATTTTCCTTCCAAAAGGAGAAAAGTAAAGTCCCATTATTTAAGTGTTTTATTTCTTCACGTTACATATTCGATGCAACGCTAATAGAATCATTGTCACTCTCAATAGTAAGTAACATAGAAAGTAAATTTGAGAATACCATAATCAGTGGCATTGAAATTCATAAAAGTGCTTTCCACTGCAATATCTAGCGTCATCCGGAAAAATCCTGTACCCCCAATAATAGATAATTCTCGGGCAGCATTCAATGTAGGACTCCTTCTTAACACAGAGATCATACTACCGTTATATGGACCTATTTTGAAGAGAAAATTAACATTCAGGTACAATACAAATTCCTTCAAGTCGGAATAACCAGCCAGCCCTTGCGCACGGCCGATTGCCTGGGAAAATATGGATATGGTCCGACAGTTACTAAGTCATCGGCCATGAATAGTTGTCCAAACGATGTTGGTGAAGTTGAAGTAATGTTAGAACTGGCTATTTCGTAAATTGTTTGTCCAGGACCACCTAAAACATCTTGAACGTATACCTGAATTATCGTAGTTTTCGTCAAGGGCTGATACTTTAAATTTTGAAACCATGTATTCACCGGCCGAGAGCCTTGGCATGATACCACAATCGCATGAGTAAAAAAGTAAAGGATAAACATCATGTTGTCCTTTAGCTTTGCCATCACTCTTATTTGGTTGTCTTCTTAGAGATAATATCTATGATTTTATGTAAGTATATATATACATTGTGCGGTGGATCAAGAATATTACAGACGCAGTTGTGCCAGGGTATATGATAAATGCTTTTTACTATATATTGACAATAATACCCTTTAATTGATTGTTAGTTTTTTTTCTTTTTTAGTAAATTCACTAATAATCTCATTTGCTAATATAAGTTATTTAAAGCATATTATTGAAAAATTATAATTATATTTGTCAATACATACATTAAATAGTAGAAATATTATTAATTAAATAACTGTTAGTTTTACTTCCATCTTAAAAAGTACTATTAATAAACTAATTCTTAATTTTATTTTTATCTCGACTTATGTTTTTTTTTACCCCAAATTTCGAAACAAGTGATGTTTCATTTTTATGTTTTTCATATTATATTCCATATTTCTTAATTTTTTGTTATAATTTTATGGCTGCTCTTTAGATTATTATTTTAAAATAAAAATTATTTATCAATATATAGTTAACACATTTGTGCATTCATATCTTCAAAATAAAAAAAACAAAATAAACAATAAATTAATTTTAATATTTAGTGTCTATGCAGATAAAATGAATAGAGTCCAAATAATATCTTTATGCTATAAAAATTATGCTGTCAAATTTATATTATGTATTTTATCAAAAAATAAAATGAAATACACAGAAATATCTTACTTTTAATCATAAATTTTAATATATTTTATATTTTATCCCAAAGTTTAATAAATTTTTGGTAACTCAAAATTTTGTATCCCAATTTCTTAATTTATCTATTTTGTGAAAACTATTGACCAGTAGTTTGTATAACCATACTAAAACTTTGGGATAAATTATGAATAATATTAAAAATTAAGATTAAAATATTTTTTGTTATTTTGTAATTTATTTATATATGATAAAAAATCAGCAAATACTTTAGTTCTTGACAAACAAAAAGTTTTTTTTGTGGTATCAAAATTTTATAATATAAGAAAAGTTACTATAATTATAATCTTGTCTAGTACTAACTTAATAGATCGGTGTAGTGTTATTAATACTTTTTCTAATGTAAATAACATTCCTTATATATACATATGGCTTCTGCTGTTTAAAAAATATAATGTATTACATACACATATTTGCCTATAAAAATTGGTATCCAAGACATAAAGTTATGTTATTTAGTATTATAAGGCGGTTGGAGATGGGCGACTTTGAGGAAATAATTTAATTATATTTTAAGGAGTATATTTGATTTTTAAAAAAATATAATATGTTAAATTTTTTTATTCAAATGTCATGATCTAGGATCAAAGGTTTGTCATTTGTACCAAAAATTATAGGTGGTGGTAACAATATATCTCAAATATTTTAAAGTGTACTGTAGCCCAAACATCACTTTTCGACCGCTCTCCAAGTAGGATAATTATTGCACTAAACAATTTACTCAGAGTAACCGCAGTCCCTGCAATTAATGAGAATC
The DNA here is from genome assembly GCA_907163345.1 of Haberlea rhodopensis. NCBI lineage: Eukaryota > Viridiplantae > Streptophyta > Magnoliopsida > Lamiales > Gesneriaceae > Haberlea > Haberlea rhodopensis. The sequence continues at coordinate 1,055,840 of CAJQUN010000164.1, forward strand.
GAATACATGACCTTGATCTTTTTACCAAAAGCTATAGACTGTGGTAACCGTGCAACTCAAATATATTAAATAATACAGCAACCCAATCATCACTCTTTGATCGCTCTCCAAGTATAGACAGTATACATGATGTATATGTATTCCTAAATATATATTTTTAAAAATAACATAATTTTTCATAAAATAATGCAATAATTATTTGATACAATCTATTCATATGATGATCACAATTGTAGTTTTGAATATGATATAATATAGTTCTAAAATAATCGAATAAATTATTACAAAATAAATTTAAACAAAGTAAAAATGAATAATAATAAACTTTTGTGATTGATGTGACTAGAAATAGACACATCTTTAGTGCTTAATTGTCTACGATTTGGTAGGTTTTGATATATAATTTGATACGTATGCTACCTAATCGTATATTTGTGTAATTGCAGGTACAATCGAAGAAAACGAGCTAAAAATGATGTGTAAAGACCAAGGAGAGACATGGACATGACAAGGACTAAAAGTTGATCAAGAAAAGGGCAAAAATGTAATTTTGAAGAAGGAGATCGATTGCCACGAAGAGGAGATCGATCGCCTATGGACAGAAACTTAATCAACAAAATTCACGAACCAGCGATCGATCGCGAAGAAGTGGCGATCGATCGCCAAAGTCTACTGGAGCTCGGCGATCGATCGCCACTTTAAGGTGATCGATCCCCTCAAGGGTTTTTCCGAAAAAATAATGCAGCGATCGATCGCCACATTCAAGGCGATCGATCGCCGAAGAGTCCGAAAATTAGGAAATTAGGTCTTTTACCATGTTTAAAAGATTGTAACCTATTTTATCAGCCACCAACCCCCATAACTCGAAAATTATTGAGTTTTTGATATTTTTTCCATACTCTTAGAATAATTTGAGATTTTAGATTAATTTTCTTTCAAGTTTTCTTCAAGAACAACGAAGAACGGAACCGGAATCGACAAGTCGGAATCGTGATTTATCTTAGTAACTTTCTTTCCTTTATTTATTTAATGTTTTTCATCGAATTTTTATTGTTTTTAGATTTAATTATGTTAGGCTAAAACCCTTTGATTCTTGGTTGAAGGGATACCTACTTTTGGATTTGAATCTTTTATGAGAATTTGGTTTGATTGTTGAATTAGATTTCGATTTCAATTTGTTTCTCAGATTTCGAATTCCATGATTGTTGTGTTTGTGTATTAGACCGATCACCTAATATTCAATTACATAATCGATAGTTTGTTAAGAAACAACTAAGATCAATAATTAACCGGCTGTAGGTGTTATTGAATTCTTAGGAGAAACGGTTGAGTAATCAATTTTAACGGCTGTAGTTTTCATTGATTAGATTTATCGAACTCATTAGTTTTGAAAACTATCATTGATTTAATCATTAACGGCTGTAGTGATGATTAGAGATTTGGTAAGGGTTGAATTGAATGCTATTTTCTCTTTGACTACGAATAAGATGAGTAGGAATTGAATTTCCAATCGATAGATAATTGAAAGAATTCGAATGTTTTGATTTGATGACTAAAAGATAATTTTCCAAAAGTACGGTTACCTGGAAACCAAGAATCGCTTCACTCTCATAAGTTTAAATCATCTTAGTAATCTCGTTAATTAGTTTAATTATAGAATTTGCTTAGTAGTAATCATTCATCCTAAAACCCCCCTGTTACTATTCGTTTTTGGCACGAAATAAATTTACCTTCCCTGTGGGATCGATCCCTACTTCCGATACTACATATTTTTGCTATTAACTGAAGAAGAGTTAATTTGGGCGTACGCGATAAGCGCTACCAAATTTTGGCGCCGTTGCCGGGGAAGGCAACATTTATTTGTGTCGATTTTTTTTTATTGATTATCCCGCATTACTACTTTGGTTTGTTAATGAGTACAGGTGGATCGTTCAATCATGAAGATAACTTTCACTACGATCCGGAGATTGAGAGGACGCTACATCAGAGAAGGAGAGAAGCAAGGCTGCTTGAAGAAGAAGAGAGATCCATGATGGCTGCAAATCAAAGCTTGAGGCAGTTGGCGAATCCTAACTTGGATCAACAACCGCTCTGCATCAGTTTCCCTGCTCTGGCCAATAATGTAAACTTCGAACTTAAGTCTGGTTTAATTCACTTATTGCCAGCTTTTCATGGTCTTGCAGGTGAAAACCCGCATAAGCATCTGATGGAATTCCACGTGGTGTACACTACCATGAAGCCGACCGGGATCACTGAGGATCAAATAAAGCTAAGAGTGTTCCCGTTTTCTCTAAAGGACGCTGCAAAAGACTGGCTCTTCTACTTACCATCCGGATCGATCACCACATGGACTGACTTACAAAGAGTATTCCTAGAAAAGTACTTCCCAGCTTCAAGGGCAACGAACTTGAGGAAAGAGATATATGGTGTGAAGCAGCTCTACGAGGAATCACTACACGAGTACTGTGAGAGATTCAAGAAGTTGTGCGCAAGTTGTCCACAACACCAGATAAGTGAACACCTTCTCATCCAATACTTTTATGAAGGTTTACTTTCTTCTGACATGAACTTAGTGGATGCGGCAAGCGGAGGAGCATTTATAGATAAAACAGCGGAGGAAGCTAGAAGGTTGATAGCTAACATGGCGGCCAACTCCCAACAATTCGGATCTGTGCGCCATGGACAACCGCAAAGAAAAGAGGTAAACGTATCAAACCTAGAACAACAACTGATAGACCTCACTTTTCTTGTGCGTGGTATGGCAGGTGGAAATGTAGGAAAGACAAAACCATGTGGAATCTGTCTGGCTGCGAACCATTCCACAGACGCATGCCCCTCACTACAAGAGACAGCCACGGAGAACGTGAATGCTGCGGGAGGATTCCCAGGCCCCCCACAAATGAGTTATGACCATCCACCACACAACTACAATCAAGGGTGGAGAGATCATCCGAACCAAGGTTATGGAAACCCACAGATGAACCAACCTCCACCTTACAGACCGCCATATCAGAGACCTCCACCACCGCCAGTGCACCCTCCTTCTGACAGGTTAGAACATAGCATTAAAATTATGCTGAAAATAGCTTACAATTTCAACAGGAGACGAGGGCAAGCATCCAGAGCCTGACCACGCAAATGGGACAATTGGCAACTTCAATCAGCAAGATCGAAGCAAGGATTTCAAATGGACTGCCGTCACAACCAGAGATGAACCCCCGGGAAAATGTGAGTGCTATCACAGTGAATGTGAATGAAGATGCAGCTGAAGAGAAGGTGGTACTGACGCCACCCCAAAAAGAAGAGATGACGGAGACAGAGACAGATGTTGAAGAGCCAATGCAAAGGGAGGAACCACGAGGTGAGTTCCCTAAACTTTCTGAATATAAATTACCACCCCCTTTCCCCCAAGCGTTGAAGGACAATAGGAAAGGTGCCGGACTCAAAGAGCTCTACAAGATGAGTACACGCTGCAAAGAGCAAGCCCCATTGCATGAGACCGTGAAAGAGGATCAAAGCAAGGAACACAAAGGGCAGCCCAAGGTCGAGCTCAATGACAATGTTTCGGCGGACAACCAAAGAAGCATCCCCATTAAATGCAAGGACCCAGGTATGTTCTTTATCCCATGTGAGATTAGAGGTATTAGGATTGAGAAGGCTATGCTCGATTTAGGATCGTCCATAAATGTCATGCCTTACTCAATGTACTCTCAACTGAAAATGGGACCTTTAAAAAGAATAGCGCAGTTATTGACTTAGCGGTTAAATCCACGGTCAAACCCAAGGGGATAGTGGAGGACGTAGTTGTGCATGTAAGGAACTTGGTCTTCACAGCCGATTTCTATGTCTTAGACATGGGATATGGTGATCCTTCTAGTCTAATTATCTTAGGAAGACCATTCTTGAAAACATCAAAATCAGTGATCAATATAAATAGCTGCTTGATAACCATGGAGTCAAATGGTGAATTTGAAAAATTCAACATATATGAACCCATTAAACTTCTTGAGCATTCTAGTTACGCTATTGATGTACATGATAATTATGATTCTGATTTTGATAATGATGAGTTGTGGGAAATGGGAAAGGCTACTGATGGACTTGGCAAGAAGAGAGGTATGGATTCTAACTTACTGCATACTGTTCATACTATTGCTGCGTTATCTACTCACAATACTTCTGATCCTCTTATTTCTCACTTGCAGGATCGTACCATTGGAAAGAAGCACCCTCCGGATCGACCAAAGCAAGCAACAAATGCTGGAAGAGTAACAAAGACTGGGGACGACCACTCAAAGAGCAACAAGCCGAAATACCGAGGAGTGCAGAAGATATTGATGTGGTTAAGGAAGGACAGAGCAACACTGCATCACCCACCTTGATAGAGGACTGGCGTCGGGCCACCGACGTTAAACAGAGGCGCTGCTTGGGAGGCAACCCAAGGGGAGTTAGTTTCCCTTTTCACCTTTTTCGTTTTATTGCTTTCTAGTTTTAACTTTTCTCTTTTCTTATATTTTTGCCTTACATTGGGGACAATGTAAGATTTAAGTATGGGGGAGGGATTAGTAGTGTGTTATTGTTTTTCTTATTGCAAAAATACAAAAAAAATCGAAAAATTTGAAAATTTTGAGCTCATAGCTAGTAATGAACACATGCTTAGAATCACTAGCCCATGATGGAACCTAATTGATATCATGCATGCTTTTGAACATAGGTGAATTGTTAACTTTGGAACACTTTGAACTCTAATGCAAAGTTTACTTTAACTTAGTAGTTGAATATTTTGAGCACATTATTGTCATGGCTTGTGAAGTGTGCATAGCTTAGTGAAGATTTGTGAAGCTTGTGATAGTCTTAAGAAGTCTCTAATACATGCTAGAACTTAACTACATGCTCTTTGAGGCCTATGTCTAGACTACTTGCAAACATGAAAGTGATATATGCAATCTTTGATGCGTTTGAGCCTTTCAAGCCTACCATGTAAACAAAATTATTCTCTAGTACCTATTTTGAGCCTTAAATGTAAAAGAATGGTAGTATGCTAAGCATACTAAAGACCCCCATTCAACATTTCTTGACTAGCTTATCATCCTACCCTTTAAGCCTAAATGTGATTTTAATCCATACCTTTTAAGGGAGTATGATGTATTTCATTCAAATGCACTTGGGAATCATTGAAGTATATTTTTGAGCTTAATTGTCAAAAGAATGGAATGCATGAAAGAAAAAGGGATGCCTTGAAAAAAATAGATAAAAATATGACTCCAAGGGGAGCCAAGGCACAAAAGAAGAAAAGTGTTGAAATAAACCTTGTGAAAAAGAACAAAGTTGAAAAATTCATACAAGAAGAGAAGCTTTTAGTGTGCATTTCATCATACTCTCTTGTTTGAATATCCTTACCCTTTCTTTCATAAGCCAATACCTAGGCCAAGCTACAAGCTAATAAAGACCTACTTGATTTGTGTTTGCAAAGTGGCTAAGATAGTGGAGAAGAATGTGCAAGTGAGCTTATACTTGTGTTAGTGTATGACTTGAACTATTGTGGATTTGCATCTTTTGGATCTATAATTTGTATGCAACACTTGTTTATGACCACACACACACGTTCACTGCTTTGTTGGGTACGAAATGTTTAGGGATTGAACTTGTTCCACTGTTAATTTTCTCACCGCCGTTCATTATTATGCATGTTAAAATTGTCGAGGCATTAAAGTGAGGACAAGTTGCTTTGTTATGAACCTATGAGCCAAACAAAAATATTGTAGTTTTATTTGTTTACTCGAGGTCGAGTAAAGAGTAAGTATGGGGGAGTTTGATGTGACTAGAAATAGACACATCTTTAGTGCTTAATTGTCTACGATTTGGTAGGTTTTGATAGATAATTTGATACGTATGCTACCTAATCGTATATTTGTGTAATTGCAGGTACAGTCGAAGAAAACGAGCTAAAAACGATGTGTAAAGACCAAGGAGAGACATGGACATGACAAGGACTAAAAGTTGATCAAGAAAAGGGCAAAAATGTAATTTTGAAGAAGGAGATCGATTGCCACGAAGAGGAGATCGATCGCCACGAAGAGGAGATCGATCGCCTATGGACAGAAACTTAATCAACAAAATTCACGAACCAGCGATCGATCGCGAAGAAGTGGCGATCGATCGCCAAAGTCTACTGGAGCTCGGCGATCGATCGCCTCAAGGGTTTTTCCGAAAAAAATAATACAGCGATCGATCGCCACATTCAAGGCGATCGATCGCCGAAGAGTCCGAAAATTAGGAAATTAGGTCTTTTACCATGTTTAAAAGATTGTAACCTATTTTATCAGCCACCAACCCCCATAACTCGAAAATTATTGAGTTTTTGATATTTTTCCATACTCTTAGAATAATTTGAGATTTTAGATTAATTTTCTTTCAAGTTTTCTTCAAGAACAACGAAGAACGGAACCGGAATCGACAAGCCGGAATCGTGATTTATCTTAGTAACTTTCTTTCCTTTATTTATTTAATGTTTTCCATCGAATTTTTATTGTTTTTAGATTTAATTATGTTAGGCTAAAACCCTTTGATTCTTGGTTGAAGGGATACCTACTTTTGGATTTGAATCTTTTATGAGAATTTGGTTTGATTGTTGAATTAGATTTCGATTTCAATTTGTTTCTCAGATTTCGAATTCCATGATTGTTGTGTTTGTGTATTAGACCGATCACCTAATATTCAATTACATAATCGATAGTTTGTTAAGAAACAACTAAGATCAATAATTAACCGGCTGTAGGTGTTATTGAATTCTTAGGAGAAACGGTTGAGTAATCAATTTTAACGGCTGTAGTTTTCATTGATTAGATTTATCGAACTCATTAGTTTTGAAAACTATCATTGATTTAATCATTAACGGCTGTAGTGATGATTAGAGATTTGGTAAGGGTTGAATTGAATGCTATTTTCTCTTTGACTACGAATAAGATGAGTAGGAATTGAATTTCCAATCGATAGATAATTGAAAGAATTCGAATGTTTTGATTTGATGACTAAAAGATAATTTTCCAAAAGTACGGTTACCTGGAAACCAAGAATCGCTTCACTCTCATAAGTTTAAATCATCTTAGTAATCTCGTTAATTAGTTTAGTTATAGAATTTGCTTAGTAGTAATCATTCATCCTAAAACCCCCTTGTTACTATTCGTTTTTGGCACGAAATAAATTTACATTCCATGTGGGATCGATCCCTACTTCCGATACTACATATTTTTGCTATTAACTGAAGAAGGGTTAATTTGGGCGTACGCGATAAGCGCTACCAGTGATATTAATTACTTTATTTCTTGATTCTTATTCTATACTTATGCAATAACTATTTGATACAAAATAAGAAATTTTCTGAAAACACATAATTTGGGAAACGAAAATAGTTCTAGAAGACTTTTTACTGGGTGCCTCTTTGGCTACATTACGTAGAGGCTCTATAAGGTCTAACGACTCAATATTCTATATATGTATAAAAATTGTTTGGTATTAGCTATTGTAATAGACTTTATTGATATAATAAAAGAACAATATATGAAAATTATTTGTTATTACCTACTGTCATAGACTTTATTGATATAATAAAGAACAATAATTTTTTTAAAATTGTTAGAGTTGCTTTCGGGGTTGGGTGGTCAGTCGAGTTCAACCAACATGAGTTGTAGTAGCTTGTGTTCTTGACGTGAATGCACCAGAGATTAAATCGAGTTTGGTTTACAAACCAAGTGGGAAACATTCGAATAAGATGCTCTGAAACTGAGCTCTGAAACTGATTAACTAGATAAAAGCATTTAAACAAAACAACAAAAAAAGTAAATGCACACAGATTTGTTTATGGAAGTTCGAAGCTGTGTAATCATTCCACGTCTCCCATTCTTTCACGGAATGAAATGATTCCACTAGAAGATTTCAATTTCTACAATCTCGTTTGTTGGAATATTTTATATTTTGGTGATTGCAAAATAGCTCAACTCTGAAGACTGCTATCCGCATAAAAGTTTCAATTGCTACTAGCTCAGTTCAAAACAACTCATTTGATTACCAATAGAGTTCGAGACAGATCAGTTTATACAAGCTTAGTGATTAGGCGGCTCACTTGTGCTATAACAGAGTTTGTAGACTATAGTCCAGTAGACTTGTTAGCCCATATCACTCAAACTAGCAGATAGTACACTTTCGACCATACTATTCCGAATAGCCGAAAGATTGTCAGTATTAGAGAGCCGTTAATAACGGATTTGACAATAAAACCAAAGGAATGTCGGGAGCCTGTACTACCGCAACTAAACTGTACTCGATGGACAAAAGAGGCAAAGTATACGTTGCATGACTCTTCTATAAATAGCTCAGAGACTGGATGTTTGACACACCTAATCTACGCACGGATTATTCAAACATTCTCTGAAAAACTTCCATTGCTTACATCGACCAAATCCAAACAACTTACTAGTGAAAGCTAAGAGCATCACAATTTACTTACATATTTGAACACTGAAAGGTTGAACAGTGTTGCATCAAGAATCACTAGAAGATATTCAAAGAGCTCTTATCATCACGAGAGTGAGATATTTTGTATTAAACAGATTTGTCTTGTTTGTGAGGAAATCTAGGAGTTTAGGCTATAAAAGTGACCTTAGCCTAAGGGTTGTATACGTGATCTGTGTAAACCAAAGTCTTCTAGTGATATCTTTCTGCAAAGGAAGAAGGGATAAGGAAGAAGGGATGACGAAGAAGTTTTAGCTTCGAACTTCCAGAAACAAAATGTGTGTTCTTACATTTTTGCAGCCTTTCTTTCTATCTAGCCATTTATTAATGCAATCTATTCATCCGCTTTTTCAGCACTTTTTATCCGCACTCATTTCAAGTAGTCCGTTGCTTTTGTTATTATCAAGATCCAGTTTCTTGTCCCTAAAAAGACTGGTCATCATCCACAAAATATTTGTGAGAGTTTATTCAACATTCCTTCTAAGCACACACTGATCCTAACAAGTGGTATCAAAGCAGGTCATCTCAATACTTGTATACCAGAACACTTGTTTAAATGGCATTTTCCAGCCACCGCATTCCTATGTTCTCTAAAGAAGACTATGATGATTAGAGAGCTCACATGCAGGCACATTTAGCTGCCCAAGATGACGACATGCAGTATGTTATCACAACTGATCCATTGATGATTCTAAAAGACATGCAGTATGCAGGAGGTGCCCCTCAAATGGGTGTAAAATGGTGAAGGCTCAATCCTAATTATGTGACTAATGATTACACAATGGTAATTATAGCGTAAATAACAGAAGATTTGTTTAACATTTTATTAACATGTGGCCCTAAAAATTTCGGCATGACATTGTCGTACGAGGAACATACCACCAATATCAATAGACATATAATGAAAATATATGTATATACCATCAGTTTATATCCGTGAGTGAAAAGTCTAGCCAGAAGTACATATATCATCTTGTACTTTAACGTACGAACAGAAGTTAGAAACTAATCATGAACTTTACGGCTAAGGGCATCTGCAGTAACGTTCACTTGTCCAGGGTGATATTGAATCTTGCAATCAAAGTCCTTCAAAAGATCTATCCATCTGAGTTGCCTCATATTAAGATCAAATTGAGAGAATAGATGTTTCAAGATCTTGTGGTCCGAATAAATAACAAAATTTTCCAATTAAATCATGTACGAGGTATTTATTTTCATGAGATTTCAGTCGACGAGATGCATAGGCAACTACTCGACCATGTTGCATCAATACACATCCCAAAACTTGTAGATATGCATCTATGCATACCACATTTGATATCGGAGAACCAATTTGGGTTCATGCCAAGACGGTCAACTACTAAAGCTATCCATTTACTTCGTCAACTTGTCGAGCGCTATCGTACGAGGAGTAAAGATCTGCATATGATCTTTATAGAATTGGAGAAGGCAAACAATAAAGTACCAAGGGAGATATTATGGTGGGCTTTGATGAAGAAAAAAGTTCACATCAAGTATGTCAATATAATTAAGGACATGTACGACGAAGTAACATCCAATGTGAGAACGTGCAGTGGGGTGACAAATGAGTTCTCAATCACTATTGGATTGTGTTAGTTCCGGACCTTATCGATGAGATTTTAAAGATGACAAAACATATAAGACCGGATCGAGTGAAATCAGACTGACCAGATCGATCGCCCAAAACAGATCAAGCTGATAAGATGACAAAACATATCAGACCGGATCGATGGATTTCAGACTGACTAAATCGATGCTTCAGATCGATCTCAATCTTTATCAGATCAGAGCAGTCAATGATACATAAAGAATGGCTCCTCAGTCCGAATCACTAACGGCTATTTATTGTAGCATTTAATGTCGTAATTAATGCTACAAAGGACCAAAGACTGAAGATTGCCATAAAAGGTAAGAAGACAAAGAAGAGCCTACCTGACAGTCGCCGAAAGTATGAACCAGAACGGCAAGTATCCTGAAGAAGAAGACTGTAGCTTACTCAGAGTTTAAGCAGAGTCAAAGTTGCACATTAAGGGAAATAATGTCGTTGGTACTTACAACTATAAAAGGATGCAATAAAAGGAATATACAAGACTCTCGCTGATCAATTGAAAAGCACACAAGAAAGCAAAACAACACAAGCTTACAAGCTCAGAAGCTCTCGAGCTGAAATTATTCTTAAGCACGATTACTTTGTAACATTTGATCATTTAGGATCACTGTGCGCATCTTGTGTATTCTGTGCTGAAAAATAGAAGTGAGAAACATATTGTAATTGTCAGACAGAGTGTGTCTGAGCAGATCGAGTGACTAGGAGTTTCAGACTGGTAGTGAGGTAAATCCAGCCTGAATCGGGTTTGTACAACAGGATTGTATAAATCAAAGTCTTCTAGTATAAACCTTCCTTAATTGGAAGAAGGGGAGACGTAGAAGGATTACACCACCTTCGAACTTCCAGAAACATATCCTGTGTATTATCTTTCTGCACTTGTTCTTTCATACTAGCCATCGAGCCGTTCTTACGTATACAAGAACAGACCGTTCCGCACTTATACTTTCAGTGGTCTGTTCTGTACAAGAGTTGATTAAGAAACAGAGTTCTTTCACTAATCCGAAAGAAATCACAAGGGATTAAATTTTACAAGGAGTGTTCATTCACCCCCCCTCTAAACACTCCGGACCGATCCTAACAAGTGGTATCAGAGCCTGGTTATCTTAATCATCACAAAGACACTGGAGCTGATGGCATCATTCAACAAAATTCCTATGTTCTCAAAAGAAGACTATGATGACTGGAGAATCAGAATGCAAGCTCATCTGGCAGCTCAGGATGACGATATGTGGTTCGTCATCACTGATGGACCAATGAAGATTCTGAAAGTCAATACAGCAGTCGCCATTACTGGTGGTGAACCACAAATGGTAGAAAAGGACAGATCCCTCTGGACGAATGAGGAAAGAAAGAAAGCAAATCTCGATAATGTTGCCAAAGACATCTTGTTCAAGACATTAGACAAGAACATGTTCAGCAAAATCAAAATGTGCTCTATTGCCAAAGAAATCTGGGAAAAGATAGCACATCTATGTGAGGCAACGACCAGACCAAAGAAAACAAGTTAACTGTTGCTCTTCAAAGATTTGAGAGCATAAAGATGAAGAGTGGAGAAACTCTAAATGAGTTTGATGAAAGAGTCACTGGCTTCATAAATGAACTGAATGGTCTGGGGAAGGAATATTCTAACAGAGAGATCGCTCTGAAAGTTATGAGAGCTCTGCCAAAGGAATGGGATGTTAAGACCATTGCCATGAGGGAATCAAAAGATCTTAACAAGGTTGAACTTCATGATCTGTTTGCAGATCTTAAGGCCTATGAGTTTGAACTGATAAGCAGAGGTGAAGCAGAGCCATTCATCTCTCAACCAAACAAGGCCCTGGCAGCCATTCCAGACCAGACCGCCTCAACATCAGACCGATCCGTTGAACAGATAAGTAATGATGCTATGTCATTATTTATCAAGAAATTCGGTAAATTCATGTCTAAAAATAAGAGGAACTTTAAACCCTCTCATCATTATAAGCCAAGAAAGGACGATGCTGTTAATGATCAGGCTTGCTACAATTGTGGTAAGACCGGACATTTCATTGCAGATTGCACCAGACCGAAGAAAGAAGAACGGAAGGAAAAGCATCTCGATGACAGGAAAAAGAAGCACCACAAAGACCGCAAAAATCATGGAAAGTCCCAAAAGGTCCTAGTAGCTGAAGAAGGAAACAACAAATGGGCTCAGACTGACTCCGATTCAGACATCTCCGAATATTCTTCCAGCGAAAGCGAAGAAGATATTCAATGTCTAATGGCAGATGAAGAGATGAGTCAGACAGACGAGGTATTTGACTTTGACTCAAATGAATTTACACGTGAAGAGCTCATGTCCGCACTGCAAGACATGGCTAATGATTATAGGATCTTAGCTGAATCATTTGAGAAGAATAAAGCTAAAATCAGTGATCAAATGGATGATCACAACAAACCAAGCTGCTTTGAGCAGGGTGAGTGCAACAATCTCCAGATCGAGCTGAATAAGCTGAAAATCTCCTACGATCAGCTCCATGAAGAAAATAAGAGAATTAGCACACAAAATGCTAAGCTTTCTCATATATTCAAGACATGGACAAAATCCAGAACATCTTTGGAAGAATTACAAGAGGTACAAAGAAACGTTGGTGATTTCACCGGCATAGGCTTTGACACCAAAGAATCCACCAAAGATGAATCTAAACTGTTGCTGGTAAAGAACAAAATCAAACAAATGACATTTGTTAAATCCAGCATAGTATATGAGACTGAAGCACCTACTATTCAAACGGGAGTCTCTTTCGTGAATCAAGGTTTGAGAAAAGGAATTGGATATGTCAACCAAGCCAAAGAAAAGGCACCAGCAAGCTTTGCGTCTTTCAGACCAAATCTAAGGGTGCAAGATCGAAGGCAAGGAAGACAATACAATTGCTATAATTCAAAACCGATTCAACGAAGTTATAGACTACCTTATGAGAATCAAAGGCTTCCACAACGCACACATTATCCCACACAACATCGAAACTGACCAGCACACAGCACACCTTACACGCACAAGCCATTGAAGCTGATACAGGTGTGGGTTCCCAAAGGGCTAATCCGTTCTGGACCCAAATAGGATTGGATACCAACAATAATTATATTTGATGACATGTACCGAAGAAACTCGAATCAGACTTGTATTTGGACAGTGGGTGTTCTCGTCACATGACTGGAAACATCGAGCTGCTGTCTGAAGTCACAGAATGTACTGGACCCAAGATCATCTTCGGAGATAACTCAAAGGGTAAGACCGTGGGCAAGGGTAAGATTGTCCATGGTAACATTATTATCAATGATGTGCTGTTAGTTGAAATCTGTGCTATAATCTGATTAGTATAAGTCAACTCTGTGATAATGGTTATGCTGTAGAATTTCACAAACACACTTGCACTGTTAAATCATCAGACGGTATAACCATGCTTGTAGGAATCAGGAATGGAAATACATATAAGATTAACTGGAATCATGCTCAACCTGATAATCCTACTTGCTTCATCGCTAACAATGATAATAAACACTGGCTATGGCATAAACGCTTGAATCATATCAATTTTAAGACTATCTCTAGCCTGTGTAAACATGATTTAGTTATCGGTCTGCCCAAGATCGATTTTGCTAAGGATAAGATCTGCGAAGCTTGCCAAATGGGCAAACAGATCAGATCATCCTTCAAAAACAAGAATGCCAAATCCTCCTCCCGTTGTTTAGAACTACTGCATATGGACTTGTTTGGTCCTATACCAATAACAAGTTTAGGGGGAATGCGGTACACTCTTGTTGTTATTGATGATTACTCACGCTTTACATGGACTATATTTTTGAGCAGTAAAGATCAGACCGGTCCGAAGTTGATCAAGCTGCTGAAACGCACTCAGAATGAGAAATCATCCAGCATAGACAGGATTCGCAGTGACAAAGGCACTGAATTTTCAAATCAGAATCTTGAATCCTTTCTAGAAGATCATGGAATCAAGCATGAGTTTTCAGCCGCTCGAACTCCTCAACAGAATGGATTTGCAGAACGAAGAAACAGAACGCTCAAGGAAGCAGCAAGAACAATGCTTGCTGATTCTGGTATTTCGCAAAAGTTCTGGGCAGAAGCTGTAAACACTGCTTGCTACACTCAAAATCGGTCTATGATCAACAAGAAGCTGAACCTTACTCCATATGAAATATGGAGTGGTAACAGACCATCTATTTCTCACTTTCATGTTTTTGGCTGCAAATGCTTCGTTCATAACAATGGTAAGAATCATCTTACAGCATTTGAAGCTAAGTCAGATAATGGAATATTCTTGGGATATTCATCAACTAGTAAAGCTTATAGAATTTTCAATAATCGTACCTTAACTGTAGAAGAATCTGTTCATGTAGTTTTTGATGAATCTTTATGTGTTGAGGACAACAAAGAATCAATTCAAAATCAGATGGTAAATATCCATCTCGAAGCTAACAGTGATGATGAGATTGTAGCTAACAGGTCAAGAGACAATCCACCAGAACCAGAAGTACCAGACAGACCGGATCAAGGCATTGAAGCTTCTTCAGATCGAGCTGATCCGGATGTTCCTCACTCAAATGTTAAAGCAGATGCTGATCATGCTGCTACTACTCATCCGACCGGACCAGACAATTCAGAGTCAAGCTATCGATGGACTAAGAAGCATCCACCTAATCTAGTGATTGGTAGTCCCTCTGCACCGATCAGAACCAGAGGACAGATGATGGATGAATTCACACATGCTGCTTTCATCTCAACTCTGGAACCTAAGAAGATCGATGAAGCGTTGACTGATTTCTACTGGATTAAGGCCATGCAAGAAGAGCTAAATCAATTCGAACAAAATCAAGTTTGGAGTCTAACCCCCAGACCAAGCGATCTGCCTGTTATTGGAACCATATGGGTCTTCAAAAATAAGCTGGACGCAGATGGAACTGTGGTTAGAAACAAAGCCAGACTGGTGGCACAAGGATTCAGACAAGAAGAAGGAATCGACTTCGATGAATCATTTGCACCAGTCGCCAGACTTGAAGCTATCCGAATCTTTCTTGCATATGCTGCCTTTAAAGACTTCAAAGTATATCAGATGGACGTCAAGAGCGCTTTTCTTAATGGAAAGCTTCAGGAAGAAGTCTACATTGAGCAACCACCTGGATTTCAGAACCATTTGTATCCCAATCATGTGTATCTACTGAATAAAGCAGTGTATTGTCTGAAACAAGCTCCAAGAGCCTGGTATGACACTCTATCTCAATTTCTGCTGAACCATGATTTTCAGATCGGCTCAGTAGATAAAACTCTCTTTAAATTTATTAAGGGGGAACATACCCTATTAGTTCAGATTTATGTTGATGACATAATCTTTGGGTCAACTAACCCCAAATTGTGCGAGAAATTTTCTAAGTTAATGCAGGGACAGTTTGAGATGAGCATGATGGGAGAACTTTCATTCTTTTTGGGTCTCCAAGTAAAACAGCTCAACAATGGTATTTTCATCAACCAGACCAAGTATACCAAAGAGCTCCTCAAGAGATTTGGAATGGAAACATGCTCAACTGCATCAACTCCAATGAGTCCAACAATCAAGTTAGACAAAGACGAAGGGGGAACGGCAGTTGAAGTAACCATGTATAGAGGACTAATCGGATCGCTATTGTATCTTACAGCGAGCCGGCCTGATATTATGTTCTCAGTCTGTATGTGCGCCAGATTTCAGTCAGAACCAAAGCAATCACATTTTATTGCTGCCAAGCGTATTCTGCAATACTTAAAAGGATCTCAGAACGTTGGTCTTTGGTACTCCAAAGATTCAAACTTCAGCTTGATCGGATATTCAGACGCAGACTACGCTGGGTGTAAGATTGATCGTAAAAGCACCAGTGGAACATGTCAGTTTCTAGGTGAAAGATTGATCTCTTGGTTCAGTAAAAAGTAGACATCGATTGCCACATCTACAGCTGAAGCAGAGTATCTAGCCGCTGGAAGCTGTTGCGCTCAAATGCTCTGGATTCAACACCAGCTCAAAGACTATGGCATCCAAGCTGTTGACTCTCCGATATTTTGCGACAATACAAGTGCAATCGCTATAACGTATAATCCAGTTCTGCACTCTCGAACAAAGCATATTGATATACAACATCATTTCATTCGAGATCATGTTGGCAAAAAGGAAATTCGGATCGAGCACATCTCAACAGAGCATCAAGCAGCAGACATCTTCACCAAACCGCTCCCAGAGGCTAAGTTTAATTATTTCCGTCAAATTCTTGGTTTAATTGACTTATCTTAATAGTTTAGATGTTTTCTTACTTTCGCTCTTAAAGATTTTTGTTGCCACAGATCGATAATACAATGTTCAGAAAGACACAGACCGGTCCGAACTTTCAGACCGATCCATGTCAATAAGATGTTATCCTATGATCTGTCTGGTCAATAATTTTTTTTTAACAAAAACAGCCCGGACTGATCGCATTTTAACCGCCTTATCTATCTGTTATCCTGACCGTTTATTTTGAATTTCTTCTTATCAGTCATCGAGATAAAGACACGTGTCTTCTCTATCCTATTTAGCGGGCTGAACATTTCATCTTCTTTCACTTTTTACAATTTACCGCTATCTGCTTTCTTATTCTCTCACTCTCCTAAATCTTCGCACTCTTTTACCTTCATTCCAATGGCTACCATTACTCACAACTCTCTCTCCGTTGAGTTTAATGACATTTACAGGGCAGAAGATGCAGAGATGGTGTCCATCTTCCGAGCTTTGGAATCATCTGGCTTGAGGAACTTTCTGGAGTGCGGCACAGTTGTTTATGAATCTGAAATCCGCGAACTATTCGCCAATGCCGTCTCCCAGAAGACATCAATATCCACCTCTGTCAAGGGCAAAGCATTTGAGATCTCGCCGATGACGCTGGCCAAGACCTTTGGCCTCCCCAATTCCGGACTGACAGAGTTTGGACAGATTCCTCAAGCGTCACTCTCAGCTCTTCAAGGGAAGATTTCTATTTTTGGCCACCGCCTGCAACCCTCGTTTAAGAAGAAGGAAATGCTTTTTCATTTCCAGGTGCTGTGCGAAATCGTTGGCAAGCCTCTTTTGGGCAAAGCAGGAAGTTTTGACGCTGTAACCGCAGAGAAGTTCAGGGCTATGGCGGCTATTGTATCCGGACAGAAGATGAACTGGTCCGTGATTCTTTTTGGAGTTCTGATGGAAACGGTGATTGCATCAAAACAGGCCGTATGCTTTGCTGTTCCTCTTAGCAAGCTACTGGAGTCCTTAGACATCGAGCTGGGAATGCAGTCCGCTCTCAGTCCCTTCAAGATTCTAAACTCCAAAGGGCTCGCACTGCTGAAGTCCAAGAGTGCTCCGCCTACTCCTACTACTCTGGTTGCAGTCAAGATTGAGAATGGCGAAGAACAAGCTGTAGCGCGCAAACCTTGGGTCAAGCGAAAGCTAACCATCCAGACTGACTCTGAAGAAACTCAGTCTGCTCCCTCGCCACCAACCAAGCCACTTCCCAAAAAGCCACGAACCCAGATTACCAAACCAATCAAAACTCTACCCCTACCCATATTGCCACCAACAAAAGTCACCCCTGCACCCCAACCTACAACCCAAATTTCGACCACTTCAACCACTGCACCCAAAGTAACCATCCGAGTCCCTTCTGCCATCCCCGTGGTCAAAGGGATTGTTATCACTGAGTTGGGAGACTATACACAATCAGGGATTAAATCTCCATCTTCCACAGGCAAGGGCAAAGCCATTCTCTCCGAACCAATCTCCTCTAAACCCAAATCTGCAGCGCAGACAGCCATAGACATTGCTATGGAGGATGTTGATGAGAAGGTGAAGGCACTCATTGTGGTCTTTGATGAATACGTCGAGTACCGGACTATCAACCACATTGAGATGTTCTTCGGAAAGTTGAGCAGACTGAAGAAGATGGAAGAGGAAGTTCTGAAGGGGACAGAGACCGATGATGTTCGGCTTGCCGTGCAGCGCAAAGAGCTATTTACGGCAAATCAAAGATTCAGACTGGCCACTCTGCTCCTAGCTGCTAAGAAAGAGAACTTCGATCCGAATGCTCCAACTGCCAGAGATGATGGGGCTGTTATTGCTCAATTAGAGATGGATATTCATGCTCTCCACTTAGCTGTCCGATTTCAACGACAGAAAATCAGCATATCTACTCCAGTAACCAGCCCGGATCATCCCTCTGCAAGCAAGACTCTGGCAGAACCTTTCGTTGAGGTTATTCCCTCTGGGGCAGCAGACCAGACTGAAGATCAGCCAACAGCGCAGACTGCAGAACCAGTAGCAGATCAGACAGTGGAGCAGCCATTGTCTAATGCTCCGTCTGCTACAGATGATGAACCATTGAACGTGTTGTTGGACTCTCCAACAACATCTATTCCTTTGGGATCGTCAGACTCCAACGTTCAAATCAGTCCAACCGCAGAACTTGCAACAGTTGGCGCACCAGAGTTCGTCGATCTGGATCTGGTGGTATCCACTGTTGTTGCAGCTCTACAACTTGAGGAGCTTTCCAGACCCAGAACTCCTCCAGTCCAATCAGATGAAGATATGGCTTTCTTACAAGCATTTTCTTCGGATCTGGTCACCTTGATCCGGTCCGAAAGTCACCAAGTTGCTGTATCTTCACTTGTGCCGATTGCTGAAGAAGATGATCATGCCTTGTCGTCATCAGATCACTCTCCAAGCCGACAATCTGATGCACCTCCATTTCTGGCAAGGACTCTTCAGCACCTCTCTGACAACTACATGTCACACTCTCAACGTGTTCTAGAAGTTCATCAAGGTCAGAGGCTTACAGCTTTGGACTTTGATTCATTCAAAGAGAAGATGACAGCCAGTATCGGCAGCCTTCAGCGAGGCATAAATGATCTGTTTTCTCAGCAAGCCACTTATAAGAACAGCCTGAGAAAAGAGCAGATCGACCTAGCCACTGAAGTCAGAGCATCCGTCAACAATTCCCTCCGCGCTCAAGACGTTCGTCTTGACGCTATCAGCGCTCAGCTAGCACAAGTTGTAGACTTTCTCCAAGAGATTGCTGCTGACAAAAAGGGGGAAAATAAAAAAGACTTCAGGCCGCATCAGTCTCAGTCTTCTAGAAAATAAGAAATATCAGACTGTCTGTATTTAGGATTTTTGGTGATTAATAAAAATCCCCTTTCAATTAAGTCCTTGTTCATTTATTTTGAACTATAATAACAGGCTTAATAATAAAAGGCTTAATCGATCCAACTTAATAGTGTTCATTTATTTTGAACAAGAAGAAGTAATCGATCCGAAAGTATACGCTTCAGTGTTCCTATCAGACTGGTTAAAAAGACTTAGAAGCTAGGTTTTGTCATCATCAAAAAGGGGAAATTTGTTAGTTCCGGACCTTATCGATGAGATTTTAAAGATGACAAAACATATAAGACCCGATCGAGTGAAATCAGACTGACCAGATCGATCGCCCAAAACAGATCAAGCTGATAAGATGACAAAGCATATCAGACCGGATCGATGGATTTCAGACTGACTAAATCGATGCTTCAGATCGATCTCAATCTTTATCAGATCAGAGCAGTCAAGGATACATAAAGAATGGCTCCTCAGTCCGAATCATTAACGGCTATTTATTGTAGCATTTAATGTCGTAATTAATGCTACAAAGGACCAAAGACTGAAGATTGCCATAAAAGGTAAGAAGACAAAGAAGAGCCTACTTGACAGTCGCCGAAAGTATGAACCAGAACGGCAAGTATCCTGAAGAAGAAGACTGTAGCTTACTCAGAGTTTAAGCAGAGTCAAAGTTGCACATTAAGGGAAATAATGTCGTTGGTACTTACAACTATAAAAGGATGCAACAAAAGGAATATACAAGACTCTCGCTGATCAATTGAAAAACACACAAGAAAGCAAAACAGCACAAGCTTACAAGCTCAGAAGCTCTCGAGCTGAAATTATTCTTAAGCACAATTACTTTGTAACATTTGATCATTTAGGATCACTGTGCGCATCTTGTGTATTCTGTGCTGAAAAATAGAAGTGAGAAACATATTGTAATTGTCAGACAGAGTGTGTCTGAGCAGATCGAGTGACTAGGAGCTGGTAGTGAGGTAAATCCAGCCTGAAGCGGGTTTGTACAACAGGATTGTATAAATCAAAGTCTTCTAGTATAAACCTTCCTTAATTGGAAGAAGGGGAGACGTAGAAGGATTACACCACCTTCGAACTTCCAGAAACATATCCTGTGTATTATCTTTCTGCACTTGTTCTTTCATATTAGCCATCGAGCCGTTCTTACGTATACAAGAACAGACCGTTCCGCACTTACACTTTCAGTGGTCTGTTCTGTACAAGAGTTGATTAAGAAACAGATTTCTTTCACTAATCCGAAAGAAATCACAAGGGATTAAATTTTACAAGGAGTGTTCATTCACCCCCCTCTAAACACTCCGGACCGATCCTAACAGATTGCATCAAGGGTCTGCATAGAGTCCTTTCCTGTTTGCCCTAGTGATGGATGAGATAACAAAACAGAGTAAATTACCTTTGAATCAAAGGGTTTTAGTAGATCTAAAACACAATATATGGAGTGCATATTTAGTGATCGTTCCTTTCGGGATTCTGATTTTGTAGCACACAATGGTCAAGAGGTATCGATGAGCAGCAAGTTTCGATATCTAGGTTCAGTTATCCAAAAGGATGGAGAGATTGACAGTGACGTTAACCACACGATTCAGGCTGGCTGGTTGAAATGGAGAAATGCCACCGGAGTTCTGTCGATCGTATTATCCTGCTGAAATTGAAAGGAAAGTTTTATAGAATCGTCGTTAGACCCGCAATGTTGTATGAGACAGAATACTGGGCACCCAAGAGGAATTATATCCAAAAGATGAGTGTGGCAGAGATGCATATGCTTCGTTGGATGTGCAGTAAGACTAGAAAAGAGATAAAATAAGGAACGGAGATATTCGAGCTGAAGTAGGTATAGCTTGTATAGAAGAGAAGATGCAAGAAAGCCGCTTACATTGGTTTGGTCATGTTTGACGTAGGCCCAATAGTGCACCTGTGCGTCGAGTGGAGTCCATGGATTTTGGCCAGTTCACGAGAGTGAAAGGACGACTTAAGCAGACATGGCTCGAAGTTATACGCAAGGACTTGGAGTGCAAGGGGATTACAGAAGATATGTTGACACATAGAAGCGTTTGGAGAAGACTGACGCATGTGTCCGACCCACTTGATTCTCTCTATTGTTCATGTAGCCTACCCCAGTTCATTTGGATTAAATGTTTAGTTGTTGTTGTTATTATTGTTGTTGTTGTATCTGTGCATACCACATATCCTCCGGTATAGTAAGTACAGGTGAAATGGTCAGTATCATCTTCAGTTCAAGAAAACTTGCTTCACACTCATCTGACCAAATAAATTTTTGATTTTTCTTTGTCAGCTGAGTAATATGTTTAGCAATTTTTGAAAACCCTTTAATAAAACGACAATAATAACCAGCTAAACCCATGAAGCTTCGGACCTCGGGAATATTGGTAGGTCTCGCGCAGTTTAACACTGCTTCAACCTTAGTTGGATCAACAAAAATGCCATGTCGAGAAATGACTTGGCCCAAGAATACCACATGTCCACCCAGAATTCACATTTGGACAATTTGGCATAAATATATTCGGTGCAGAAAGTTTGAAGTACCAACTTCAAATGTTCAACATGCTCGTCTTTGGACTTCGAATAAACAAAAATATCATCAATAAAGACGATAACAATTCCAAGAAATCCCGAAGAACTCGATTCATTAAGTCCATAAAGACTGCATGAGCATTAGTGAGACCAAATGGCATGACCAAGAATTCATAATGACCATACCTAGTACGAAAGCAGTTTTAGGTACATCTTCCTCTCGAACACGTACCTGATGATAACGAACGAAGATCAATTTTTGAGTAATTCGAAGTGCCTTTAAGTTGATCGAATAAATCATCGATACGAGGCAATGGGTATTTATTTTTCATAGTTGCCTGATTCAGCTGCCTATAATCGATGCACATTCGCATAGTAACGTCTTTCTTTCGAACAAACAAAACTGGAGCTCCCAAAGGCGATACACTCGGTCCAATATAGCCCTTATTGAGAAGATCCTGTAATTGCTCTTTCAGTTCTTTCAACTCCAATGGTGCCATACGATAAGGAGCTTTGAAATAGGTGCAGTTCCCGGAACAAGATCAATACTGAATTCAACTTCTCGATGAGAAGGAAAACCAGGAATCTCATCGGGAAATACATCAGAAAATTCATTAGCTACATGGATATTAGATAACGAGGGCTCATTTTCGATACATCAGTAGCATAGATGATGTAATTAGAAATAGACACATCTTTAGCGCTTAATTGTCTACGATTTGGTAGGTTTTGATGGATAATTTGATACGTATGCTACCTAATCGTATATTGTGTAATTGTAGGTACAATCGACGAAAACGAGCTAAAAACGATGTGTAAAGACCAAGAAAAGACATGGACATGACAAGGACTCAAAATTGATCAAGAAAATGGCAAAAACGTAATTTTGAAGGAAGAGATCGATTGCCATGAAGAGGAGATCGATCGCCCTTGGACAGAAACTTGAGCAACAAAATTAACGAAGCAGCGATCGATTGGTGATTCTAGGCGATCGATCGCCTGAGGCTACTGGAGGGAAGCGATCGATCGTTATAAAGTGGCGATCGATCGCCTCAAGCGTTTTACTGAAAAAAATAAACGAAGCGATCGATCGGTATAAAAGGGGCGATCGATCGCCAAAGAGTCCGAATTTTTGGAAATTAAGTCTTTTACCATGTTTAAAAGATTGTAACCTAGTTATTAGCCTCCAAGACCCCATAACTCGATTTGAATCACCTCCTAGGGAAAGAATTCGATACTTTAGAATAATTTTAGGTTTTTAGAAGATTTTTCTTTCAAGTTTTGTCAAGAACAACGCGAAGAACGGAGCCGGAATCGACAAGCCGAAATCGTGATTCTTCTTAGTAATTTCTTTTCCTTTGTTTATTTAATGTTTCGAATCAGTTTTTGTTATTTTTAGATTCAATTATGCTAGGCTAAACTCTTAGATTCTTGGTTGAAGGGATACTTGCTTTTGGATTTGAATCTCTTGTGAGAATTTTGGTTTGTTTATTGAATTTAATTTCGATTTCAATTCTGTTTCTTGGTATCGATTTCAATGATTATTGTGTTTGTTTATTAGATTGATCACCTAGTATTCACATGCATAATCGATAGCTAATTAAGAAGCAACTAAGATTAATAATTACCGGCTGTAGGTGTTATTGAATTCTTAGGAGAAACGATTGGGTAATCAATCATTAACGGCTGTAGTTTCTATTGATTAGATTTATCGAACTCACTAGTTTTGAAATCTATCATTGATTTAATCATTAACGGCTGTAGTTTTGATTAGAGATTTGATAAGGGTCGGATTGAATGCTGTTTTCTCTTTGACCACGATTAAGGTGGGTAGGAATTCAATTTCCAATCGATGAATAATTGAAAGAATTCGAATGTTAGTGATTTGATGATCAAGAGAGACTTTTCCAAAAGTAAAGTTGACCGAAAACTAAGAATCGCTTCACTCTCATAAGTTTTAACCGTTTTAGTTAATCTCGTTAATTAGTTTAATTCTTAAAATTTGCTTAGTCGTAATCACTCAACTCAAAACCCCCTTTTTTACTATTCGTTTTTAAATTGACACGAAAAAAATACTACATTCCCTGTGGGATCGATCCCTACTCTCGCTACTACATACTTTTGCTATTAACTTGAGAAGGGTTAATTTGGGCGTACGCGATAAGCGCTACCAAATTAACCCCACTCAATCCCCAAGATTGATAACAATAATGTAGTAGTGTGAGTAGAGATCGATCCCACGAGGAGGTGTGAATTCTTGTGTTAATGAAAATCAAAGCAAAAGAATAATAAAGGATGGGGTTGTGAGGTTGAATTATACTAATTAAAATTAAAACTAAAGATTAACTAATGAAAGCGATTCTTGGTATCGGTCGACTCTACCTTGGATATTATCATCTATTTCATCAATTCACAAAAGACTCAATTTTACTTGAATATTCATCAATTGGAAATCTAATTCCTCCCTCACCTTATTCATAGTCAATTAGTCCAAGCGTTCTAATTCAAGCGTTCTAATTTAACTTTCACCAACCAATCAATCTCTATATGCATATTCAAGATTAAAATCATGACATCATTCAAAACTAGTGAGCGATGAATCTAAACAACATAAACACAAGCGGTTTATATAATTTAGTCAATGGTTTTTCCTAAGAATTTAATAACACCAACAACAGATAATTATCGATCTTAGTTGCTTATTCAATTAGATTACTCAAACAATCTCTTATTTGATATCCAATTAGCAATAGATTATATGCAAGTTACTAGGTTGTCAATCCAATAAACAAACATCAATCATATCAACAAAATCAGAAAAACAATGAATTCATTAAAATCGATAAACAAAAGCGTATGAATCTCCCCAAGATAAATAAATCCAAGGTTTTGTCTTCCTCGACTAAGAATTAAGACTAGCTACACATAATTAAAACAAAACTATAAATAAAAACAAGGGAAAGAAAACTAATCCGATCTCCGCTCGTCGAGGTGTCAATCCCGTCTTCGCTTCAATCTTCGTAGCCGTTCTTTAACAAAATTGAAAAGAAAATATAAAACTAGTCTAAAATTATTCTACCCTAACTATCTAGATGATTTCAAGTCTGAAATTCGAGTTCCATATGTTGGGAGGCTAGGAGGTAGGTTAGAATCCATGTAGGAAGGAAATAAATCAAGAATCCAAGCTTTCCAAAACTCTGCTGGCGATCGATCGGCACTGGCTGGCGATCGATCGCCAGCCTTTATTTTTCAGGCAGAATGTCTCGGCGATCGATCTCGGATTTTCGCCGATCGATCGCCGAGCCTTAACGTTTTCTGGCGAGTTTCGTATTTTGGCCGTAATTTTCTTGTACGAACTCCGAATTCGATGAATCAGCTGTCCACGCGAAGATAACTCAAAGTTATACAACTTTTCTATCGACCACATTTCCAAAACATGGCTCTAACATATAGAAATATGAGGAGAAAGGAGCAAAATGTGTCTTGGATTCTGATTTTTTCCTCTTTTCTTCAACTTTATTCCTTCTTTCATTGTTTTAGCTTGATTTCTTCACCTTTTCCTACATTTACACAAATATACAATTAGGTAGCATATGTATCAATTTATCCATCAAAATATACCAAATCGTAGACAATTAAGCATACTAGATGTGTCTGTTTCTAGTCACATCAAATACCCCCATACTTAAACTTTACTCGACCTCGAGTAAATCAGACAAAACTACAATCTTTTTGTTTGGCTCATAGAATCATAACAAAATAACTTGTTCTCACTTTAATGCCTCAATAATTTTAAACATGCA
The DNA here is from genome assembly GCA_907163345.1 of Haberlea rhodopensis. NCBI lineage: Eukaryota > Viridiplantae > Streptophyta > Magnoliopsida > Lamiales > Gesneriaceae > Haberlea > Haberlea rhodopensis. Next base: position 1,081,495 of record CAJQUN010000164.1, read on the forward strand.
TAGTAATGAAAGGCGGTGGAAAGTTAACAGTGGAACAAGTTCAATCCCTAAACATCTCATACTTAACAAAGTAGTGGACGTGTGTGTGTGGTCATAAACAAGTGTTGTGTACAAATTATAGATCCAATAGATGCAAACCCGCAATAGTTCAAGTCATACACTAACACATGTATAAGCTTACTTGCACACTCTTCTCCACTATCTTAGCCACTTTGCAAACATAAATCAAGTAGGTCTTTATTAGCTTGTAGCATGGCCTAGGTATTGGCTTATGAAAGAAAGGAAAAAGACATGTCAAACAAGAAAGTATGATGATATGCACACTAAAAGCTTCTCGTCTTGCTTGAATTATTCAACTTTTATTTCAACATTTTTCTTCTTTTGTGCCTTGGCTCCCATTGGAGTCATATTTTTATCTTTTTCTCAAGGCATCCCTTTTCTTTCAGGCATTTCATTCTTTTCATAATGAAGCTCACAAACATTTAATCCTTGAATACTTAAGTGCATGTGAATGAAACACATCATACTCCCTTCAAATGTATGGAAAGAATTCATATTTAGGCTCATCAGGGAAGGATGATAAGCTAGTCAAAGAATGTTGAATGGGGGTTGTTTGTATGCTTAGCATACAACCATTCTTTTGCATTAAAGCTCAAAAAGGATACTAGTGATTGATTTTCTTTACATGGTAGACTTGAAAGGCTCAAACGCATCAAAGATTGCCTATATCACTTTCATGTTTGCAAGTAGTCTAGACATATGCCTCAAAGAGCATGTAGTTAAGTTCTAGCATGTATTAGAGACTTCTTAAGACTATCACAAAATTCACACAATCTTCACTAAGCTATGTACACTTCACAAGTCATGACGGATTTGTGCTCAAAATATTCAACTACTAGGTTAAAGTAAAATTTGCATTAGAGTTCAAAGTGTTCCAAGGTTAACAATTCACCTATGTTCAAAAGCATGCATGATATCAATTAGGTTTCATCATGGGCTAGTGATTCTAAGCATGTGTTCATAACTAACTATGAGCTCAAAATTTTTCAAATTTTTCTATTTTTTTTGTATTTTTTTTAATAAGAAAAGCAATAACACACCACTAATCCCTCCCCCATACTTAAATCTTACATTGTCCCCAATGTAAGGCAAAAATACAAGAGAAGAGAAAAGTCTAACTATGAAAGCAATTAAAAAAAATAAAAAGGAGAAGGGAAACTAACTCCCCTTGGGTTGCCTCCCAAGCAGCGCCTCTGTTTAACGTCGGTGGCCGGACTCCAATGCTCGTGCTCATGGTGGGTCATGTTTGGTGTCCAATGCCACCTTTTCCCACTTCATTATCCTTCTGACAGCTCGAAGGCGATGCCTATTCGCCTTATACTTCTTGGAGGACCTCAACCCTTTTCTCATCCCCTCATTTTCTAAAGTATGCTTCTTGAGATCGTTCAGGAGGAAGTTTCAGCTCAACATCAGGTACATGCAATTCAAAATTGAGATTTTTAAAAGGAGAATTTGGTAAAGCAGTAGTAATACATGAAGTATCAGTCAAAAATTCTCCTATACCTCCTTCGTCAACAGGTCGATCAGTAGTTACCCCATGTTCATGCTCAATGACAGTATGTGATTTTTCTAGTGATACGTGATGTGTGATGCCAATAGTATAATCAGTAGTAGGAGGATGAACGGGATCATGAGTATTGAACTTAGCTACCTCACCATTAAACTCCATAATAAAAGCACCACCACTTACATCTATTATGCACTTGGAAGTTTTCAAAAATGCTCTCCCTAACAGAATATGGCTGCTTTTATTATCATTTTCCATGTCAAGTACGTAGAAGTCAGCAGGAAAGACCAATTTATCGACTTTCACTAGAACGTCCTCAAGTATTCCCCTAGGATGCACAGTAGACCTATTTGCTAATTGAATAGCAATTTTAGATTTTTTAAGAGGTCCTAGGTCTAAAGTGGTGTAGATTGTATAAGGCATAACATTTATTGCTGCTCCTAAGTCTAGCATGGCCTTATCAATTCTATTATTTCCAATCATGCATGGGACAGTGAACATACCTGGATCCGTGCATTTCGTAGGGGTTTCCTTCTCCTCATCGTCAGAGAAAAAATCGTCAAACATGTCTATTTCATCACAGTATTCGACCTTCGGTTCCTTTTTCTCTTCAAAGGGTTCAAGATCATATTCAACATAGGGGGTTGTTGGAGACATACCTTGTGGAGATGTATGATGTAGAAGCTCCTCTTCTTCTAGTGGCACATGTGTCTCCTCTTCTAGCTTGGGTGGCATCAGTACCACCTCCCCCGAGGTTTCTACCTCTTCGTCACTCCTTGAGGCGACTGCGATGATGGTCTCTCTTGGTGCCTCTTGTTGCTCTCCTATCCTTTGGATCGATGCTACTATTTGCTCCATTTGAGTACACAAATTCTGAGTGCTAGCCCTGAATTCCTGTTGAAATTGCAAAGTTCTATCATTAAGTGTTGAAACAAGATCCTCTAAAGACTCACCAGGGGTATGGTATTGAGGTTGTTGTGGCCATGGCGGGTATTGCGGTATGTTGGACTGCATGTAAGGTGGAGGTGGGCTCATCCATTGATTATCATAGTTGGGATTGAGATGATCACTCCAACTTGAGTTTGATGCACTTTGTCCACTCCCTACGCCAAGTTGGTGCACAAGATACTCCAATTCATCTAGTCGCCTATAGTCCTCCATGAAAAGATCCAATTTTTCAGAACTCAACCTGTAAGCACAAATAAACAAGAGTAGCGGTGGGGGAAAAAGAAAGAGAAAGAAACAAAATAGAAAATATTAACACAAAAATATACAACGCCTCCCCGACAACGGCGCCAAAATTTGGTAGTGCTTATCGTGTACGCCCAAATTAACCCCACTCAATCCCCAAGATTGATAACAATAATGTAGTAGTGTGAGTAGGGATCGATCCCACGAGGAGGTGTGAATTCTTGTGTTAATGAAAATCAAAACAAAAGAATAATAAATGATGAGGTTGTGAGGTTGAATTATACTAATTAAAATTAAAACTAAAGATTAACTAATGAAAGCGATTCTTGGTATCGGTCGACTCTACCTTGGATATTATCATCTATTTCATCGATTCACAAAAGACTCAATTTTACTTGAATATTCATCAATTGGAAATCTAATTCCTCCCTCACCTTATTCATAGTCAATTAGTCCAAGTGTTCTAATTTAACTTTCACCCATCAATCAATCTCTATATTCATATTCAAGATTAAAATCATGACATCATTCAAAACTAGTGAGCGATGAATCTAAACAACATAAACACAAGCGGTTTATATAATTTAGTCAATAGTTTTTCCTAAGAATTTGTGAGACCCCGTTATCTAAACAATATTCTAAGGTGCAATTAAGAGAACTAATCATTCATAAATCAGAGTATTAGGCTGTGTTGATAATCCTGAGCTTAAGAGATTACAGTACCAAAAGTTCAAAAAGGAATTATACATATTCCTAACAAAAGGGTACGAAACTATAGCTTTACTCTACACTTTGTAGAAACTATACAACAGGAATTTCTGTTCTGCTAATCCTGTAGCACTCCTTACATCTCAGCGTATCAACCTAACCCTGGTTCTCCATGTCAAAAGCACCTACAAAGACAACCCCCAACACATGAGCACATCATCGTTCACATCAATCATAATATGAATGTAAAGCATAAATGCATAAATCATAGGCATAGGATACTTCCTGAATTTCCAATGCATTTAAAACACCCATTTTGGTTGTCCCTGTACCATAACTCATAATCAAATCAATATATGATATTATGGCTTTTTTAAATAAATGTCATGACATAACTTCACTTCTTAAATCTTTACTTCAATCCTTAGTCAGTTTATCATCAGTGTATTTTAATGCCCCTCGCTTCATAACTTCATAATAAGCGGAACTCCCCTCCCTCGCTTCTTCATACAAGCGGTATTTCTATCCTCGCTTCGTATGGAATACCTCACCTCCATGTGCAAGCGGACCTACACCCCTCGCTCCACATTTTTAGCTGTTTAAGCGGTAAGCATTAAAATCATCATTGTGATAACCCTGACTCGTGGAATACACACCAAATGTTCCACAACATACATATGCAACAACAATGCATAACAACATGTATCGTACTCATAATGCACAAACTCGCATTTACCGTATGTCAAATAATGAACATATAATACATGTTACCGTTGGGTGCCCGTACGTCGCTTACGTACCTTTCCAAAATATGGTATGTTGCAGGAGTCTATCCCCTGCGTTGTGTGGCTATCTGTGAAGGCTCTACACCAGTGTACAACACGATATTAGATGCCAATTTATAGACCAAATCAAAAAAATCCAACAAAAAACATCATTTTCCACTATTCAGTAGCTGGCGATCGATCGCTGCATCGAGGCGATCGATCGCCAGACTTCACTGGCTCGAGGCGATCGATCGCTCCATTTATGGCGATCGATCGCCTGCCTTCGATTTTAGCTACTGGCCTTCGGCGATCGATCGCTGCGTTTGTAGCGATCGATCGCCACACGCTGTGTGCGCGATTTCTCCAGATTTTTCGAACACCCATCTTCATACCATCCAATCTAGCATATAAGACATACAACATGCTTGAACAAACATGCTAAGAGCTACAAGGTACTACCGTGCATGTATCAAAACAAAGTTCTTCCCAAACTTAAACCCACATGCATCAAAATCGCCCAACTACATCAGTACTCACCCAAGCTTTCTGAAAACAAGGTATCATAATTCTTTTCCAAGATTTTCGAGCCCCACTTTTCATACCAACAAACCACCCAATTAAACATGCTTCATGCTCAAGTAAACATGCTAGAAGCTTCATAAAAACACCATGAATGTACTTAAATCGAAGGTTTAACAAAACCTAAGCTAGCATGCCATTAAAACATCATAACCAAACCCAAACTTAACCAAAATTTACCAAAGCAAGAGATGGTTCCTCACCCTCTTTTGCTCCAATTTTTGGCAAGGTTCCAAGCAATAAAATGGCAGATCTCCTCCTCCTTCTTGCTTAGCAAATGCTGGACGGTTTTTGGGTGAAATTGGGGAGAGTTTGGGGTGATGGAGATTGAGTGATTGGGAGGGCAAGTGGGGGGTATGGGCAGCTATCAGCTGCTGAAATGGGTATGGGTTGAGGGGGTGGTTGGGTGGTGGGTGGTGTGATGTGTATGTTTAGGTCCCGGTATTTAGCACGATGTATTAAAATATCCTCACATGATATTTTATAGTATTTACTCAATAAAATACTTCAATTCCAATTAAACATGCTTCACCAAAACAAACAACACCCACCCCAAATAATCATGCCTTAACCCAAATTCCCAACATATATCGCATGCACCCTGAAATGCATTTCCCCAATATAAATAAATCAACTCCATAATTTAACACCATAATCCTCATAACATAATTAAGATTTAAAAGCACATAATCATTTCGGGGATATCACAATACTCTCATACTTATAAGATTTCGTCCTCGAAATCAGCATGCACTTACCCAAAACAAATAAAACATAAATCACATACCGGAAAACAGTTCTGGATAGTGCTGCACCATGTGTCGATCCGTCTCCCACGTGGCCTCCTCGACACCCCTACGATCCCACTGAACTGACCATAGGAATAACTTTGTTTTGTAGTCTGCGATCTGCCCGATCCAGAATCCTGATAGGCCGCTCTACATAGGAAACATCAGACTCTATCTGAACCTCAGAAGGTTGCAACACATGAGAAGGATCTGGCTCGTACTTCCGCAACATAGACACATGAAATACATCGTGTATACCGGACAGAGAGGGCGGTAAAGCCAATCGGTATGCCAGAGTACCAATACGCTGTAAGATCTCGTACGGTTCAACATATCTCGGGGACAACTTCCCCCGCATTCTAAAATGTACTACACCTCTGAAAGGTGAGATCTTCAAAAAGACTCTGTCGCCCAACTGAAACTCTAACGGCCGACGCCGTTGATTAGCATAGGCTGCCTGTCTGTCCTGGGCTGCTTTCATTTTCCTTCTGATCACCTTTACCTTTTCTTCCATTTCTTGGACCAATTCTGGCCCTCCGACCGATTTACGGTCCCCATCATCCCAATATAAAGGCGACCTACAACGTCTACCGTAGAGAGCCTCAAAAGGAGCCATCTGTATGCTTGCCTGGTAGCTATTGTTATAAGAAAATTCTACCAAGGCCACTGAGTTCTGCCATGAAGTATCGAACTCCAACACACAAGCCCGTAACATATCTTCGAGCGTCTGTATGGTACGCTCGGTCTGTCCGTCCATTTGGGGATGGTATGCTGTGCTCAACCTCAATTCTGTACCCAGGGCTGAATGAAGACCTTCCCAAAAGTGAGATGTAAACCGCGGATCTCGATCAGACACAATCGAAACAGGGATCCCATGCAGTCTCACTACATCTCTGACATATAACTGAGCCATCCTCAAGTACGTGAAGGTCATACTGTATGGAATGAAGTGAGCCACTTTAGTCAATCTGTCCACGACTACCCAGATGGCATCAAAACCCGAAACAGTCCTCGGTAAGTGGGTCACGAAGTCCATGGATACGTGCCCCCACTTCCATTCTAGTATCTCCAAACTTCCAAGCTCACCGCCAGGCCTCTGCCTCTCATCCTTCACTTGCTGACAAATCAGACATCTCTTGACGAATGTGGTGACATCTTGTTTCATTTGTCTCCACCAAAACTGGCTACATAAGTCCTTATACATTTTCTTTCCGCCCGGGTGGATACTCATCCTGCTGCAATGGGCTTGCTGTAATATTCCCTGACGCAACTCAGGCGTATTCGGAACCACCCATCTGTCACCTAACCTCAAAGAACCGTCCTCCGCCATCATGAATCTCGACGGCTGATCCAGATGAACCACTGACAACAATCTCTGAACTTCCTCGTCGGTCTCCTGAGCCTTCCGGATGTGCTCATAAATAACCGGCTCAGCTAATAAGGTCAATACTTGTACCGGTGAAGCAGACACATCATAATCAAAACCCAACTGATAGTAGGAAGTCATCATAGCTGACAAACACATGACGTCATCTGCTGTGTTCTTCACTTTCCGACTCAAAGAGTCGGCTGTCAAATTTGCCATTCCCAGATGGTATTCGATCTCACAATCATAATCCTTCAGTAGGTCCATCCATCTCCTCTGTCTCATATTCAGCTCAGCCAGCGTAAGCAAGAACTTTAGGCTCTTGTGATCAGTGAAGATGGTGAATGAGGTACTGTATAAGTAGTGTCGCCATATCTTCAAAGCAAACACTATAGCTGCTAGCTCCAAATCATGGACTGGATACCTTGTCTCGTGTGGCTTCAATTGTCTCGAAGCGTAAGCCACAACATGCTTATCCTGCATCAGCACGCATCCTAGACCCTGAAGCGATGCGTCAGTATAGAGAGCGAACCCCTTGTTCTCCCTGGGAATCACCAATACTGGTGCTGAAGTCAATCTGTGCTTCAATTCCTGGAAGCTCTGCTCACAAGCTTCCGACCAAAAGAATGGAACTCCCTTCTGAGTTAGCTGAGTCAATGGTTTGGCAATTTTTGAAAACCCTTCGACAAAGCGTCGATAATACCCAGCCAAACCAAGGAAACTTCGGATCTCAGTGACTGAAGTCGGCGCAGACCAATCCATAACTGCCTCTATCTTCCTGGGATCTACTGATATCCCCTCTCGAGAGATAATGTGACCCAAGAACGCTACACTGCTCAGCCAGAATTCACACTTGCTGAGCTTGGCGTACAACTGATGATCCCTCAGAATCTGTAGCACTGTCCTCAAATGATTGGCATGCTCCTCCTTACTTCTTGAATAGACCAGAATGTCGTCAATAAACACGATGACGAACTGATCAAGATACCTCTGAAATATTCTGTTCATCAGGCTCATAAATACTGCAGGGGCATTCGTCACCCCGAATGGCATCACTAAGAACTCGTAGTGCCCATACCGAGTTTGAAAGGCTGTCTTTTGTATGTCATCAGCTCTAACTCGTATCTGGTGATAGCCTGATCTCAAGTCAATCTTCGAGTAAAGCTCCGTGCCCTGAAGCTGATCAAATAAGTCATCAATCCTCGGAAGGGGGTACTTGTTCTTAATCATCACTTTATTCAATTGACGGTAATCGATGCACAGACGCATCGAACCATCCTTTTTCTTTACGAACAAGACTGGTGCACCCCATGGTGATACACTAGGACGAATGTATCCTTTGCCGATGAGCTCCTGCAACTGCACTTTCAGCTCCCTCAGCTCTGCTGGTGCCATCCTATAAGGGGCACGGGAAATAGCAGATGTCCCTGGCAGTAATTCAATCGTAAACTCCACATCTATGATCGGCGGAAATCCTGGAATCTCATCCGGAAACACATCGGTGAATTCCGCAACTACTGGTATATCCTCGATCCTCAGCTCTTCCTTTTCCTTTGATACATCCACGGCATAAATAAGATAGCATGTGTGACCGCGTTCTAACAACCGCGTCATCTTAACTGCCGAAATCAACGGAATCCTTGGACGAGAGCCGTCCCCAGAGAAGGTCCACTGAAACCCCTGATCAGACAGAAAACGCACCATCCTCTGTCGGCAATCAACCACGGCTGGTATCTGCTCAACACATCAATGCCGACAATACAGTTCAAAATCTGCCATATCCAATAAAATCAGCTCAACCTTCAGATCATTGCCCTCAAAATAAATGAGGCAATAAGATAACAGTCGATCCGCAATCACATGCTTTCCCGTGGGTGTCGAGACCATAAGAGGCGTGGGCAACGGAGACGAACACAAGTGGTGTCTCTCCACAAAAGCAGAAGATACAAATGAATGAGAAGCACATGTATCTACCAAAATAAATGCAGGGTACGTAAGTAAGTGGCACGTACCAGCAATCACCTCCTCCGGGGCTGCCTCTGCCTGCTCACGCGTCAATGCATATACTTGACCCTGCTGCGGTCCTGCCGCCTGACCTCCCGGTGGTCGAGGTGCAAACTGCTGTCTCTGTGGTGCCGTCCTGGCGTCAAATCTTGGCCTATTCGGCCCAGAGTCTGCCTGACCTACCCGATTGGGGCAAACCCGAGCTTGGTGGCCCACCCTGCCACAAACATAACAGCCTCGACAGTCACGTGTCAAGTGAAATCCTCCACAGTTGTCACACTTGTTCCCTCCTATTCTATTTCTCTGCGCTGGTCCCCGATTACCCTGCTTCTGATTCTGAAATTTCTTCCCACCAAATCTAGAAGATGAAGAAGCCCCACGAGGCTTAAACTGGTCTCCTCGTGGCCTCAGGCTGTCAACAACCGGTCTCTGTGATGGTACAAAAGGGGGTACAGCTTCCTTGTACACACTAACCCCAATCTCTGCCAGCTCTGCCCTAGTCAGGGCATCATCGAATGAGCTGGGATTGTTGGAGACAACCTGATCAAATAACTCTGGCCTCAGTCCTTTCAGAAAATGCCTCATCTTGGCATGATCGTTCACATCAATGTGAGGCACATACCTCAACAGTGAAGAGTATTGCATGGCATAATCTGATACAATCATGCTGCCCTGCTTCAGGTTGGTGAACTCATCTTCTTTTACTTGTCTGGCAGCGACGGAGAAATACCGGTTAAGGAATCGGGTCCTGAACACAGTCCAATCCATTGTCATACCCTGTGCCCTCAGCTCCATAACTGTTGTCTTCCACCACATGGAAGACTTCTTCGCCAACTGAAACTCTGCCAATCTCAGCCAGGCAGTCCGTGCACAGGGTGCTGATACAAATATCTGCTCTAGTTTTGGCTGCTTCCCCAGTCTCAGTCCCTTCAAATAGCGGTGGATGATAGCTAAAGAACTGGGTCAGACTTATCTCTCCTGGTAGCAGTATCTGTGCACTAGGCTCCACGCCTACAGCAGGTGGCGGTAGAGGATTTGACTGAGCAATACTGGCATTGATACTGCCTACATCTCCCACCTCTTCATTGGGGTTCTCCGGATTAATAGCCGCCATGCTGTAACACAGGGGTTAACAACAATACCAAAAGCAGTTCATAATATAAGCCGTTAGATAACAAGAGTAATCATATTCAAAAGCATGTTAGTATAACAACTTATACAAAAATATGCACCATATGCATAAACATGCCCACCAATGAATACCTAGCCAACTTGTTTCTAAAGGCTACCCTTTACTCGTTCCCTGGTTATCTAACCTCTGCTCTGATACCACTAAATGTGAGACCCCGTTATCTAAACAAGATTATAAGGTGCAATTAAGAGAACTAATCATTCATAAATCAGAGTATTAGGCTGTGTTGATAATCCTGAGCTTAAGAGATTACAGTACCAAAAGTTCAAAAAGGAATTATACATATTCCTAACAAAAGGGTACGAAACTATAGCTTTACTCTACACTTTGTAGAAACTATACAAAAGGAATTTCTGTTCTGCTAATCCTGTAGCACTCCTTACAGCTCACCGTATCAACCTAACCCTGTTCTCCATGTCAAAAGCACCTACAAAGACAACCCCAACACATGAGCACATCATCGTTCACATCAATCATAATATGAATGTAAAGTATAAATGCATAAATCATAGGCATAGGATACTTTCTGAATTTCCAATGCATTTAAAACACCCATTTTCTGTTCTGCTAATCCTGTAGCACTCCTTACAGCTCAGCGTATCAACCTAACCCTGGTTCTCCATGTCAAAAGTGTTGGGATATGCCCTAAGACAAGTCATTAGATGATTGTTTATGACATACAATGTTTATGGTTTTATGAATGGCAATTCATTATTATATATTATTCTTTTAACTGTGCATTGTGAATTAATATATATGTTAATGTCCTTAGAATAATATTGTATTATTCTTAAAGATGTCCCTAGTCAAGTATTATCATAAAAGGGATAATGATAATACGTAGAGACTAGTATGTGTTGATCGATGAATTGTTCATTGATATGAGATATCAAATCAATACATGGGTACATGTTAGAGAACGATGTACTGGACAGACCCACCATGAGAATGCAACATGGATAGTTATATGATCGTCATATGCAATTCTCATAGTGATAATAATGTATGTAATCCTTACGACTTGTGATCATCAGAGATCCCAACATAAGGAGTTATGTATCTTGATATCGTCAAACGTTACCCGTAACAGGGTATACTATAAAGTCGACTATTGGATACACTACGAATTATGTAGAAGGATGTTGACTGATCGAGATAGGATTTGTCCCTCCTATATAACAGGAGATGTGTTTGGCCCTTGATCAAGTGAGAACTAAAATGCATGGCCATGCTCGAATGAGTCGATATGAGATATCGAGCTTATTCGTTTATTCTAGTTCTACTTGGGGATCAAGAAATAAAGATTGGATATACGAGTATGACTATTCCATGACTCGTGTTCAATCTAAACACAAAGGACAAAGGGATTAAGTTACATGATTAATATTATCACAAGTTCTAAAGGTTATGTCGAGTCATTGACATTCTTGTAATTTGGGTAACATTGATGTGTTGCTAGATACCGCTCAATGCTTGAGACATAAAATGAGATTTTATGTCACTGCCAACATTACAAGATCCTATCGGGTCGCACAAAAGATTAAATCGAGAAGGGAAATTAAATTCATGGGATGAATTAAATAATTAAGAGGAGTCTTAATTAATAATCATAATGATTAATTAAATCATGGGCTTAAGCCCATGAGGCTTTATGAAAGCCTTTAATTAATTATATAAAATATGATTGCAAGGTGTTTAATTAGTAAGACAACTTCATAACACAAAAACCCTACACAAGCTAAAAGCTCTCGGCCGCATCACTTGAACTCTCGGCCTCCTTCAAAGTCGTGAGGTTCTTGGTGGTTTTCGAGCCATCTTTCGATTGTGAATCGAGTTAGCTTCGTGTATCGGTTTAATAACTTGTCTAGCAACTTGTTATTAAACCATCCCTTCACTCGATTTGATCGTGTGGATACCGTTGAGGCAAAACTCATCGAGTTTTGCTAATGACTCGGAGAAGGCGTTGGACGTTTGTGCTGCTCCGTGGATTCTGCTTCAAACACGCTACAAGGGTAAGACACTTGTAATTCCTTTATCCGATATGAATCCTTTGTATAGATCCCTGGTTTGTAATCCAAATTAAATTTTATTCCGCTGCGTTGTATGCTCTTGGATTACTTACAGTGGTATCAGAGCCGTGTACAAGGCTCATATCGGATTTATGTGGTTAAATAGTTTAATCATATTAGAATTAATATTGCATGCTATTTAAAATTGCATATAATCATATATGATATGATTAAATTGAGTTTGTGAAAATCATCGTATAATTATATTTGATATAATTGGCGAATAATTGTATACGATACACGAAAGCGTAAAATCGAGGTGTTAGCTCATGCATGGCTCACGGCCGCAGCCACCGAAGGGCTAGGGTTTCGAACCCTAGTCACCATGGCTCACGGCCGCAGCCACCGAAGGGCTAGGGTTTCGAACCCTAGTCATCATGGCTCACGGCCGCCGCATGTTGCTAGGGTTTCGAACCCATTGGCTCGTGCATGGCCAAGCAGCCGCCGCTTAAGGGCTAGGGTTCGGACCCTGGCTCGAGCATGGGCCGAGCCGCCGCAAAAATTAGGGTTTTTGAACCCATTGGCTCGTGACGGCTAACTCATGACGGCTAGGGTTTCGAACCCTAGCAGCGGTGCATGGGCTCGCCGCCGCCGCTCGAGCATGGCTCGGCCATGGGCTAGGGTTTCGAACCCTAGGCCCATTAGTGGTCAAGCCGTGTGCTTTGTGGTTCGAACCATGGTGGTTCGTGTCTTAGTCGTTTTAGTCCGTGGCATGTGATGTCCCGAGCGTACGATATTTTTCAAAATTCTATTTTACAGTTTTAATTAGAATTAAATTTAAAGTGTTTAGAATTTAATTAATTAAATGTTAATGCATGCTTTATGTGTTGTTTGAGCATGGTGCGTGGTTATAGCCCTTTTGACCTATTAGATAGGATTTGTGGATGTTTGTATTTATAATACGACCTGCGAGTCGTGCCTTTCTCTATTTCATTCTAAATGTAATCCCTCCCCTATGTTCCCCTCGAATGTGAATCGAGGAATTCTATATCTTGTAAATAGTGTAGTTTATTTTATTGATGGTGATCAATGAAGATGGAGCATCGTGCCGGGATGAGGAGGCCATTCACAAATTGGAGCCAAAGGAAGGTGCTTGTGAAGTTACCTTAGGTTGACTCATAGGATTTTCTCATTGGCTTGAGAAAATCATTAGTAGGGGCTATAACCATGTCACGTTTAATTATGTATGATTTATCTTACATATATGATGCATGATTTATCTTATGTTTTAGTTTGATAATAGTATTACACATATATGTAGATATTTATACAACTATATGTAGTGGACATATTTTAAATTATCAAATTAATAATGAGATCAAACAATCCCTCTAAAATATTAAGTTTTAGATGCCTTCCAAAATAAAAGTACTCGTCAATAACTTCGATTGTACATGTGTGGGTTTGCCAAAGCAAAGCACCGTGGCAATCTTAGTAAGGCGCGAAAGGATAAAAGTGATATCCGTTATACTTTAATTGGGTACGACTTAACTAGGTTATCTCAATAGGATTGGGAACCTAGAGGCATGGGTTGGATTTTAATTCATTTGATGAATTGAACAAAGTGTTGTTCGTCCAACTATCCAAGAATTATATGTGATGTAATTGACAAAGTGTTGTCTACCTAAATAACCGAGTCTTGGGCGATTAGCCAAAGCTAACTCAAGATTAGGAGAAATATGGATCTTGGCCCACTAAAGGTTTCGAGGGTTGATATTTTTTTCAAACAAAATAGTGGGAGTATCATTTAATATAAGACCATGTTAAATGATTTAAATCATAAACTTATTTTGCATATTTATATTGTAGATATCCATGGCAACTAACAACGTTACTAGCACTTTATCACTGCGATCGGTCCTTGAGAAGGACAAATTAAATGGGACGAATTTCCTAGACTGGCATAGGAACTTGAGGATAGTCCTCAAACAAGAAAAGAAACAATATGTCCTAGAGGAACCCTTGCCCGCTGAGGAACCTCCCCTAACAGCTACAAGAGCTGAAAAAGATGCTTACAAGAAGCATCAGAGTGACGCACTTGATGTTGGGTGCCTCATGCTTGCCACCATGAACTCTGAGCTTCAGAAGCAACATGAGGAAATGGAGGCGTTCGATATGATCGAACACTTAAAGCAGTTGTACCAACAGCAAGCAAGACAAGAGAGGTATGACGTCTCTAAGGCGTTATTTCAGTGCAGGATGGTAGAAGGAAGCTTAGTTGGAACTCATGTGCTCAAGATGATTGGGTACATTGAGAATCTGGACAAGCTAGGTTTTCCATTGGACCAAGAGTTGGCCACCGATGTAATCTTGCAATCGTTGCCTGAGAGCTTCAGTCAATTTGTAGTAAATTACAATATGACTGACATGGAAAAGACTCTACCACAGTTGCTTGGTATGTTGAGAACATATGAAGCAAATACTAAGAAGACTAAGGCCACAAATGTCCTTATTGTGAATAAGGGCAAAGGAAGGGCCAAAGCTAAAGGCAACAAGAAAGTAAAGAAGGTCTTTGCTAAATCTAAGCCAAAGTCTTCTGCACTAAAGCCAAAGGGAGGGATAGCAAAGGAAGGGAACTGTTTCCATTGCGGTGAGACCGGCCATTGAAAAAGAAACTGCAAAATATATCTGGAGGATCTAAAGAAAGGAAGTGTGACTTCCGCTTCAGGTATTTTTGTTATAGAAGTCAATTTATCTACTTCTTCATCATGGGTATTAGATACTGGATGTGGATCTCACATTTGTGTAAATGTGCAGGATCTCAAAAGGAGTAGGACATTGGCGAAAGGTGAAGTTGATTTCCGAGTTGGAAATGGAGCAAGAGTTGCTGCATTAGCTATAGGAGATTATCATTTAGCTTTACCTTCTGGTTTATCATTGATTTTGAAAGATTGTTATTTTGTGCCTTCTATTACTAAAAACATAATATCTATTTCTTGTTTGGACAAGTATGGTTTTTCATTTATAATAAAGGACAATTGTTGTTCTATTTATTTAAATGATATGTTTTATGCTAGTGCACAAATGGTGAATGGTCTTTATGTATTAAATCTTGATATGCCTATCTATAACATAAATACTAAAAGGATTAAAAATAATGATTGTAATCCGACTTATCTCTGGCACTGTCGCTTGGGCCACATAAACGAGAACCGCATATCTAAACTTCATAAGGATGGAGTATTAGATTCATTTGATTTTGAATCATATGAAACATGCGAATCTTGTTTAATGGGCAAGATGACTAAAGCCCCTTTCAAGGGACATGTTGAAAGGGCAAATGTTTTATTGGGACTAATACATAGTGATGTATGTGGACCAATAAGTACACAAGCTAGAGGTGGTTTTCAATACTTCGTTACATTTACTGATGACCTCAGTAGATATGGGTATGTGTACCTAATGAAACATAAACATGAAACCTTTGAAAAGTTCAAAGATTTCAAGAATGAAGTACAAAACCAACTTGGCAAAAGTATCAAAATCGTTCGATCAGATCGAGGAGGTGAATACTTAAGCCAAGAGTTTCATGACTATCTAAAGGAATATGGGATAGTCCCACAACTCACTCCTCCGTATACTCCACAATGGAATGGTGTATCCGAGAGGAGAAATCGAACCTTGTTAGACATGGTTAGATCAATGATGAGTCATGCAGATCTTCCGATATCGTTTTGGGGACACGCTCTAGAAACAGCGATTTTCTTACTGAACCGTGTTCCATCTAAATCAGTGGAAAAGACACCATATGAGATATGGACTGGGAAGCGTCCTAGTATGTCTTTTATGAAGATTTGGGGTTGTGAGGCTTTCGTTAGACGTCACGCCACTAACAAACTTGGACCCAAATCTGATAAGTGTTTATTTGTGGGGTATCCTAAGGAAACGAAAGGATACTATTTCTATTATCCCACCGAGAACAAAGTAGTTGTTGCTCGGACTGGTGTATTTCTTGAAAGAGAATTTATTTCTAGAAAAACCAGTGGGAGAAAAATAGAACTTAGTGAAGTTCAACCACAAGAAAACACTGAACCTGAGATTGAGATGGAAACAGAGCAGGCACCACAAGCTGTTGTGGAAGAAGCACCTGCTCAAGAGACACAAGCCCAGCGTAGGTCTGTAAGAGTACACCGGGAGCCACAGAGATATGGATTTCTTGTGACTCAACAAGGTGACTTACTACTTATTGATGAGGATGAGCCGTCATCTTATCAACAAGCTATAATGGGCAATGATTCTGAGAAATGGCAAGAGGCCATGAAATCTGAGATGGAATCCATGTATACAAACCAAGTATGGACTTTGGTTGATCCACCTGAAGGGGTACGACCCATAGGGTGCAAATGGATTTTCAAGAAAAAGACCGATATGGACGGTAACGTACAAACCTATAAAGGTCGGCTGGTTGCAAAAGGATTCAAACAAATTCATGGTATTGACTATGATGAAACCTTTTCACCAGTGGCCATGGTTAAATCCATAAGGCTCTTACTTGCAATAGCTGCATTTCATGATTATGAAATCTGGCAGATGGATGTCAAAACAGCTTTCCTTAATGGAAATCTGATCGAGGATGTGTACATGACACAGCCCGAGGGTTTTGTCAATCCAAAGGATGCTGGAAAGATATGCAAGCTACAACGATCCATTTATGGATTGAAGCAAGCTTCTCGGAGTTGGAATCTTCGTTTTGATGATGCAATCAAAGAGTTTGGTTTTATCAAAAATGAAGATGAACCTTGTGTCTACAAGAAGGTCAGTGGGAGCGTAATCATTTTCCTAGTGTTGTATGTAGATGACATACTTCTTATTGGAAATGATATCCCTGCCTTGCAATCTGTAAAGATTTGGCTAGGGAATTGCTTTTCGATGAAAGACTTGGGAGAAGCCACCTATGTATTAGGAATCAAGATCTATAGAGATAGATCGAGAAGGCTTCTTGGTCTAAGTCAAAGTACATACATAGACAAGGTGCTTAAAAGGTTTAGCATGCAAGAATCCAAGAAAGGATTCGTGCCTATGACACATGGTATTTATCTCTCGAAGGAACAGTGTCCTTCAACACCAGATGAGAGACAACGCATGAGTAAGATTCCATACGCGTCAGCTATTGGATCTATCATGTATGCCATGATATGTACTCGTCCCGATGTATCGTATGCTTTGAGCATGACGAGCAGATATCAAGTTGATCCAGGTGAAGGTCACTAGATTGCTGTCAAGAACATCCTGAAGTACTTGAGAAGGACTGAGGATACATTCTTGATTTATGGAGGTGAGGAAGAGCTCAATGTAATGGGTTACACTGAGGCAAGCTTCCAAACCGACAAAGATGATTTTCGATCGCAATAAGGATATGTGTTTTGCCTAAGATATGCAAAGTACCAACAGATGATAATGTATCTGACCCATTGACGTAGCCACTGTCACAGCAGTAGCATGATCGTCATACTAGATCTCTAGGCATTAAGAGTATGTCTGATTGGTCTTAGTGCAAGTGGGAGATTTGTTGGGATATGCCCTAAGACAAGTCATTAGATGATTGTTTATGACATACAATGTTTATGGTTTTATGAATGGCAATTCATTATTATATATTATTCTTTTAACTGTGCATTGTGAATTAATATATATGTTAATGTCCTTAGAATAATATTGTATTATTCTTAAAGATGTCCCTAGTCAAGTATTATCATGAAAGGGATAATGATAATACGTAGAGACTAGTATGTGTTGATCGATGAATTGTTCATTGATATGAGATATCAAATCAATACATGGGTACATGTTAGAGAACGATGTACTGGACAGACCCACCATGAGAATGCAACATGGATAGTTATATGATCGTCATATGCAATTCTCATAGTGATAATAATGTATGTAATCCTTACGACTTGTGATCATCAGAGATCCCAACATAAGGAGTTATGTATCTTGATCGTCAAACGTTACCCGTAACAGGGTATACTATAAAGTCGACTATTGGATACACTACGAATTATGTAGAAGGATGTTGACTGATCGAGATAGGATTTGTCCCTCCTATATAACAGGAGATATGTTTGGCCCTTGATCAAGTGAGAACTAAAATGCATGGCCATGCTCGAATGAGTCGATATGAGATATCGAGCTTATTCGTTTATTCTAGTTCTACTTGGGGATCAAGAAATAAAGATTGGATATACGAGTATGACTATTCCATGACTCGTGTTCAATCTAAACACAAAGGACAAAGGGATTAAGTTACATGATTAATATTATCACAAGTTCTAAATGTTATGTCGAGTCATTGACATTCTTGTAATTTGGGTAGCATTGATGTGTTGCTAGATACCGCTCAATGCTTGAGACATAAAATGAGATTTTATGTCACTGCCAACATTACAAGATCCTATCGGCTCGCACAAAAGATTAAATCGAGAAGGGAAATTAAATTCATGGGATGAATTAAATAATTAAGAGGAGTCTTAATTAATAATCATAATGATTAATCAAATCATGGGCTTAAGCCCATGAGGCTTTATGAAAGCCTTTAATTAATTATATAAAATATGATTGCAAGGTGTTTAATTAGTAAGACAACTTCATAACACAAAAACCCTACACAAGCTAAAAGCTCTCGGCCGCATCACTTGAACTCTCGGCCTCCTTCAAAGTCGTGAGGTTCTTGGTGGTTTTCGAGCCATCTTTCGATTGTGAATCGAGTTAGCTTCGTGTATCGGTTTAATAACATGTTTAGCAACTTGTTATTAAACCATCCCTTCACCCGATTTGATCGTGTGGATACCGTTGAGGCAAAACTCATCGAGTTTTGCTAGTGACTCGGATAAGGCGTTGGACGTTTGTGCTGCTCCGTGGATTCTGCTTCAAACACGCTACAAGGGTAAGACACTTGTAATTCCTTTATCCGATATGAATCCTTTGTATAGATCCCTGGTTTGTAATCCAAATTAAATTTTATTCCGCTGCGTTGTATGCTCTTGGATTACTTACAAAAAGCACCTACAAAGACAACCCCAACACATGAGCACATCATCGTTCACATCAATCATAATATGAATGTAAAGCATAAATGCATAAATCATAGGCATAGGATACTTCCTGAATTTCCAATGCATTTAAAACACCCATTTTGGTTGTCCCTGTACCATAACTCATAATCAAATCAATATATGATATTATGGCTTCTTTAAATAAATGTCATGACATAACTTAACTTCTTAAATCTTTACTTCAATCCTTAGTCAGTTTATCATCAGTGTATTTTAATGTCCCTCGCTTCATAACTTCATAATAAGCGGAACTCCCCTCCCCCGCTTCTTCATACAAGCGGTATTTCTATCCCCGCTTCGTATGGAATACCTCGCCTCCATGTGCAAGCGGACCTACACCCCTCGCTCCACATTTTTAGCGGATAAGCGGTAAGGATTAAAATCATCATTGTGATAACCCTGACTCGTGGAATACACACCAAATGTTCCACAACATACATATGCAACAACAATGCATAACAACATGTATCGTACTCATAATGCACAAACTCGCATTTACCGTATGTCAAATAATGAACATATAATAAATGTTACCGTTGGGTGCCCGTATGTCGCTTACGTACCTTTCCAAAATATGGTATGTTGCAGGACTCTATCCCCTGCGTTGTGTGGCTATCTGTGAAGGCTCTACACAAGTGTACAACACAATATTAGATGCCAATTTATAGACCAAAATCAAAAAAATCCAACAAAAACATCATTTTCCACTATTCAGCAGCTGGCGATCGATTGCTGCATCGAGGCGATCGATCGCTAGACTTCACTGGCTCGAGGCGATCGATCACTCCATTTATGGCGTTCGATCGCCTGCCTTCGATTTTAGCTACTGGCCTTCGGCGATCGATCGCTGCGTTTGTAGCGATCGATCGCCACACGTTGTGCGCGATTTCTCCAGATTTTTCGAATACCCATCTTCATACCATCCAATCTAGCATATAAGACATACAACATGCTTGAACAAACATGCTAAGAGCTATAAGGTACTACCGTGCATGTATTCAAAACAAGTTCTTCCCAAACTTAAACCCACATGCATCAAAATCGCCCAACTACATCAGTACTAACCCAAGCTTTCTGAAAACAGGGTATCATAATTCTTTTCCCAGATTTTCGAGCCCCACTTTTCATACCAACAAATCCACCCAATTAAACATGCATCATGCTCAAGTAAACATGCTAGAAGCTTCATAAAAACACCATGAATGTACTTAAATCGAAGGTTTAACAAAACCTTAGCTAGCATGCCATTAAAACATCATAACCAAACCCAAACTTAACCAAAATTTACCCAAAGCAAGATATGGTTCCTCACCCTCTTTTGCTCCAATTTTTGGCAAGGTTCCAAGCAATAAAATGGCAGATCTCCTCCTCCTTCTTGCTTAGCAAATGCTGGACGGTTTTTGGGTGAAATTGGGGAGAGTTTGGAGTGATGGAGATTGAGTGATTGGGAGGGCAAGTGGGGGGTATGGGCAGCCAGCAGCTGCTGAAATGGGTATGGGTTGAGAGGGTGGTTGGGTGGTGGGTGGTGTGATGTGTTATGTTTTGGTCCCGGTATTTAGTACGATGTATTAAAATATCCTCACATGATATTTTATAGTATTTACTCAATAAAATACTTCAATTCCAATTAAACATGCTTCACCAAAACAAACAACACCCACCCCAAATAATCATGCCTTAACCCAAATTCCCAACATATATCACATGCACCCTGGAATGCATTTCCCCAATATAAATAAATCAACTCCATAATTTAACACCATAATCCTCATAACATAATTAAGGTTTAAAAGTACATAATCATTTCGTGGATATCACAGAATTTAATAACACCAACAGCAGGCAATTATCGATCTTAGTTGCTTCTTCAATTAGATTACTCAAACAATCTCTTATTTGATATCCAATTAGCAATAGATTATATGCAAGTTACTAGGTTGTCAATCCAATAAACAAACATCAATCATATCAACAAAATCAGAAAAACAATGAATTCAATAAAATCGATAAACAAAAGGGTATGAATCTCCCCAAGATAAATAAATCCAAGGTTTTGTCTTCCTCGACCAAGAATTAAGACTAGCTACACATAATTAAAACAAAACTATAAATAAAAACAAGGGAAAGAAAACTAATCCGATCTCCACTCGTCGAGGTGTCAATCCCGTCTTCGCTTCGATCTTCGTAGCCGTTCTTCAACAAAATTGAAAAGAAAATATAAAACTAGTCTAAAATTATTCTACCCTAACTATCTAGATGATTTCAAGTCTGAAATTCGAGTTCTATATGTAGGGAGGCTAGGAATATTTTTCAGGCAGAATGTCTCGGCGATCGATCGCGGATTTTCGCCGATCGATCGCCGAGCCTTAATGTTTTCTGGCGAGTTTCATATTTTGGCCGTAACTTTCTCGTACAAACTCCGAATTCAATGAATCAGCTGTCCACGCGAAGATAACTCAAATTTATACAACTTTTCTATCGACCACATTTCCAAAACATGGCTCGAACAAATAGAAATATGAGGAGAAAGGAGCAACATGTGTCTTGGATTCTGCTTTTTTCCTCTTTTCTTCAACTTTATTCGTTCTTTCATTGTTTTAGCTTGATTTCTTCACATTTTCCTACATTTACACAAATATACAATTAGGTAGCATATGTATCAATTTATCTATCAAAGTACACCAAATCGTAGACAATTAAGCATACTAGATGTGTTGGTTTCTAGTCACATCAATAGATAAGAAAACCCTCATTCCCACTAAATAAAAATCAGGACATTTCAAGAGAAGATACCATTATAATTTTGGCTTGGGAATAGACCCGACCAAACCGTGGTCAATGGACCGGTTAACTGGGTCAACGGTTCGAAGGATCGGACCTGTAACCGCCCCGTATGTAGGCGGCCGGTTAAGGGTCATAATAAGGGTTCATATTATTTTAATTTTTTTTTTCATTTTAAAATTTAAAATATATGTTATGATGTAGATTTGAACTCATGAATAATTACATTCAACTACTAAGCTATAAGAGTCTTGTTGATCTAAATAAAGTGTTATACTTTATATTTATTAATCAAACAAATATATCTTATATATTTTGATTATTTGAGCTTGAATTTATTTCACGCAATTTTATGTTTAATCCATGGTGGAAAAGACAATCAAATTCTTTTTACATTTTTTTTTTCAAATTTTAATAATATTTCTAGAGTTTTTTAAAAAAGAAAGGGTCAAACCATAACCGTAACTGTAGCCATAACCGTTGGTTAACCGTAACCGAAACCGGTATGGTAATCGACTGTTCATGACCGTAAATGGAACCGTCAAAGAATGTTAAGATTAAGGGTTGAGATTTTTTGAACCATCGAACCGACGGTTCTGCACCGTCTAACCGCGGTTCCGAACCATGGTCAGGTCTACTTGGGAACCCTTGCCATAGGCATTCCACTTGGGTCCATCAACTGGTCAGAATCGAACAACCCCATGACAAGAATCAATAATAGCTCAATTGATAGAGAGAATGTTCATGCCAACAAACAATCAAAGTCGTGCATAGGGAGGACAATCAAATTTAAGAATACAATATTATCCTCATAAATTAACACACAATTATGCACAACCTGCTCAGACATGATAATTCTTCCCGCTGACGTGGCTATCGATAAAGTATCATATAATGAATTACAAATAATTCAATGCAACAAATGCATGCGATATGAATGAGTGTGATGCTCCTGTATCAAATAATACATGTGCAGGATAATCACATAACGTGCAAATACATGCAATAATGCCACCAAGAGCCTCCTTCGCCTGATCCTCAGTCATGGCGTACACTTTGGCCCGAGGAGGACCCGAAACAGCCTGACCTCGAGATCCTCAGTACTACGAACATTTTACTGTTGGCATGATGGCATAGGAATAATAGGAACAGTAGGAGCAGTAGGTCAAAAAATACTGGGACCACCAAGAAATCGTGGCTAAGGTTGCGAAGAAAACATGCCTTGGTTAGGACAAACTCGTGAATAATGACCTTTTTGCCCACAATTGTAGCATATACCAGACATACCTCGACATTGTTCAAAGGTATGTCTACCACCACAATGACTACAGTAAGGATCAGTGTACAACCTCCTTTGCTGTGATCCACTGGAACCATAAGATGAGGAAGAATAGCCTTTCTTCTTGAATATTTTACCCTTAGGACGCACAATAGGCTGTTGAGTCGATACTGAAGGCAGAGGAAGAAACTGTTGACCTCCCCGTCTAAGTCCCGATTCAACCATTTTTGCTCGCCCTACTGCATCAGCATAAGTAGTAGGGGAGCCAACAGTCACCAAAGTAAATAAGGTAGGATGCAACCCGCTGACAAACCTATTAAATTTTGCCTTTTGGGTTAGCCGCCACGTGTGGTGCATATTTCAGCAGGATAGAGAATTTTGAGGCATATTCCGGCAAATTATTAACTTCATTTTCCTGAGCAGTATAGTAGGATGTAGGTGAATACTGCTCCAGAAACTGGGCCTTGAACACATCCCAAGTAATCTCAATGGCAGCTTCAACTAAACCAGTATCAGTGGCTTCCCATCAAGATCGTGCACTGTCCTATAATTGATATGGGGCAAGTGGCAGTTTGCGAGATTTTGGATATTCTATCAGCCTGAATAGAAGTTCAATCTCCTTCAACAAGGATTCAGCTCGCTCATAACCCTCTGTACCATGGAATTTAGGTGGATGTTGATTATGAAACCGAGCCATTACAAGATCCATGGACATCTATTCAAACTGATTAGTCACACGCTCGAATACTGGTGATATTGGCAACTTTAGCTTCAATAGCAGGTGCCTTGCCCTTACCCCGACCTCTTGCTTTTCTAAATATCTCCAAAGTTCAAGTGTCAACAATATAGTCCAAATCAGATATACAAACAACATAGAAAATCATATTTTCAAATAATTCAAGTCAACTCGAACAAGCGCAATGAAATTCAAATAAGCCAAACACGTGTACACAGATTTATTTGTGCCTATTCATGTGTAGAGAAAACTCGAGAGTATTCTCAGTTATGCTCTGATACCATATTGTGAGGGCACAATCCTAGTTATGTGATTAATGATCACACAATGATATTTATAGCGTAAACAATGGAAGATTTATTTAACATTATTAACATGTGACCCTAAAAATTTCAATTTCGGCGTGATCTCATCGTACGAGGAACATATCACCAATATCAATAGATATATACTGAAATATATGTAGATACCATCAGTTTTATATCCATCAACATAAACCAACATACCTATATCAAACTAATAAACACATATTCATACTGGGGTAAAATACACTAAAAATATGTAAACTCATCACAAATAAAAAATCTCAAGTGTGGCTCCCACCGGACGTGCCCTCACTGGGGTCCTGGCCAACTGTACTACCTGCCATTGTCCACACACAAAGACAACAACAACCCCCATTGGGGGTGACAAAAGCTCAATATGGAATGATCAAAAGAATACAATATGTATCTATAAAATGATATATGAAATGAAATGCAATGCAATGCATCATTTTATGTTGGTATCAGGCCATTCACCCATCCACTTGGTATATCAGAATCAATCTCTATCAAATCATAATAGCTCGAGCCTGCCAATCATAAGGGATAATTAGTGAGGGTCGTTGAAGCGTCATCGCATCCTAAGTCTCGACATCACAGTCAAGGATATACACGGGATGACATCAACAAGATGCCACCAATCCATCGTCTCAACAAATCATGGTAATCAGAGGAGACCACGATTCCGTATACCTTTCGAGCCATTTAATGCCGGTCATAGTATCTTAGTACAAATCTCCAATGATTATCCCATAGTCCAAACATAACAGGGTATTAAGGATCATAGCTCAACGTGTATGTCACGCATCGATGTATGTATAAAAATGATATACGTTAATAAAATATTTATTTTCATACATCGATATGCCAATTATGCATGATATGAATGTAGACACATAATCTCACATAATTCACATGATTCATCAAATCATATATCAAATGATACAGATACCTGTCGTATGTTACCCGATCGTAACATACCTTTACTTCTCGATATACGAGGGTTAACTTGAGCTTGTAGAGTGTATTCACTATACAACAAAATAAATTCACAGGAAATTAGTCGCCAAAAATTGGTTATCAATTTTAGTCACAACTCAACCAATTTAGGGTAATAAAATTGAGCGATTACATCATAATTTAATGTGTTAAATTATTTTTCGCCAATTCAAATTATTTTTCACAAATTATAGTCCAAATTAATTGGCAATTATCGAAGCAAAGTTAAAAATATCAAAAGTTGAATTTATACCCAATTTGTGCACAGTTCACACACGCTTTTCTTCCTATTCCGGCAAGCTCCGGAGGCGGTGGCCGGTGTAGAAAGGTTTGTCCAGGTGAGAGGAAGAGATTTAGCACCTTGGCTTCGTCCAATTCGTTGTTGAATCGAAGAAATTGAACCAAAAGCACATAAGCCCTAACTGACGCGATTTCGTTCGTTCTAGGAAAAATCGAAGCACTTTTCGGACGCCAAAATTTGATTATTTGGTATAGAAAGGTGCGACGGTGAGTGTGAACACAGTGGTAGGTTGGTCTTGCCGAGAGGTGCTCGTACGGTGGCGACCAGAGCGGTTTTGTGAGCGGTGGTCTGTGGTCGCAAGCTGACTGTGTTTTCGCACGTTTTAGTGAGTTTTTCGCGACTGATATGTGTTTTTGCATGTTTTACTGTGTGTTTGACGTCCTACACTGATATGTATTAATTCTCTACCAATTATGAACATCGGGGTGTCACAGGTGTACTGTGCATATACATTACATGTACAGTCTACACATGACTTTGTGTCCCTATTTCAATAACAAAAATTAAATCTATCAATTTAATACAAATTTTATATTTACTAAATTATTTTCACTAAATTTTGGTGTTATTCCCAATATTTCAAAAATATATTTTGGTACCAATTTCTGACCCGAATGTAAATTGACAGTTATATTGTCTATTTCCCTTCTAATTAATTAAATTCTAATTAATTAACAAACTATATGTAATTAACGTTAATCGAATATCCGGTCACCACAAAAACCAAGAGAAGAATGGAAAAGAGAGGATAAGAAAAAGGCAAATCTAGATAATATTGCCAAAGATATACTATTTAAGACACTGGACAAAACATATTCAGTAAAATAAAGATGTGCTCCTCTACGAATGAAATCTGGGAAAGCTTGCCCAACTTTGTGAGGGTAACGATCAGACTAAAGAAAACAAATTAACTTTTGCTCTTCAAACATTCGAAAATATCAAAATGAAGTCTGGAAACTCTGAAAGAGTATGATGGGAGGTTCACTAGTATAGTGAATGAACTTATTTCTCTTGGGAAGGAATATTCAAATAGAGAGCTAGCCCTAAAGTTAATGAGAGTGCTACCAAGAGAATGATGTGTCAAAACGATTGCTACGAGGAATCAATAAACCTCAATAAAATTTACTTACGATATATTTGCTGATTGAGACATATGAGTTTGAGCTAGGCAGTCGAACTGAAGAGAATCATCCACAAGTCAACCGACTAAAGCCTTTGTTGTAGCAGAGCCTCTCCTTGTTGTAGCAGAGATGACAGTTAAACAGGTAAGCAATGATTCTATGTCTTGTCTGTGAGAAAGTTCAACAAGTTGATGAAGAAAAATTAGAGGATCTATCAAAGATCTCCCAGGAAACACAAGCCTAGGAGTGATCAAGCCGAGAAGAAGCAAACTTGCTATAATTGTGGGAAGCCAGACCACTTCATTGGTGACTGCACCAATCTCAAGAATGATGAGAAAAAGAAAAGCTCCAAAGATGATCGAAGATCATTCAAAAAGAAAAAAAGGGAGCATAAAGTTCTAGCTGCTGAATAGAGCAAAAACAAATGGATAGATTCACTTCATCATTTTTATAAATTAAATTGTTTTAATCACTTCATGTAAATATATACCAAGATATTTTAAAACTATGCAATGGATCTGATAAACAATATGATTAATAACAATTTATTATTTTAGAAGAATAATTCTGTTAGTATTTATATTTTTAAAAAGATATCGTGACTAATCAAAAAACTATATAGACCTATAACCTAAGTGTAACCCAATCTTAAATTTTATAAGCTCATGAATATGTCTAGAAAATGAAATATATAATCCAAAATATTATACCTCCAAACATAAGCAACCAAACACAAGTCAAAATCAAGAAGCACCGACCCAACACATGGGAGGACCTAATCCTTGGATTGGGAGAGGACGGAGGACCTTTTTGTAGTATATATATATATATATATATATATATATTTAATCTTTTTGCCGGATTGAAGTAATTTCCGCATGATTTTTCCACCTCAATAGACGCTCAACAACATTTAGAATCATCAAAACAAAAATCCATGACAAAATATTATAGCACAAGTACATATTAAATGGCTCAAAGCAAGATCTGCAGCAAATTTTCTAGAAGATTTCATCGAAGCTAATGTACAACCCTCTCCAAGAGCATCCCGAACAAAGCATAATTCATGTAAATTACCGATGAACTTGTAGTACAAAATTTATGGGATGTATCTTAGGAAAGTAGCAAGCAAAAAATAACAAATGGTTTTGTATTAGAATTGTCGAGGCGAGATTTATAATCTCTGTCTTCAAGATCATATTGCGCCGCTACGGTGCTAACGGTTTACTTTGACAATTTGTCTCCTAAGATACAACGACTATGATTTTTGATAGGACTCCAAATCACAAATCCTTTAAACCACAAAGGTCTAAAAACACTCAACCATAACAATGATGAAGGCTCACAAAATTACTCAAATTTTGATCTTCAAATATGATGTGAATTTCGAAATTCCATGTCCAATTCAAGTGAGGGATGTTATATTTATAGTATGTCAAGAAGTATGTCCAAAAAGACACCATCTGAAGGCACCTTATCGCCAAAAATCGCACCCAAACGTGAATGGACACACCAATTCACGCAACAGAAACAAGGCTCGACCGATCGAGCTCCTGTAGCAAATAAAAATACTTTTTTTCTGATGAGCTCGATCGATCAAGCTCATTTTTTCTTCTTCTTCTTCATTTTTAAGTCACTTTTTCCAACAATCCCCCACATGAATTAAATTAATGCATGTATGCAATTGAGCGCTTTAACGAACTATTATGGCATCTGGAGAGATAGCTTGCGGCTTGAATCTTCCGTAGTAGTATTCAATCGGGTTTACTTGACTTAATAGTGAACTTATAATTTTGAACTATTTAGTCGTTGGTGTAAACCAAGACAATTGAACCCACATCATAATAATTCTAACCATCGTATTGGTTTCTTACGGTTGTGTCCGTTTCGGCCATGTGCCACGCTTGGTTTCATAAGTGATTTTCATCTTTGAAGCGGCCATACTTCGCACTTACGTAGGTAATCTTATAGAAGAGTATCTCGCTATACTCCAACATATTCTAATATGTCTTAGGAATCATTAAAGGCCTTTTGCCTATCCTTGTACCCCTTTTATAGGCTATACCCCTTATCATAGGAATGGGTTGGAGATTGATCTCCATGTGTTTATACAATCTCATAATTTAGTTGTCCCTTTTGAACCTAGATCTTGAGATCTCCAGTCAACAAGGTTGGGTATCAACTACAAGATTTTGATTGTAGGGTTTTAACCCCATTCCCCTCGATAAACTTCTACATGATCTCTCGGTTAACCATTTCATATGCGGATCCATGGTTTCACATAATCACTCACGATTATGCCATTAGAGATCATTTGCCATATAGCATTATCGCAACACATTTTAGTTGCATGCACAGGATTTTTCTCTAACAACATATAAAGCCAATCCGGCCGAAGAAGCTTTATATGTTTTGCATAGAGAATTTCCACAACAGTATATCTTCAGTTTTGGTAATCTCATTACCTCTTTTGCATCATTTTATCCTTTTAGGATGTTTCCATCATCGAATTTTAAGCGTTGTTAACGCGTTATTTCTTACAAAATTCGAGACAAATGAAATACTCAACTTTAATTCACAATTCATATTTAAGAGCATAGATCCTCAAAAAATTACAAGTTCAAGATTCTATTTCTTGTAAACTTGAAATTTAAGAGCAAAGCTTAAAATTTGAAACTCGAATTAATCCTTGAGATTTCATTCTTCAAATGTCTTGGAAACTTTAATTCCAAGCATTGTTCTTGATGCACATACGTCAAAATGTCTCGTCAATATTTTTCTTTGTTACTTGATGATTTCTAAATTGCTTCTTCAATGAGCATATCATCAATACACAAGCATATTTATGCTTTAGGTGTGTACACATTTGTCACACTCATTAATATATTTGACAACATGATTTGTCAAACTCTTCACGTCTTTTATTTGACGTTTATTATGACTTTACTTTGGCCTTCATATTTCTAGTTTAGCCAAGCACCCCCATATTTCAAATATTGTAGGAAACTCTATTTTCCTCCAATCACAAGATTTTTCATCATTGCCTAAATGTTGTACTTAGTATGTGATTGACTCATAGAATTGCAAACCCCCACAACTTCGAGATAGTCACGAATTGCACCGGCGTTCAAACTATCATGTTTCAAGTTCTAAGCGTTATCGTCTTACAAATCAAAATTCAACATTTTCTTTCTTGAAGATTTCAGATTTAAGCGTACTTGCTTACAAAAGTTGAAACTTGGATAATATTCTCAAATTCGGTTCACAATTTGTAATTTAAGCGCACTAACTTAGAAAACTTGAATTCAAGATTTTAAATCTTGCAAATTCATTTTATAAGCCTATTAGCTTAAAAATTCAAAATGAATCAATTTGAGATATTACAACGCCTAGTCAAAATTTGTGGCTTCGATTTATCACTTGTGTTTAAGCGTACAAAGCTTAGAAATTAGAATTCAAGATTTTAAAATCTTACAAGCTTAAGCGTCAAATTCTTAGACAACACAAGTATAATCTACTCACAATTTTCCACAGCAAACATCATTTGCTAAATTTGATTGCAATCTCATTCTTAATGTATTTAACACCTCAAAGGCCTCGTTTTTCTTCATAACAATACGTCACAACTATCATGTGCATGTGTTGAAAGTAACAAATTACTTTTCCCACATCTCTAGTTTGCATAATCTTTCCATCACAAACATCATTGTGAGTTAACTCTAGAGACGTTATGATTCTTTTAACAAATGAATGACGATTTTGTTAACTTAGTGCCAACACAAGCAATAATTTTAACATTACAATTTGTGCTGCGAACTATGGTTTAAATGATCCTAACAATCATGCCACAAACCATAAAATCCAATACAAGAAGTAATAACATAAATTTTTATTGCTTTCAACAAATATCGTCATTACATTTATTTAAAATCACTCCATTCTTGGAGTTTACAACTTTCAAAGATACACAATCTAATTAAGCGGTAAGCACTAGACCGTCCAAATCATTTGAGAGATGATCTTCTTCGGTCACATTTACTTGATCCATAGCCTTCATACGATCGTCTTTATTGCGACAATCCATAGTCTCATACGATCGTCTTTATTGCGACAATCTTTCGCCATGTGATTGGGTTTTCCACATTTGTAGCACTTGCCTTTGAACTTCTCCCCCCTTTCCAGATTTGGAGGCCATGCTGTCAAACTTGCGCTTTGTTCCGGCGTGTTTTTCCACTAAGTTCACTCGTGCTTCATGTTGGTGCCAATTTTCCTTCCTTTCTGTCCTCTTCGATTCTCAAACGAACCACAAGGTCTTCAAGATTCATCTATTTCGTTTATACTTGAGATAATTCTTGAAGTCCTTCCACGATGGAGGCAACTTTTCAATCAGGGCAGCCACTTGAAATGAGTCACTTTGAACCATACCCTCCTCATGGATTTCGTGCATGATTACTTGCAAATCTTGCACTTGCGATATCACCGGCTTTGTATCAACATTTTGAAATCCAGGAATCACCCAACGATGAATTTCTTCATGCCGACATCCTCGGATCTATACATTTTCTCTAAGGATTTCCCTTATTCCTTGGCCGTCTTTACTAGACAATACACATTATACAATGTGTTGTCCAGTCCGTTGAGAATATAATTCTTGCACAGGAAATCGCTTTGATTCCACGCATCAACCGCAACCCTCTTTTGGTTGTCGGTTTCACTCTCCATAATATTAGGAGCATCCTCATTGAGGAACCTTGCCAACCCCAAGGTTGTAAAATAAAACATCTTTTGTTGCCATCGCTTGAAATCGTTCCCATTGAACTTTTCAGGCTTTCACAATGATGAACTGGAGTCGTTGTTGCACTCGACGAAGCCATTTGTTGCTAAGATTGTAGTTCAAAATTTATGGGTGTGTATCTTAGGAAAGTAGCAAGCAAAAAACAATAAATGATTTTGTATTAGAATTGTCGAGGCGAGATTTATAATCTTTGTCCTTAATACAATATTGCCCCGCTACGATACTAACAGTTTACTTTGACAATTTATCTCCCAAGATACAACGACTATGATTTATGATAGGAGCACTCCAAATCACAAATCCTTTAAACCACAAAAGTCTAAAAATGACCATAACAATGATGAAGACTCACCAAATTACTCAAATTTTGATCTTCAATTATGATGTGAATTTCAAAATTCCATGTCCAATTCACTTGAGGGATGTTATATTTATAGTATGTCAAGAAGTATGTCCAAAAGGACATCATTTGGAGGCACCCTATCGCCAAAAATCGCACCCGAATATGAATGGGCACACCAATTCACGCAACAGAAACATGGCTTGATCGATCGAGCTATGAGCTCGATCGACCGAGCTCCTATAGCAAATAAAAAAACTTTTTTTTGATGAGCTCGATCGATCGAGCTCATTTTTTTTTCTTCTTCATTTTTAGTTCACTTTTTCCAACAGAACTAAGATTTATGAAGCAAAGAAACTTGCATAAGGAGTCAAAAGACCACTGGATTTTCCTGCAAATTCACAAAAGTCAGAGAGCTCAATCTGTCTCCCAATCCTTCAGTTTCTTGCTTCCTTTAGGTATTGCTATCGGTGCGTTCATTCCAGCCATCTTTTGATTGTACTTGGTCTGGAGAGCATCGTTGTAGGTCCACCTGAGTTTCCGATGATAACGATAAGTAAAAAAACAGTTATTAATCAAAACAAGTATTCTACTACTCAGATTTCAATTATACGAAACATGCTTTGAAAATCTATGCTTATGTTTAATTTTGTTGTATAAGAGATTTTAAAGCATAACATTGTTTTTAACTTGGTATAAAGAAAAAACTTCAGGTCAAATAACTCAGCCAAGGAATGTGTTACGAACTAAATATCTTAGTCGTAAATGGTATCCAAAACAAGAGCTATCACGATCAGTTTGCTAATCGATACAAGAAGAAAGTAATATTGCCAAAAAGATATACGAAAACAGAGCACAAGACCCGATCAATTTACTGAAATGAAGATTGTATTGATTGCTGAAATTGAAAAGATGATACGACACACACTCACTCTAGAGGAGAAACCCCTTGCCCAAGCACAAGCTTGCACACACAACACTCAAAATCTAGTCTAAAACAAACTACCCCATTTCTCCCCTTTTATTCTTCTCAAACCGCTATGCCCCCTTCCCCTAGCTTCTTCACGTGACTTTTGTTATGGGCCCATTTGTGTGGGCTTCTACAATAGGCCCATGCATATATGGAAGATAATTGAGAAAAATTTAGGCCGGTGCTTTCAGAAGAAAAGTTGTTCAACCTAGTCCAGGTAAAAAACATTAAATCATTTAGGTCCACTTGGACCAAAAAGACAAATGTACCCTTACTTTTTGCAGTCTCTCTCCCCCTTTTTGAATTCTCTTTCTTCCTTTTGTCATTCCCTCTATTCTTTTTGTCATTCTCTTTCATCCTTTTCGGATTTTCTCACTTCTTTTCAGATTCTCTCTCTTACTTTTTACAATATCTCTTCATTTTTGGATTCTCTCTCTTACTTTACACCAGTTATAATTACATGTACCAGTTATCAATTCACGCACCGATTATAATTTCATGCACCAGGTATAGTTCTCATGCACCAGGTATAATTATAACGCATCAGTTAAAATTTCACGCATAATTTATAATATCATGCCAAAGTTACAATATATCATTTCATGCACCATTACAATTTCATGCACCAGTTATGCTTTCATCCATCATTATGAATTATGATGCACCTGTTATAATTACATGCACCAGCTATTGGTGCATGCACCAGCTATAATTATGTTGCACCTTACTAGTTATAATTACATGCACCGGTTATAAATCATGCATCAATTATAATTTCATGCACCAGTTATAATATAAAATTTCATGCATCAGTTATGATTTCATGCACCAGTAAAATTTCATGTACCAGTATGATTATGATGCACATGTTATAATTATATGCACCTGTTATAATTTCATGCACCAAGTATAGTTCTCATGCACCAGGTATAATTATAATGTATTAGTTATAATTTCACGCACCGATTACAATATCATGCACCAGTTACAATATACAATTTCATGCACCGGTTATGATTTCACGCACCAGTACAATTTCATACACCAATTATGATTATGATGCACATGCTATAATTATATGCACCAGTTATAATTGTATGCACTCGTTATAATTACATGCATCAATTTTAAATTCATGCACCAATTATAATTTCATGCACCTTTTATCATTTCATGCACCAGGTATAATTATAATGTAGCTTTTATAATTTCACGCACTAGTTATAATATACTATTTAATACACCAGTTATGATTTTATGCACGAGTACAATTTCATACACCAGTTATGATTATGATGCATGAACCAGGTATGATTACATGCACCAGTTATAATTATGTTGCACCTGTTATAATTAGATGCACCAGTTATAATTACATGCACCAGTTATAAATTCATGCACCAGTTATAATTTCATGCACCTGTTATAATTCATGCACTAGGTATAGTTCTCCTGCACCAGGTATAATTATAATGCATAAATTTTTAAAGGGTGCATTAAAATTTTAAAAAATAACTAGTGCATGAATTTTTTTAAAAAACTGGTGCATGAAGTCTGATAAAAATAACTGTTCATGCATTTTTAATGGGTAAATTTTAAAAACAACTGGTGCATGAATTTTTTTAAAACAACTGGCGCATTAAAATTTTAAAAACAACGGGTGCATGAAGTCTGATAAAAATAACTGGTGCATGAATTTTTAACGGGTGCATAAAATTTTAAAAAATAGTGCATGAATTTTTAACTATTGCATGGAAAATTAAAACTTTAATGCACCCGTTTTTTTTTTAATTTTCATGCCAAACGTGAATCTAATTTTTTAATTAAATAAAAAATTAATGCCAAAAAGAAGAGATAGAATGTAAAAGAAATGATAGAGAATGCAAAAAGTAGGAAATAAAAGTAGGAAATATAATGCTAAAAAGAGGAGAGATAATGCAAAAAGTAATGATATTTAGGGAATGAAAAAAGATATTTTTTTAAAAAAAGTATAGAAAGTTGACTTATGTGAATAAAGATTTCTCCACCTATATATTTATCTGTAGACTTTTTTAAAATGGAGATTTATCTGTAAATATTGTTTGATAAGGATACTGAGACGCAAATTTCTCAAGATAATTTCCCCGAACAGAATGTCTCATCCAAAAGATTCATTAGAAAAGAAATAGGATTCCTAATGTCTTGTATGCACTATTAGCAATGCCCGACTCTTAGACCTTAGCCTATAACCAAAAAAGTATGTCAACTTCAGTTACTCCATTACTAAAACAAGCGTTAGTTCTAGAGTATTTTTCATCAATTATAATGAACTCAGTTGTGACCCATGAAAGCCAATCACAAATGCTGTTAACATAATCACAATCGTCAAACAAATAGCATGAGCACTTTCAAAAACAAATGGAATGCTTATGCACGTACGGATTATTCCAATCAGTAGTGTCCTCATTAACAAAATGAGTCCATCTCGTCCTTCCACTGACCTGCATGACTATAGGAAATATGGTTTTGTCCATCTTGTCCTCTCCAGTTGGAGCAGAGAAATCATGGGAATAAATATCGCTCGCTCCAGCATCCGCCAGTATCATCAAGTACCGATTGAAAGAAAGCACCTTTGTGGTAGTATTTCTGCATGAACCTCCATTTTTGTTTTGGTGCTGCAGAAGTTGAAGTTTTCGGATTCTTCCTTTCCCACTCTCTTCTCTCCTCTCTGTCATGTTTCTCACCTTTTCAATCTCCTCCTTCGCCTTTAACATCGCCTCCCTATCATCCCTGTCCCTCTTATCCTCGCAATCTCCCTGGCTTTCCAAGCCTCATATTCTTCTGCCTCATTCACATCATCATCAGTATCCACATCAGCAATATTCGCCTCTGAATCCATGTTCTTCTGAATCTCTTGATCCTCTCTGGAATTTTAATGGCTAAGAAAGTAGTATTGATTGTAGTTGACCTACTTGATGGAACCATTTCATTGAATTATTGAATTGTAGATTTTGATGATGAGTTATGGAATTAATGTAGATACTACACGAGCCTCAGGACAAAGGGAGATAGTTTGACTTGGATTGTTAACTATAAGGTATGTGATAACGTCCGAGCTTATATTATCGCGTTATGTGTTTGTATGGATGATTACGTGTGATTGTGCATGATATGTACATCTTGACATGGGAATATTGGGTATGCCGCGGGTTGACATTGTAAGTAATCCAACAAGCATAGCAACGCAGCGGAATAAAAAAAATTTGGATTACTAATACACCGGATCTATACAAAGGTTATCATATCGGATTAGGGATCAAAAGTTTCACCCTTGTAGCGTGTTTGAGCAGATTCCACGAAACAGCACCACATCCAACGCCTCCTTCGAGTCACTAGCAAAACTTATCTAGTTTTGCCTCAACGGTATCCACACGATCAAATCGGGTGAAGGGATAGTCTAAGAACAAGTTGCTAGACTCGTTCTTAAACCGGAACAAGAAGCACACTCGATTCACAATCGAATGAACGCCGGAATTCACCAAGATCCACACAGCTATGAAGAAGCCGAGAGCTCAAGTGGTGATAGCGGCCGTGAGCTTCAAGAATGTAGGTTGGAATGATTTCAAAAATTGTCTAACAATTAATTATATCAAAGTTATTAAAAGGGCTTAATTAAGTTCAAGACTTTCTCAAAGTCTTATGGGCCCAAACCCATGATTTAATTAAGTTCTTTTAATCATTCAATTAAGACTCCTCTTAATTAATTAATTCATGCAATGAATTTAATTTCCCTTCTCGATTTAATCTTTTGTGCGACCCGATAGGATCTTGTAATGTTGGCATCGCAAGCAATGAGCGGTATCTAGCAACACATCAATGCTACCCAAATTACAAGAATGTCAATGACTCGACATAACCTAGGAACCGTGATAATATTAATTATGTAACTTAATCCCTTTGTCCTTTGTGTTTAGATTGAACACGAGTCATGGAATAGTCATACTCGTATATTCAATCTATATTTCTTGATCCCCAAGTAGAACTAGAATAAACGAATAAGCTCGATATCTCATATCGACTCATTCGAGCATGACCATGCATTTTAGTCTTACTTGATCAAGGGCCCAAACACTTCCCCTGTTATATAGGAGGGACAAATCCTATCTCGATCAATCAACATCCCTCTACATAATTCGTAGTGTATCCAATAGTCGCCTTTATAGTTTACCCAGTTACGGGTAACATTTGACAATATCAAGATACATAACTCCTTATGTTGGGATCTCTGATGATCACAAGTCGTAAGGATTACATAAATTATTATCACTATGAGAATTGCATATGACAATCATATAACTATCCATGTTGCATTCTCATGGTGGGTCTGTCCAGTACATTGTTCTCTAACATGTACCCATGTGGTGATTTGATATCTCATATCTATGAACAATTCATCAATCAAAGTATACTAGTCTCAACGTATTATCATTATCCCGATTCATGATAATACTTGACTAGGGACAACTTTAAGAACAATACAATATTATTCTAGGGACATTAACTTATATATCAATTCATATTGCACAGATATTCGAATAATATATAGTAATGATTTGCCATTAATAAAATCATATTACATTGTATGTCATAAACAATCATCTAATGACTTGTCTTAGGGCATATCCCAACAAATCTACCACTTGCACTAAGACCAATCAGACATATACCTAATGCCTAGAGATCTAGTATGACGATCATGCTTCTTCTGTGATAGTGGCTTCGTCAATGGGTCAGATACATTATCATCTGTTGGTACTTTGCATATTTTAACATCTCCCATTTCAACGATTTCTCGAATGAAATGAAAGCGCCGAAGTATGTGCTTGGATCTTTGGTGAGATCTAGGTTCCTTAGCCAATGCGATTGCTCCATTGTTGTCACAATAGAGTTCTATCGGATCTTTAATGCTAGGCACCACTCCAAGTTCAGAAATGAACTTCCTGATCCAAACAGCTTCCTTTGCTGCATCTGAGGCAGCAATGTACTCAGCTTCCGTTGTAGAATCGGCTACTGTCTCTTGCTTTGAACTCTTCCAGCTCACAGCACCTCCATTTAGGCAATACACATATCCAGATTGCGATCGATAATTATCTTTGTCGGTTTGG
This sequence comes from Haberlea rhodopensis, assembly GCA_907163345.1. Lineage (NCBI taxonomy): Eukaryota > Viridiplantae > Streptophyta > Magnoliopsida > Lamiales > Gesneriaceae > Haberlea > Haberlea rhodopensis. Next base: position 1,119,570 of record CAJQUN010000164.1, read on the forward strand.
AAGCTTGCATCAGTGTAACCCATTACATTGAGCTCTTCCTCACCTCCATAAATCAAGAATGTATCCTTAGTTCTTCTCAAGTACTTCAGGATATTCTTGACAGCAATCCAGTGACCTTCACCTGGATCAACTTGATATCTGCTCGTCATGCTCAAAGCATACGATACATCGGGACGAGTACATATCATGGCATACATGATAGATCCAATAGCTGACGCATATGGGATCTTACTCATGCGTTGTCTCTCATCTGGTGTTGAAGGACACTGTTCCTTCGAGAGATATATACCATGTGTCATAGGCACGAATCCTTTCTTTGATTCTTGCATGCTAAACCTTTAAGCACTTTGTCTATGTATGTACTTTGACTTAGGCCAAGAAACCTTCTCGATCTATCTCTATAGATCTTGATTCCTAATACATATGTGGCTTCTCCCAAGTCTTTCATCGAAAATCAATTCCCTAGCCAAATCTTTACAGATTCTAAGGCAGGGATATCATTCCCAATGAGAAGTATGTCATCTACATACAATATTAGGAAGATAATTATGCTCCCACTGACCTTCTTGTAGACACAAGGTTCATCTACATTTTTGATGAAACCAAACTCTTTGACTGCATCATCAAAACGAAGATTCCAACTCCGAGAAGCTTGCTTCAATCCATAAATGGATCGTTGTAGCTTGTATACCTTTCCAGCATCCTTTGGATCGACAAAACCCTCGGGCTGTGTCATGTACACATCCTCGAGCAGATTTCCATTAAGGAAAGCTGTTTTGACATCCATCTGCCAGATTTCATAATCATGAAATGCAGCTATTGCAAGTAAGATCCTAATGGATTTGACCATGGCAACTGTGAAAATGTTTCATCATAGTCAATACCATGAATTTGTTTGAAACCTTTTGCAACCAGTCGACCTTTATAGGTTTGTACATTACCATCCATGTCGGTCTTTCTTTTGAAAATCCATTTGCACCCTATGGGTCGTACCCCTTCAGGTGGGTCAACCAAAGTCCATACTTGGTTTGAATACATGGATTCCATCTCAGATTTCATGGCCTCTTGCCATTTCTCAGAATCAGTCCCCATTATAGCTTCTTGATAAGATGACGGCTCATCCTCATCAATAAGTAGTAAGTCACCTTGTTGAGTCACAAGAAATCCATATCTCTGTGGCTCTCGGTGTTCTCTTACAGACCTACGCTGGGTTTGTGTCTCTTGAGCAGGTACTTCTTCCACAACAGCTTGCGGTGCCTGCTCTGTTTCCATCTCAATCTCAGGTTCAGTGTTTTCTTGTGGTTGAACTTCACTAAGTTCTATTTGTCTCCCACTGGTTTTTCTAGAAATAAATTCTCTTTCAAGAAATACACCAGTCCGAGCAACAACTACTTTGTTCTCGGTGGGATAATATAAATAGTATCCTTTCGTTCCTTAGGATACCCCCACAAATAAACACTTATCAGATTTGGGTCAAAGTTTGTTAGTGACGTGACGTCTAACGAAAGCCTCACAACCCCAAATCTTCATAAAAGACATACTAGGAGGCTTCCCAGTCCATATCTCATATGGTGTCTTTTCCACTGATTTAGATGGAACACGGTCCAGTATGAATATTGATGTTTCTAAAGTATGTCCCCAAAAGGATATCGGAAGATCTGCATGACTCATCATTTATCGAATCATGTCCAACAAAGTTCGATTTCTCCTCTCGGATACACCATTCCATTGTGGAGTATACGGAGGCGTGAGTTGTGAGACTATCCCACACTCCTTCAGATAGTCATGAAATTCTTGACTTAAGTATTCACCTCCTCGATCTGATCGAAGGATTTTAATACTCTTGCCAAGTTGGTTTTGTACTTCATTCTTGAAATCTTTGAACTTTTCAAAGGTTTCATGTTTATGTTTCATTAGGTACACATACCCATATCTACTGAAGTCATCAGTAAATGTAACGAAGTACTGAAAACCACCTCTAGCTTGTGTACTTATTGGTCCACATACATCACTATGTATTAGTCACAATAAAACATTTGCCCTTTCAACATGTCCCTTGAAAGGGGCTTTAGTCATCTTGCCCATTAAACAAGACTCACATGTTTCATATGATTCAAAATCAAATGAATCTAATACTCCATCCTTATGAAGTTTCGATATGCGGTTCTCGTTTATATGGCCCAAGCGACAATGCCAGAGATAAGTTGGATTAGAATCATTATTCTTAATCCTTTTAGTATTTATGTTATAGATAGGCATATCAAGATTTAATACATAAAGACCATTAATCATTTCTGCACTAGCATAAAACATATCGTTTAAATAAATAGAACAACAGTTGTCCTTTATCATAAATAAAAATCCACACTTGTCCAAACAAGAAATAGAAATAATGTTTTTAGTAATAGATGACACAAAATAACAGTCTTTTAAAATCAACGATAAACCAGAAGGTAAAGCTAAACAATAATCTCCTATAGCTAATGCATCAACTCTTGCTCCATTTCCAACTCGGAGATCAACTTCACCTTTCGCCAACGTCCTACTCCTTTTGAGATCCTGCACATTTACACAAATGTGAGATTCACATCCAGTATCTAATACCCATGATGAAGAAGTAGATAAATTGACTTCTATAACAAAAATACCTGAAGTGGAAGTCATACTTCCTTTATTGAGATCCTCCAGATAAACTTTGCAATTTCTTTTCCAATGACCGGTCTCACCGCAATGGAAACAGTTCCCTTCTTTCGCTATCCCTCCCTTCGGCTTAAGTGCAGAAGCTTTTGGCTTAGATTTAACAAAGACCTTCTTGTTCTTCTTGAAGCTCTTAGCTTTAGTCTTTCCTTTGCTCTTATTCACAATAAGAACATTTGTAGGCTTAGACTTCTTGCTATTTGCTTCAAAAGTTCTAAGCATGGCAAGTAACTGTGGTAGAGTATTTTCAATTTCAATCATATTGTAATTCAAGACAATTGACTGAAGCTTTCAGGCAACGATTGCAAGATCACGTCAGTGGCCAACTCTTGGTCCAAAGGAAAACCCAACTTCTCCAGATTCTCAATATACCCAATCATCTTGAGTACATGAGCTCCAACTAGACTTCCTTCTACCATTATACACTGGAACAACGCTTTAGAGACATCATACCTCTCTTGTCTTGCTTGTTGTTGGTACAGTTGCTTTAGGTGCTCGATCATATCGAACGCCTCCATTTCCTCATGTTGCTTCTGAAGCTCAGAGTTCATGGTGGCAAGCATAAGGCACCCAACATCAAGTGCGTCACTTTGATGCTTCTTGTAAGCATCTCTATCGGCTCTAGTAGCCGTCAGGGGAGGTTCCTCAGCAGGTAAGGGTTCCTCTAGGACATATTGCTTCTTTTCTTGCTTGAGGACTATCCTCAAATTCCTATACCAGTCTAGGAAATTTGTCCCATTTAGTTTGTCCTTCTCAAGGATCGATCGCAGTGATAATGTGCTAGTGACATTGTTAGTTGCCATGGATATCTACAATATAAATGTGCAAAATAAGTTTATGATTTAATCATTTAATATGGTCTTATATTAAATGACACTCCCACTATTTTGTTTAAAATTATCAACCCTCGAAACCTTTAGTGGACCAAGATCCATATTTCACCTAATCTTGAGTTAGCTTTGGCTAATCGCCCAAGACTCGGTTATTTAGGTAGACAACACTTTGTCAATTACATCACATGTAATTCTTGGATAATTGGACAAACAATGCTTTGTTCAAATTCATCAAATGAATTATTATCCAACCCATGCCTCTAGGTTCCAATCCTATTGAGATAACCTAGTTAAGTCATACCCAATTTAAAGTAAAGCGGATATCACTATTATCCTTTCGCGCCTTACCAAGATTGCCACGGTGCTTTGCTTTGGCAAACCCACACATGTTCAATCGAAGTCTTGACGAGTACTTTTAATTTTGGAAGGCATCTAAAACTTAATATTTTAGAGGGATTTAATGATCTCATGATTTTATTATTGATAATTTAAAATATGTCCACTACATATACGCATATACATATCTACATATATGTATAATAAAATTATCAATCTAAAACATAAGATAAATCATGCATCAACATACATAAATTAACGTGACATGGTTATAGCCCTACTAGCGATTTTCTCAAGCCAATGAGAAATTCTAAGAGTCAACCTAAGGTAACTTCACAAGCACCTTCATTTGGCTCCAAATTGTGAATGGCCTCCTCTCCCTGTACCAAGCTCCATCTTCATTGATCACCATCAATAAAATAATCTATACTATATAACATTTACAAATATAGAGAATTCCTCGATTCACATTCGAGGGGAACATAGGGGAGGGATAACATTTTGAGAAAAATAGAGAAGGCACGACTCGCAGGTCGTATTATAAATTACAAACATTCACAAATCCTATCTAATAGGTCAAAGGGCTATAACCATGCACCATGCTCAAACAACACATAAAACATGCTATATCATTTAATTAATTAAATTCTAAACATTTTAAAATTTAATTCTAATTAAAACTGTAAAATAAAATTTTGAAAAATTATCGTACGCTCGGGACATCACATGCCACGAACTAAAGCGACTAAACCATGAACCATCATGGTTCGAACCATCATGGACCACGGCTGGACCAATCATGGGCCTAGGGTTCGAAACCCTAGCCCACGACTTGGTCCGAGCCACTTGAGCGAGCGACGGCCGCTCAAGACCTAGCCCATGCGCCGTCTAGTGTTTCCATCGAGCCAATGCGTCCGAAACGTTGGAATTTGATTAGCCACGAGTCACGGTCAGGCCATGCACGGTGGTGGCTCAACCATCTCGAGCCAAGGGTTCGAAACACCCTAGCTCTTACGTGGTGAAGCCGTTATACCATGCACACGCGAACCATTATCGAGCCAAAGAGTTCAAAACTCTAGCCACGTCTCGACACCTCCATGCACGAACCTGAGCCACAACGACTAGATCATCTCGAGCCAAGGGTCCGAAGTACCCTAGCTCTCACGTGGTGTAGCCGTGGGTCAAGTGCATAACTGGTGGCTGCCGAAAACAATTGAATGGATTCGATTATTCGCTTCGTGTATCGTATACATTAAACATCAATTATATCAAATATAATTTCATGATAATTTCATAAACTTAATTTAATCATATCATATATGATTATATACAGTTTTTATAGCATGCAATATAATCCTAATATGATTAAAAACAATTTAACCACATAAATCAGATATGAGCCTTGTACACGACTCTGATACCACAGTAAGTAATCCAACAAGCATAGCAACGCAGCGGAATAAAAAAAATTTGGATTACTAATACACCGGATCTATACAAAGGTTATCATATCGGATTAGGGATCAAAAGTCTCACCCTTGTAGCGTGTTTGAGCAGATTCCACGAAGCAGCACCACGTCCAACGCCTCCTTCGAGTCACTAGCAAAACTTATCTAGTTTTGCCTCAACGGTATCCACACGATCAAATCGGGTGAAGGGATAGTCTAAGAACAAGTTGCTGACTCGTTCTTAAACCGGAACAAGAAGCACACTCGATTCACAATCGAATGAACGCCGGAATTCACCAAGATCCACATGGCTATGAAGAAGCCGAGAGATCAAGTGGTGATAGCGGCCGTGAACTTCAAGAATGTAGGTTGGAATGATTTCAAAAATTGTCTAACAATTAATTATATCAAAGTTATTAAAATGGCTTAATTAAGTTCAAGACTTTCTCAAAGTCTTATGGGCCCAAACCCATGATTTAATTAAGTTCTTTTAATCATTCAATTAAGACTCCTCTTAATTAATTAATTAATTCATCCAACGAATTTAATTTCTCTTCTCGATTTAATCTTTTGTGCGACCCGATAGGATCTTGTAATGTTGGCAGTGACATAAAATCTCATTTTATGTCGCAAGCAATGAGCGATATCTAGCAACACATCAATGCTACCCAAATTACAAGAATGTCAATGACTCGACATAACCTAGGAACCGTGATAATATTAATTATGTAACTTAATCCCTTTGTCCTTTGTGTTTAGATTGAACACGAGTCATGGAATAGTCATACTCGTATATTCAATCTCTATTTCTTGATCCCCAAGTAGAACTAGAATAAACGAATAAGCTCGATATCTCATATCGACTCATTCGAGCATGACCATGCATTTTAGTATTACTTGATCAAGGGCCCAAACACTTCTCCTGTTATATAGGAGGGACAAATCCTATCTCGATCAATCAACATCCCTATACATAATTCGTAGTGTATCCCATAGTCGCCTTTATAGTTTACCCTGTTACGAGTAACATTTGACAATATCAAGATACATAACTCCTTATGTTGGGATCTCTGATGATCACAAGTCGTAAGAATTACATACATTATTATCACTATGAGAATTGCATATGACAATCATATAACTATCCATGTTGCATTCTCATGGTGGGTCTGTCCAGTGCATTGTTCTCTAACATGTACCCATGTGTTGATTTGATATCTCATATCTATGAACAATTCATCAATCAAAGCATACTAGTCTCAACGTATTATCATTATCCCGATTAATGATAATACTTGACTAGGGACAACTTTAAGAACAATACAATATTATTCTAGGGACATTAACTTATTTATCAATTCATATTGCACAGATATTCGAATAATATATACTAATGATTTGCCATTAATAAGATCATATTACATTGTATGTCATAAACAATCATCTAATGACTTGTCTTAGGGCATATCCCAACAGACATGAGGACATTATGGATGTCACAGGTTGACATGTGAATTTTTTGTATGATATGCGTGTCACGATTTGACATGAGAATATTTTTATGTTATGTTTGTAGTAGGGGTATCTCGTTGTTTGAAAATAGTACATTCTTATTGATCTAAAATGTGAATTGCAGATACATTAAACGATGAATGGTGAAAGTAATGGATTACAGTGGTAATGCAATTATTTAATAATTGTTTTTGTGGATCTTATACTTCTATATTATGAAACAGGAGCAGTGAAGCGATCTCTTATCATTTGAGAAGCAACAGGAAGAATCTCAATTTGATACCATAGTATTTAGTTTATGAATTATGAATTGTGCACTTGTGATATTTATATTATGTATATTTATCATGTTTGTATGCTCACCCTGTGTGGGGCGTGAGAGGTCTAGCTTTTTGGAAGCATGAGGAGTTAGTACCGATGCGTCTAGAATGGTGGCATTATCGTGATGAGCTAGCAGTTCTTAGAATAATGTTTTAGAAATATTGCTATCATTTTTATGGTATTGTAATATGTTGGTTCAATACTATTTTATCTGTCTCCCCTTTGATGTCGAGCACTAGCTAGACGTTTATGCTTTGGTGGATTACATTGTTGGATTAGTGATGTATTGGTGATGCTGTTTGGGGATCTATATTGGTGTTGTTTATATTTTTTTAGATAGTACAATTTACGGGGAGACTCTACCAAATTTTTATAAAATCACACCACTAATTAAGGATTAGATAATTGATAATACTTGGCAAGCCATGAAGGGTCTTACATTGGTTGTATCAGAGCAGTGGTTAGCTCTTTGAGATGTCTAAGGGCCTAGGAATGTGTTGATAGACATAAATAGCACATGATTTACGCATGATTGCGGTTGTGTGACAAGATATTTATACGTTTATGCGCATAGTATGATATGAGGTGATGTAAATTGTTATTAGGAACGTATGGAATACGAGGAATGTAATAGTAAGAAGTAACCGGTGATGCCAATGAACATATGCACTGAAGGTGGTAATGTTGAGGTGTAATAAGTCGGTAACTTATTGAATAGTATATCATTGATTTGACCGTTGTGGTAGTAATGATGTTTCGTTAAATTAACAACGAATGAGATACTATAGTGATAGAATTCAGTGTTAATAGTAACTCGATGTTGTTACTAATGAAAAGATAAATGAATTTTACTGAAGTTGTGCACTTGTTATATATGTATACAGTGCTGAGAAATCTGATTTTGTAGGGAAAGCCGAAAATGAGAAATGAGACATGATGTCAGATGACAGGAAATGACAAACAGTACTGTACTGTTGATATGTGACAACAGACGATGTGATGATCATTTATGGTTATCTTATGATTATGATTATGATAATGCAAGTATATGTGAATTTATGCACATACATTGATATTGAGATCATTGGGATGCTATGATTATATCAAATAGCGATGGAACAGAATATTTATTGCTGTCTTATCGAGCGATGGATCATGATATTTGCAGCTGTCATATCGTATCGCGGGTCGCTGATATTTCAAAGAGGGGGATATCTATCGAGCCGTCGATAATTCGAAGCGATGAATATTATTGAGCCGCTGATATAACATAGTAGGGATAGTGGAAATTGTGAGATGTTATGTTGATCTAAGTATATTGAGATTATTGCAAAGCTACAGCTATATTGAATAGCCATGGAACAGAATATTTGCCGCTGTCTTATCGAGCAATGAATCAGGATATTTGCCGTTGTCATATCATGGTGCGGGTGCTGATATGTCGAAGCAAGGGATATCCATATAGCCGCCGATAATTCAAAGCGAGGGATATTATTGAGCCGCTAAAATACAGAATACTTGTCACTGTTACACGAAGCGAGGGGTATTGTACTTGCCGCTGTTACACGAAGCGAGGGGTATTGTACTTGCCGATGTTACACGAAGCGAGGTGTATTATACTTGCCACTGTTTTATGAAGCTAGGGGTATTGATTGCGTATTGATCGCTATTTATTTAAACAGATAATCCCACTGTAGTGATTTATTACCGCAAGTGCACGGTTGTCTAGTTTTAGTATAGATTAAGAAGTACGAGTGTCAAACCCACGAGGACTAGAAATCAAGTACCACTTTCAATTAGATTAACTATATTTAACATACGATTATTTAGTGATTATTAAGCTAAATTTACTTAAACACAAGAATCAACCTAAATAGCAGTGATCCATAATGAAGAAATATGATAAAACGATTATCAAGACATCGGTTCACCCATGTAATCCCCATAATTGTCCTATTAATTAAGATTCAAAATCTTACGTTCTAAGGTGACTAGTTTTCCTATTGCATTTGTTATACTATGGTCAAGCTATATCAAGTCTAGTATTAATGTGCAATAAGCCACTCTCGTTCCTTATTAAACGATTAATACCAGAAAACGATTTGTGAAAACTTCTAGCCTTCGATTTTGGTAAATCTATTGCTATCACACGTGTGCTAGATTTTACTTGGTCCGTCTCAACCTAAAACCCACGGCCTAATTTACTACGTCGTATCGTAATCTCGTATTGTCAAGTCAATTACGATTACCAAATTCATGCAAAAGGTAACTAATCTTTTGAAAGCATTAAAAACATAAATCATACGCAAAGATCGTCGAAATCGAATCAAAACTAATATTCAAATCAAGGGTTCAAACATGTGATCCCGTAAGTCTTGATAAACAAATCTAGTCAAAAATCATATTCATTTAATAATGCATAAATATGTTTTTCAACAATCTAAACATCAAATCTGAAACTAAAAAGTAAGTAAGTTCAGAAATACGAATAAACGAGGGCGTCACTCCGTGCGTTACTCCTTAATTCCGTTATGGAAGAGTCCATGTTGAACACAATCTCTAAAAAGAATTTTCTGAAAACATCGCCGGGCGATTGATCGAGCAGGTCAGCTCGATCGATCACAAGCTCTTTCTTCTCGTTACTCAAATTTTCTGTCTTCCTCGATCGATCGAGCTGGTCCTGTCGATCGATCGAGCAACGTTTTGTTGGTCAAAAAATCCTACCACGCTTGATCAATCGAGTAATGCTTCTCGATTGATCAAGCTTCCAAATTTCCAACTTCGTGCTTCTTTGGCTCGGTTTGGTCATTTTTCATCATTTTAGCTCATTTCCTTCACTTTCATGCGCTTTCACCTAGATTCCTGAAATCAATAAATATATACCAAAAAGCATAGAAGCGTCCAGGAATTAACATGAAAATCAATACAAAATCATAGCAAAATAAGTGTAAAAATCACACTTATCAACTCTCCCAAACTTAGACTTGATCGTCCTCGAGCAAGCAATAAGATCAAAATATAGATTTCATCCTTAATACTTTAGACGAACTAACTTAGCAACCTAAGTGAAAGCTCAGAAATCCCACTAAAACATCAACACGAGTCAATCCAAAAATTAACAAGAAGTGTTTTCTCCTAAGTCAAGCAATACATCGCAAAATCGGAACATGCGTGTGTGCTATTGTCAATCTTGAGTTTCATACTTCAAGATCAAATAATGTTATAAACTCAAAGTCAAGCTTACTATCAAGCACTCCATAAGCCTATTTTTTCAAACACTTCTCCACTAATGTAATTATTCCCTAGACTTGGATTAAAATGTCTTTTTAAGCTTATAATGTTAGACCTTTGGTGTCAGATTTCAAAGAAAAGAAATCAAAGAAAATAGTATAATTTGTAACTTCATCTTAGCACATATTCAACCCCTTAATTTTTTTTTCTTTAAATCTTGATGACCATGTGTTTTGTTAGATTTCATGAAATGTGGTCAATGTAGGACCTCCATATGGTTCATCATCACATAACTATGCTAATTTTCACTATGATTTTCTTTTTCATTTTTCATTAGGCATTGAATTTTTTTTCTTGTAATAGCCCAAAACATAGTACGTGCCCAAAACATAGTACGCTCATGAAATTCATTGTACTCCCTTAAGGTAAGGATACAATTTATATTTAGGCTCATATAAGGGTATGTATAATGAGTTTATCAACAAAAATCGAATGGTGGTTAATTTCCATTCTTTGTTTCAATTAAGCTCAAAAGTGGACACTATGGATATATATAGACAAGGTAGGCTTGATTAAAAATTTATCATTAAAAATTTCACCTCAAAGTGTCATCAAATAGGTTCTAGAGTGCTATAAGAACCCAAAATATCCCTCAATTTTGAAGTACTACATCAACCAAGGATATTCACAAACAAGTCAAAAATTTCCAAGAATCAAGTTGAGATGGTGATTAATTTCATCATTTAATACATTTGCAATTCTAATTCATTTATATCTTAAAGTTTAACTCATTTTTCAAAATAAAATTTAAATGCCCAAGAACAACTTAGTCCCATGATATATATAAACTCGCAAGAAAAACTCAATCAACAGAATCAACAGCAATTATTAAACATCACTCAAAACTTAGTACGTGCATTGCCCTCAATGTAAAGTAATCAATAGTGCAATAGTAGAACACATACCTCGACGACGATCGTCGTCCTCATCCTCATGCTCCGGTGGGGGTACTGGCTGGCATAACTTCATCCGCATGCTCTGGTGGGGGTACTGGCTGGTGCTGCTGGTATGGTGCAAAATCCGGCTATGGTGGGAAGGGAATAGCCGGGAAACCCTGCACCAAGGTGGTGTTCCATGCAAATTGGTATTGCATGAACTCCATGTGGCGTTGATTCATCTGTTGTTGCTCATAGCGGATTTCCCTTTGTTCATTACGGTAAATTCCTTTGTTCATGGCGTATATCCTAGAGATCACAGTGGATAGAGTCCAAGGTGACTGAGGTAGGCAATACAACAGCAGATGATGATGATCCAGTAGGATGGTTTCCTAAAGGTCGTGGTTGTGCCCTACGTCAGCCAGTAGGAGGTGGTGGTCCATCAACTACTATGGGGCCCTTAGGTGGTAGGAGTTCTTCATCGGCGCCCCATTCAACTCCACACTTCCTGCACATGGCAGTGATGATAGAGGGAAATGTAATGCTGAAGTGGGCGGACACCTTTCGGAGCTCCGGATATTATCATTCACACTCTCTCCTAGGTCTACAGATAGCCCAACCAGGATGGCATATACCAAGGAAGCTCTCTCCTTGGTGACTTCTGAAGTGTGGTTCGATGACCCGCGCGGCTATGAAAGAGAACCACGCTTGTGCCTGCAGTTTTAACTGTGATTTAAGGACTAACTGAGGATTGCCATGGTTGGTCGTTTGCCACTCAGTACCTTCAACGATGATATTCAAGAGTACCTCATCGTAGTTGACTGAACAGCCATGAATGCACTGTATTCATCATCCACAATCGAAGGCATCGATAGTGGTCGTTGATTTAGAAACGACTAAATTCAACCGCTTTTCTCCGTACATAAATAGAGCTAGATGCACCGACACGGAGAGTCCTCAAGTTTGCATAGAATTCCCTCACTAGAGGGACCGTTGCAACTTTCGGCTGTTGAATGAATCCAAACCACCCTCTTCTTCTCACTTCTTGAATAACGGGGCATTCTAATGTGTTAATGGCAATGCCCCTTTCTCGACTGAGTGGTTTCCGGTGGTAACTGGGATAGAAATCCATCGCTATTTGGTTGACGAATTTAAACTCGTCATATGTTTGCGAAAAAGACGCGGCTTGTTTTTGTTGTTCTTGGGAGCCATCTCTTTTTAAATCCACAAAACACCCCAATCCAATCCAAACAATAGAAATCCAACAACAGATAATAATTCACAGCAAGAATTTCCCGCTAGCAACAACTAAGCTCCAACAATTCAATATATCCACCATTTCCTCCCAACTTACCTATTTTAATACCTCAATTCCACAAAATAACCCCAAAGATCTAATCTTTGTATGTCCAAAACAAAATTATGCCTTCATTAGGCATTGAATTTTTAAGAAGATTTAAGCCAAATACCTTAAAAAAATTTCGAAAATTTTGAGGCCTACACTTGGCTTGACCTTTCTCTCCTTGGGATGTATGGTGCTCCAAAACAGCTTTGAATCTCCAGATCTGTGAAAAACAACAATATTAGAACAAGATATGCATCATATAGTGTGTAATTTGTGAGTTATTGGAGCAACTGGAAGGAAATTCGGGTGATTAGGTGAAATGGGCGATTTTTTCTGTGAAAAACGAGTGTAGTGTATGCGTGTGTTATGCAGATAGAACGATTAAAAAACAAAATTTTTCGCGCTCGATCGATCGAGAGAGGTAGGGTTTTTCAAACATTTTTAACTCTCTGATGATCTATCGCCACTTCATAATAATTGACACACATTTTTTTCAGTGCTCGATCGATCGATTAGTGGTGGCGATTGATCGCCACCCTCAGAAAAAATATTTTTCTTTTGCTCCACACCCCCCACCAAAATTGATCCAACCCTTTTGTTGCATCTGAAAAGTACACACAGAGTTAGGCTCGGGAAAAATAAAAGAAACTCATAAAAATAAACTAAAAATTGAAAACAAGCAAAAGATAGGGATAATAAAAAGTTCTTAATTTATAGTCATAAGTTGGACTTCTTTACCAATCCCGCCTCAATTGCTCGAAGTATGTGGATTAGTTTCATCCATGTTGTAGTGCCTCAAATGATCATCAAAAACCACATAAGTGCCTAGAATATGACCACTTACCTTAATTGCTCAATGAGCAAAGACAGTGGTCACCGTGAATGGTCCAACCCACGAAGTCTTTCGCTTGCTTTGGAAAATGCGAGGTGGTGGCGCTTCGTGTAATTGGACTGTGTCTACCTTCATGAACATCTTTTTTCTCTTTTTGCTTCTTCGCCCTCCTTGGCTTCACCGCATCATGGCTTTCGCCTTTTTCAATCTTTAACGCGATCTTCACCTCCACCTCATCAGTACCTTGCACCACATCAACATGCAAAATATTAATTTCATCAATAATAAAGCTTGTGTGCGTGTTGTGTGCATATGGTGAAGTTTGAAACATAGTAAAGGTGACTTGATCCTATCCTATACGGAGGATCAACTTCACTTCTTCAATAATAGCTCTTCCAGTAGCTAGGAATGGGCTCCCCAAAATCAATGACATGCTCACATCCTCCTCCATATCCAACACAAGAAAATCAATTGGGAAAGTGAATTTATCTATCTTGACAGGTGCGTCCTCGACAGTTCCTAGAGGGTAGGTGATAGACTTGTCCGCCATTTGTAACACACCCCTTGTGGATTTCGGCTTTCCCAATCCAATTCGCCTAAAAACGGATAAAGGCATTAAGTTAACACTTGCACCCAAATCACATAATTAATTAATAGAAGAAATATGTCAAATAGTGAAAGAAATAGAAAAAACTCCCTAGATCCTTCAACTTAGTGGCCGACTTCTTTTGCATGATGACACTACATTCCTCGGGCAATAAGACAATCTCATGCTCTCTCAATTTTCGCTTCTTAAAGAACATATTTTTTAAGAATTTAGCATAATTTGACATTTCTTGTAAAGCATCAATAAATGGTATATCTATATGCAAATTCTTAAGCATGTCTAAATATTTGGCAAAGTTTGAATCAACTTTTGCCCTATTAACTGATGCGGGAAATGGGAGAGGAATGTGTACTTTCTTCTGGTGTGTTAGGTGCAGTGGTCTTAATAGACTTACCCTTGTTGCGTGGTTGCTAGGCTTTTTAGTCTCCTTTTCTTCACCCAGTTCATTTCCACTCCTAAGGGTCACGACATTGGCTTGCTCCCTTGGATTCTTCTCCGTGTCACTAGGTAGGCTCCCTTGTGCTCATCCGGCCAATATGGTTGCTAACTGGCCCACTTGAGTTTCCAAGTTCTTAATTGAAGCATCCTGGTTTTGCATCCTATTCTCTGTTAAAGTCATGAACTTGGTTAATAACTCCTACATGCTTGCTTTGGTGGATAACCCGGTGGAGGTTGTGGATAATTCCTCAACCCTGGATTGTATGCATTGGAGTAGTGGTTGTTGGGTGGTAACCAGTTTCCTACATAATTAACAGCTTCATTAGTTTGCACAAATGGGTTACCTGCTTGGCATTCAACGCTCCTCAACATAAGTCCCAAGTAATCACTTGGACTTGCATAACTGTCATGCTCATGTTGTCTAGTATTTTATTCAATGCCTCAATTTGGGTGGCCAAGGCAGTGTCTTCGCTCACTTGATGAATTCCAGCCTGCTTCTTCGGCATGTTCCTTTCGGATTGCATTGACAACTATTAGCAATCATCTCCTCCAACAGTAGTTATGCTTGCACCATCCCATCCCAAGTAGTTATGGATCCTGTAGGTAGCGAATGCAACCAATTTTTAGCTTTATTGTTTAAGGAAAATGGAAATAAACGTAACCTGATGGCATCGTCAGTAATGCCATTGTGCTTGAAGGTATGTCAAATCTCCAAGAAGTTGGAGATATGAGCATTAGGATCATCAGTAGTTGCGCCCCCAAACTGCACCGAGTGCTGGATCATTTGAATTATAGCAGGCTTGATTTCAAAGTTGTTTGCCTGTACGCTTGGTCTAGTGATGCTAGACAACGATCCATGGAACGAGGGATGATCATAATCCATGAGTGATCTTCTAATAGGTACCTCCTCGTCCCTTTCTTGGTTGTTATCCGCCATTGGTCGAGCTTCTCGTAGTCTCCTAAGAAAAGTTCTCTCAATTTCCGGATCAAAAAACTCAAGTGTAGGCTTGCTACTCCTTAGCATGCACTAAGAAACAACAACCTTCAACAACCAACCAAAACATAGCAATAGTAGAAAAAAAATCGAAAATGAAAAACAAAATTAAAAAAAAAGGCTAAACTATAGTTATTAATCTAGTATGATATTACTTTAAGTAGTCCCCGGCAACGGCGTCAAAAACTTGATCGCTATTTATTTAAACAGAAAATCCTAGTGTAGCGATTTATCATCGCAAGTGAACGGTTGTCAAGTTTTAGTATAGATTAAGAAAATTACGAGTGTCGAACCCACGAGGACTAGAAAGTAAGTACCACTTTCCATTAAATTAACTATATTTAACATACGATTATTTAGTGATTATTAACCTAAATTGACTTAAACACAAGAATCAACATAAACATCAGTGATGTATAATGAAGAAATATGATAAAAAAATTATCAAGACGTCGGTTCACACATGTAATCCCACATAATTTTCCTATTAATTAATATTCAAAATCATACGTTCCAAGGTGACGGGTTTTCTTATTGCTTTGTTATACTATGATCAAGCTATAACAAGTCTAGTATTAATGTGCAATAAACCACTCTCGTGTTCTTATTAAACAATTAATACTGAAAAACGATTTGTGAAAACTTCTAGCATTCGATTTTGGTAAATCTATTGCTATCACACCTGTGCTAGATTTTACTTGGTCCGTCTCAACCTAAAACTCACGGCCTAATTTACTATGTCGTATCGTAATCTCGTATGGTCAAGTCAATTACGATTACCAAATTCTTGCAAAAGGTAACTTTTGAAAGCATTAAAAACATAAATTATGCGCAATGATCGTAGAAATCGAATCAAAAACTAATATTCAAATCAAGGGTTCAAACATGGGATCCCCTAAGTCTTGATAAATAAATCTAGCCAACACATATTCAAATAATAAAGCATAAATATGTTTTTCAACAATCTAAACATCAAAGTCTAAAACTAAAAATTAAATAAGTTCAGAAATACGAATAAACGAGGGTGTCACTCCGTGCGTTGCTCTGTAATTTCGTCCCTTGCGTTGCTCTTGCTGCTTCAATGAATTTTGATGGTATGGTGTGAATCAAGGATGGAAGAAGATGCTCCTAGGTCTGATTTTGAGGTGCAAAAGTCCAGCTTTTCGTGTGTTCCCTTCTTTATATATTGGAAGAGGTATATGGAAGAGTCCATGTTGAACACAATCTCTAAAAGGAATTTATTTTTCTGAAACTTAGCCGGGCGATCGATCGAGCAGGTCAGCTCGATCAATCGTGAGCTCTTTCTTCTCGTTACTCAAATTTTCTGTCTTCCTCGCTTGATTGAGCTGGTCCTGTCGATCGATCGAGCAACGTTCACTTTTGTTGGTCAAAAAATCCTGCCACCCTCGATCAATCGAGTACTGCTTCTCGATCGATCGAGCTTCCAAATTTCCAACTTCTTGCTTCTTTGACTCGATTGGGTCATTTTTCATCATTTTAGCTAACTTCCTCCAAATTCACCTAGATTCCTGAAATCAATAAATATACACCAAATGCGTAAAATCGTCCAGGGATCAACACGAAAATCAATACAAAATCATAGCAAAATAAGTGTAAAAATCACAATTATCATGTACCATCGTTGGGCAATGAATATTGTATACCGCCGTTGGGCGATGAATATTGTGTACCGCCGTTGGGCGATGATGTACTGTGTACCGCCCTTGGACGATGATGTACTGTTTACCGCCGTTGTGCGATTCATATTGTTATACTGCTATGGTATTAACGATGTAAATTGATGATATGTTGATTGCAGATGACAGTGAAAGTCGTGTTATACACACCTATAGTATTGTTTCCTTTGGTACATACAATTTAGGCCCAAGAGGATATTGGAATGGTCCAGGAGGATGAGGTATCGAGGGATATTCAAGTTTGATGATCGAGACGTTATGAATATCAATAATGCATAACTGACAAGATGATAACTAGGTGATGAGATGTAAGGACCCCGTGCCCTTAATTCATTATTAGTGTATTAACCCATGTACTTAGTGCATACAATCATGAAAATCAGGGAGAGAACCACATGCTTCCATAGCATAAAATACCAATAATAAAATTTCTTACATTATTCCATATAATGTCCTTATCCCCCATATCACTCAACCCTTAAGTATGCATCTTATAATACGCTAACATGTTCTCAATTCATTTAGCAATTCCTTATTTAATTGCATGCAACCAATAAATGAAAAGAGAAAGGCCCATGCCGTTTATACAACCCATATACACATGTAACAGTGCTCACATACGAGCACCCAACGAATGAATGTATATTAGTGTATAAGGTACCCGACTCAATACCGGCACTGACACTTTAATCCTGGAAGCGCCTCCAATCCATAGTTCGATCTCAACTCCGGAGCTACCGCTGTACCTGTTCCACCTGTCCCAACAGAGACATCTCCCACACGGGGTGAGCATACCAATACCACCGATCCAATAATCACAATACATAAATTACAGAACATAAAACTGTAATGTAAAAGATACTCCCTGTATAGTATCGTTACCACATGGGATCTTGTGATGTCCCTGTTGTCAAAATAACCAAAACCATCAATTCCCCAAAATCCAGTTAATCATTACATTGATTAACACATCCGTTCCCCAATAACAATACCAAAATCAATAAATCAATTCATTAAAGAATGTTTACAGATATTCCATATATCTAACCACTAATTCCACTGTTTTATTACCTCGCACGCCCAATAGTGGCGGCATCACAACCAATGTTCGCTCCATAGCGGCACAATATGATTTGTAATACTTACCAATTTATTGCATTAACATTATAACATGCATTTCACAGTTGCAATAATATAAAAGTCTATGCTCGTAATTATACGTACCTTATAATTCTGTAGTCCGAACCAAACCTTACCTTAGTCCCGTGATCCAATGAATCATGTGCTAACACATAAAATAACTCATAATTATTAATGAGCATGCAACCACGTGCCCAAACACGTTCACAATTCCCAATTATATCGTCAATCCATAACAATTAACCATTTTAGAAGACCCCGAGCGAAGTATGACCGACACCACAACACAAAATAATTTACCAAAATCCCAAACCTACCGATCGATTGGTAAAAACCCAAAATTACATTTTGGCTACGGCATTGCACCGATCGATCAGTAACCCTACCGATCGATCGCTAAGTACCACCGATCGATCGGTAAAACGTCATAATTTAACCCATCGCTATGCACTTGCACCGATCGATTGGTAAGATGCTACCGATAGATTGGTCACTGCATGAACCCGAAAACCACCATTTTTAAAAGCTTAAAAACCTCAACAAACCACACCCAACTCTTTCCAACTAAAACCAACAACAATTAAAACACCCTAGGGTATCCAATAAGGGTTAAAACACATTTTAAATCAAGAATAACCAAAATCCAAGATTCTTCAAAATCTCCCAAAATCCAAACCTAACTATTAACATGCCCAAACTTAGCAATACCACAATCAAAACGAAGATAAATGCGAGGAGAAGAGTATTACCAACTTTTCTTCGAGAAATTCCGCTCCCAAGTCGAGCCTCCATCGATTTCCTTCCATGGGAAAAAAAGAGGGGAAATGGGTGGGGGTTTGGGCGAGAGAGAGAAGAGAGAGGATAGAATTGTCTGAACACCGAGTCCACTTGGTATATATAGTACCAAAACTCCAAAATCCCGAGTCTTCCACAAATACCTCATGACTCATTAAAAATCATCTGTGTTCAATAATTACCTCTCAATTCTCAATTTCCATTACCAAGCCCAACACAAAGCACCCCAGAAATCAGATCCCACCAAACACCCCATTCCAAGGTTTAACACCATGATGAGAATACAATCTCAACCCTTGGATCCAACGACCACAAATACAGGATTTAAAATCCTCGGGAGTCCCAATACCGCAATTAATTCATAATTGCCACAATTAAAATCCATTAAGGATCAATACCACAACGGGATTTACACCAATAATTCCCGGGCATCACATGAGATGTAGAGAGATTGATGCTTTAGAGCATGTGAGTACTTTGATGAGCATGATGCTATGATGATGGTATATACCTTACTGATGATTGCATCTACACAGGTATGGAATTATGTAAACGATGTTAATATTGTTGCAATTTCATAAAGTTGATATGAGAAAAGAATGTGAGGAAGTCTATGTGAAAACGATTTTGTGAATTATGATGGTTCATTACTTTGCATGAGGTAAATGTAATATGGAATATTGTTGATTTTTATATGATGTGGATCTGTGGGGAATAATGAAATTGTATGAAATAGTTTGAGGGTGTGATTGATACACCACATACTTGAATTATATACATGATAGAGAATTGTTAAGAAAATGTCTACCAGGAAAGAATAACTAAATGGCGTGCATGTATGCTCATGAGTGAGAATTTAGATATGATGAATAATAATTAGTGTGTTGACACAATAGAGAAATGTGATTGATGGTATATTGTCTCTAATTGTGATTGGTTAACTTTTATGATTTGTTGACCAATCTTATGAGTGTCGTGATGATGAATTCGTGAGAGAGAAACTCATGAAGATAAATTGAGGTAGTGCATAATAAGTACGACGTTCTATTATACGACGTGATAATTATGGTGGTGAATTATATATATTATGAGGTTTGGAGGTTACCATTCTACGAGAGAATGATGAATATATGTGGGAATATAGTGGGCTCGCTGTAACCACTATATAGAGATTAATGACATACATGAGAATCATATAATGATACGATGTGATACTATAGGAGGCGGTGCAACCACTAATCTGTGTTGACATATGTCATGAGATTTAAACCTCAAGAATATGTATGTGATGTGATGAGATAATGAAATTTTGTTCATTGTCGCATTAATGATGAGACCGATTATTGTTATCTCTTGTGATATATAACTTCTAATCGCGGAATTAGTCGGTGTCTTAATAACGCTATATTGATTTTATCTCCTAGTGAGATGTTGGATTACAATTAGTAATCAATTTGAAGTGATGGTTGTTATAGTACCAGTACAATATATTGTTTACTGTTGGTTTAATGATTGATCTAATAATCGTTTTGAGTCCGTCCTTGGCGATTGAGGAGATGTGAGAGTGATGCTTTAGAGTGCTTGAGTAGTATTATTATGTCAGTACAGAACATCAGTTGTGTTTGATAGCATAATTGTTATATGGGCTATCTGAATTATTATGTGTAATAACTTTTGCTCATGTGAATCAGTTTATCTGATGACAAGCATATTATGATAATGATTATTGCTTCAATTCAATAGATTATGAGATGTAAGCAAGTGATGAATCAGGGAGTCATGTATTGAGAGTTTGATGCATATGAGAATACATTAAGTGATGTGTATTTTGTGTGTAATATCGTGATATCAGAAGATTAGTCGTCAGTGCATTGAACCAAGATAGAAATTCTTGGATTGCACTAATTTTGATATCTGTTTAGATATGTGTATGTGTTAGACGAGTTGATCGCCCAATTTTAGTGGTTTATGGCTCAATTTTGTTTTCGAATTATAGAACTCTATTATTAATAGAGATTCAAGAAATGTGGACCGAGGTGAGATAAAGCGTTATACCATCTACAGACTGGTTCACATATTGATTATAATGTATAGTTGTTGAGGACACGTGTGTCCGAGTGTGAATATACTTGATTAGATTCACAATATTGATTGAAGGTTTGTATACTGTTGAACAATTATGCTATTGACTTATTTGGAAACATTGTATGATTGATGTTGTAATCTCAATTCTTTTGAGGTGTCCGGGATATAGTCTTGGTAAGTGAATCAAAGGATTCAAGAAATGTTAATAGTATGAGTTCGATAAATTCTTATGCTATTTAACATCGATGGATATTATCATTTCTAGTGGGTAATGTCTGTTTTGGAAGATATCACTGTTCAGGGATATAAGATGATATTGACATTTCCACCCTTGTTGTATTTATTCATGATGTGTTCATGAATCAAGTCTACGTAGGAAAATTGAGTGTTTTGTGTGAAAAATATGGTGTATGTTAATTTCGGGGATGTAATTTTATTAGTTAGGGAGAATTTTTGTGATATCCTATGTTACTGTGATGGTTAATTAATATATTACGGCTTAGAGACTTTAAATATACCATGAAAGTGAAGATGCAAAGGTAATTTGAAAATAGATGGACAAATTGAACTTGGTTTTAAGTTAAGGACTCACTTGAAATTAAGACATTGAAAAGGCTTAACTTGCAATTGGGGGAGGGGAGTACAATTGGGAAAGGATTAAAGGTGATGGATTGACTTGCAAATATGAGTCTTTAAACTTAGAATCTGAATTGAAATGTTCTTATCGCTTCACAAAGCTTTTCTCTTCCACCTCTTAAAATTATTCCTTCTTTGTCAAAGAAATTCTGATAGGAAGCTTAAGGAAGTGTTGGGGTAAGTAAATTACATCAAATTCTTGCTTTCTTGTTAACTATAAAGGAATTTGATGTGGTTTTGTTCTTGGACTATTTTTGTGTCTAAATGTTATGATTGTGTATGAATTGTATGTAAATAAGCTGTAATATGAAGCAAGAAGTTTGATGAGGATGTTTGGAGATGTCATATTTGAATGGAATGAAGTACGGGGTGATGAATTTGTTGGTAGATGTGGAAAAGGTTGAAAATGATGAAAAATGGCTAATTTTCAAAGTACAGGGTCGAGCGATCGATCGGTACGATGAGCCGATCGATTGAGCAAAGCCATATAAAAATCCTGCATTGGGCGATCGATCGAGTGAAATTGTCGATCGATCGAGTAAGGTTCGACGATCGATCGGCCATTGTTACCGATCGATCGGCAAATTAAATAAAGATTTTTCTTATTTTGTATAATTTTTGATTTGTGGAATGATTATATGAGTTATACTTAGGGGTGTAAACAAATCGAACATGTTCACGAACTTTTCGAGTCGGCTCGATAAATATTTGATTCGAATTCGAAATTCTCGAATTCGAACAGAACTCGAACATGTTCGAACTTTTTTCCGAGCCGAACTCGAGCCCAAATTACTTTGTTCAATAGTTCACGAGCCGCTCGTGAACTTTAATATTTTATTAATATAATATAATTATATATTAAATAAATATATTTAGAACCTTTCTTGTATTTATTTTCGAGCAATAATTCGGATAGCTCGCGAACATATTCGAACCATTTCGAGCCGAACTCGAACTCGAACTCTGATTCGAGCCGAACTTGAGCCAAATTTTTGAAACTATTCGAACTTCGAATTGAACTCGAGCTCGAATATAACTATTTCGAGCCGAATTTGAAACCTTAAATTTTTCTGCATATTCGGCTTGATTCGATGTTTACACCCCTAGTTATACTATACATTATCATAAAGAAATGTGATGATGAATGTTGTTAATAAATATTGAAATATAGCATGGTTCTAATATCTTATATATGTGTAGAACAGTCACATACTACCGGACATTGAACATGGTGAATGTTTATTGCTGGTGATAGCTTTACCTATTTTGGATATTGTCAAGTACATGGGACGTACGGACACTTTTATTTTGCATTCTTACATATTTGTGCCTATGTATGAAGTGGATTTGGTGAATATCAACGCATTGAGGCGTGATTGTATATTCATTAGAGGCGTGCAGAAATATAATATATGAGACTCGTATATGGAGTCGAAATGCAATATACATTGGCTACTCATATGATGGGATCATATGAAGCGTAATAGCAATGTTATATGTGCTACTCATATACGGAGTGATGATATTATACGCAGCCAAAGGAAAGAAATGAGGAAATGGTATTCAATGGATTGAGATTGAAATGAGTGTAAGTCGATGATCAGGATATGATCGAGATGAGATTTTGATATGTCATGACATATGCATTGTATATAATTCTAGAAATTATATTATGATTGAGTATGCTACAGGAACAACTCGAAGAACACGAGATATGGTTGACATACATGGAGTTTTTGTAACTACTATAGTAGTATAATTGTTTCATATATTTTGTTGATATGTGATACATAGTACAATGATGTTCATTGTATTTTATGGGTTGTTCTGTAGGGACTCTTTTGAGCGAGGGAAGCCAGGATAGTAGGTCAATTTTGCTGCTGATAAGTGTGATTTTTACACTTAATTTGATATATAATTAGGGACGTTTTTGTCGTGATTCATGGAAAATATTACGCGTTTTGGTATATATTTGTATATTTCAGGAATCCATGTCCAAATGCATAAAAGTGGAGAAAATAAGTTTTAATTAATGAAAAAGGACCAAATCGACCACAAATGAATATTATCGAACATGGATGAAATATTATATTATAATATATGATATTATAATATAGGATTTCTTTTATGGAAATAAAAGATTGAAGGAGGATAAATATTGAAGAGAAGATTTTAAACGCAAGAAGACATACACACGGACAATATCAGAGTGGGTGAGCAGCGTACGAGACTGGGACAATAAAAAGAAGAGAGTTACTGGTGAACAAACAGAAGGCAACGGGAGTTTACGGGATTCTTCGGAGTAACAAATATATATCAGATACGAGAGATTGAGGGGGAGACGCATGAATTCAGAAGAGAAGGAGACGTGAGGAAGAAAAGAGACGTGAGAGAGCACAATAGAGGAGGAAAAGATATATATCAGGAGAACAAGATTGAGAG
This sequence comes from Haberlea rhodopensis, assembly GCA_907163345.1. Taxonomy (NCBI): domain Eukaryota; kingdom Viridiplantae; phylum Streptophyta; class Magnoliopsida; order Lamiales; family Gesneriaceae; genus Haberlea; species Haberlea rhodopensis. The sequence continues at coordinate 1,143,894 of CAJQUN010000164.1, forward strand.
TACGGGAAAAAGAGATTCGGTAGAGCTGATATACGTGAGGGAGAAGAGAGAGTTTGAAAAAGAAAAAAAAGAGAGGAGCAGAGATAGATCAGGAGGAAGAATTACGTGAGATTGAAGAGATAGAAGCGAAGAGAGTTACGACTTAAGAGGAGAGTTACAGGTAGAGAGCAACGTACAGGGAGGAGACATTGGTGGACGTGACAGATGGAGCAGAGTGGAGAAGAAGCAGGAAGATAAGAGTTTGCGAAAAGAGATAAGAGAGGATTGAAGGAGCAGATATACGCACGAAGAGGAGAAGAGTTACGAGCAGATTTTGAGAGAAGAGATTGGTGAACAATCTGAGAAGCAACGTAAGTGAGTAATATTTACGTGAGCAGCAGAATTCATTGGAGGGACGTGAATAGTGGTGAACAGCAGATTGGGAGATTCAAAGAATAGAAAAGAATTCACGTAAATAATTGGTGAAGAAAGGGTGAAGAGACGTGCAGTACAACAAAGGGCGAGACGGAGATACGGGATCGACGACGTGATTCACCATTACTAATTTATGCATATTTATAAACTTTGTTTGTTTTTATTTAATTTCTTTATGCTTTTGATGTTGAAATACACAATTTTGCATTTGATATTGAATATGTTTCTAGGCTAAGTTTGTTATCAAGACTTAGGGGATCCTTTGTTATGAACCCATGATTTAATTTGATTGTTTTTTATTGATTCTACTTATCTAAGTGCATTTATCATTGTTATTCATGTTTTTTAGGGTTTTATCATCCTTGAATGATATTAAATTACAATTGAGATCGAGAGATAAAATTGGAATTCGATATAGTGATTTATGCCGTGGATTTCAGACTGAGATCGAGAGATAAAGTCAAATACATGTGTGATAGCAATAGATTTACCAAAATCGAAGGCTAGAAGTTTTCATAGATCGATTTACAATATTAATTGTTCAATAAGGGTACGAGAGTGGCTTATTGTTACATTAGTATTAGATTTGTTATAGCCGGACCAAGGTATATCAAGTGAATTAGGAAAACTCGTCACCTTAGATTGTTTGAATTAATTCTTAACTAATAAGCGAATTGTGGGAGATTACATAGGTGAACCGAAAGTCTTGATAGTTGTCTCTATTGATTTTATTCTCTTTCTCTATTGATTGTTTGGGTTTATTATTGAATTAATTAGTCACTTTAGTTAATTAGTCATAACCATTTTTCGTAGGCTAAATATAGTTAAACTAGTGGAGTTTAGTACTTATTTACTAGTCCTCGTGGGATCGACAATCCTTTCTTATATATCACTATACTAAAACTTGACACCGTGCACTTGCGGTAGAATCGCTACACTGAGAAATATTGTTTAAAATAAAAGCGATCAGTTGCACTGATGATGATAGAGTAGTCGATTAGAGAAACCAACATGTCTTTTTTGAGTTGTATTTAGTTATGATATGTAATGAATGAATAAAATTGGTTGTAAAATGAATCGACTCAACTCTATAGTACATAATATAAATATGTTGATATTATCATGAAAATGATTTAAGAGATTGAGGGTCTTACAGTTTTGATGCCCAAAAATTAATTAAATTTAAATAATTGATTAGTGTGGTAAATTGTGAGCTAATTTATGGAAGTAATCCTTGTGCATCGTATTTGGACAGGAGTCGGAATAAATAATCTCGGGTTGAACTTGTAGCATAAATTAAATTTAATTTATGGACTCTTTTAATATTAAATTATGAGATAATAATTGAAGGGTGTGGATTGAAATTAGTTTTAAGATGGGATTATATTTGAATGGTTGATATTTAATCTTAAGCTAGGGTTACTTATACTCTCTCTCCTTTCACCCATCAACATCGGCTTCAACCATCTTTCTCCCACTCATTTTTGCCCTTGCCTAGCTGCGAAAAAATGGCAAGAATCAACGAGTCTTCATCAATTTATTTTTTGGTTGTGCCCTAACCGAGTTAAATAAGGTGCTGGAGGAGGATGTTGATTTTTCCCAGCTGTACTCCGCCTCCCATGCTCCGTGATTGCTTGCGTGAACTTCCTGTGTCGATGGTCTTTTGCTGCCATTATCGAGTTCTGTTCCACTCTACATTTTATTGTTAAGCTCGATTTCTCAATGATATCATTGCTGAAATTTAGTGTATACGTCGTGTATGGGCAGGGGCGGAACCAGAAAAATAAATTAGGGGGGGCGAAAAACAATTTTGGTTATACCTCGCACTAGTTCCGCCGTACCCCCGCCTTAGCACCCGGCTTCAAATACATCTTTTCAATCAACCAAAAAGCTAAACCAGAAAATGAAAACCGTGTATACATCATCGCATAAAATAATCCCCTTGCTTGGCTTTGGAAACTGGTGAATGGTAACATTGATCTATGTCGGATTACATACAGACAAATTTAGTTTCATGGTTTTATCTATGAAACTGGTGAATGATAACATTGATTTTTGTTAGCACTAGATTCAAGTATCAAACAAATATTAAATTATATTCATTTACATATTACCATGTTATTGGTATTATTATAATAATAATGATGATTACTTCTTAAAAAAATGCTAATAATTTTTTTAGGAATTGTGGTAAAAAAAAAATATACCCTAGATTTCATTGAATAAACACTCACTATTTTTTTTTTATTTATTAACACTTATAATTTTGATTGTTTGTTATAAATTGAGAAAATCGTGTATTGATTTCGGCCCACACAATAACCATTTTTGTGAAAATGTGAAAGGCCCACACAATGACCAATTTTATGAAAAATGTCAAAATTGTTGTGGTAGGGCATCGAACTCGGGTGTAATTAGATGCTAAACTACACTAACCGCTATTCTACGACGAATATTGTTTAACAAGATAGTATAAATATATATATGTACAATATTTCTGGGGGGTGCGGCTGCCCCCCTGCGCACCCCCCTGGTTCCGCCACTGTGTATGGGTGTGTGCTCGATGTATGTGTGCATGTGTTTCAGTGTGTGTAGGAGTGTGTGTGTGTATTTCAGCGTACTCTTGGGTGGGTAATTACTCTAGTGTGTGTGGTTGTGACTGAGCTAGAGTATGTGAGCATACTTAAGTACTGCTATGTTGTGCTCGAACCACTAGGGTATACGTTAAAGAATTCAGTGTTGCCTTGTGCTCTTGCTAAGGCAATAAAGCTGGTTCGATTCTTTGTTATAGCTATGAATTCCAAGTGTAATTGGAGCCTAGTTCCTAAATGATGATTAATGTTGAATAAAATCACATCCGATGGAATTTTAATGGCTAAGAAAGTAGTATTGATTGTAGTTGACCTACTTGATGGAACCACTTCATTGAATTATTGGACTTTAGATTTTGATGACGAGTTATGAAATTAATGTAGATATTACACGAGACTCAAGACAAAGGGAGATAGGTACGTGGTAACGTACGAGCTTATATTACTGCGTTATGTATTTGTATGGATGATTAAGTGTGATTGTGCGTGATATGTACATCATGGATGACATGGGAATATTGGGTATGTCACGGGTTGACATGAGGACATTATGGATGTCACGAGTTGACATGAGGACATTATAGATGTCACGGGTTGACATGTGAATATTGTGTATGATATGTGTGTCACGGGTTGACATGAGAATATTTTAATGTTATGTTTGTTGTAGGGGTATCTCGTTATTTGACAATATTACATTACTGGTCTAAGAAATGTGACTTGTAGATATATTGAACGATGAAAGGTGAAAGTAATGGATTACAATGGTTATGCAATTATTTAATAATTGTTATTGTAGATCTTATACTTGTATATTGTGAAACAGGAGCCGTGAAGCGATCTCCTACCATTTGAGAAGCAACAAGAAGTATCTCAATTTGATACCGTAGTATTTATGTTACGAATTATGAATTGTGCATTTGGGATATTTATATTTATGTGTATTTATCAAGTTGGTATGCTCACCCTATGTAGGGGCTGTTTCTGTAGAAACATACGACATGTCTAGTTTTTGGGAAGCATGATGAGTTAGTACCGATGCTTCTAGAAGGGTGACAGAATCGAGATGAGCTAGATGTTCTTAGAACAATGTTTTAGAAATATTGTTATCATTTTTATGGTATTGTAATAATTGGTTCAATACTATTTTATCTGGCACCCTTTGTTGTCGAGCACTAGCTACACGTTTTGTACTACGTGGATTACATTATTTGATTAGTGATGTATTGGTAATGCTGTTTGGGGATTTATATTGGTGTTTTTATTTTTTATTTTTTTGGATAGTCCAATTTACGGAAAGGCTCTACTAAAAGTTTTATAAAATCACACCACCTAATTAAGGATTATGTGCATATTTAATTGATAATGCTTGGCTAGCCTTGAGAGATCTTACATCATCTGCCCACTCCGGAGCTTTCCCTGGCCACTATCTTTTCACCTTAGTCTGCCCAATTTTCCCCTTGAGTTTGTCCCTAATTGCAATTACAGTATCCCTAACCCCCGCCGTCACAGACATAGCAATAGGATATAAAAAGCCTTTTCTTCCAATGAATTCCTTCCAAAAATCACAGAAATTTCCACACACCGAGCTTTAAAATTTAAAACCTGAACTAATCAGAAAACAAGTGATACGATCAATTTAAATGTTGCAACAAATACATTAGAAATCCAAACAGAAAATCGCACCCACAAACCAAAATCAGAATGACCAATACGAAACATAAGCGGATTCGAATCTCTCACCTTTCAGTTCGCGGAGAACGCAGCCCACAGTAGACATGGCCACGGTTATAAAATAACCGTGGCCCGGCCCGGCCCGGACCGTAACCGGTTCAACGGGCCGATTACCCGTTGACCCGGTTCAACGGTTCGGAACCGTAACCGGCCCGTCACTGTACGGGCCTGTTACGGTTCACGTGTGTGAGACGGTTCCAACCGCCAGGAACCGCCGGTTACCTTCTTTTTTTTTTTAAATTATTTATTATTTAAAATAAACTGTGTTGCTGAGGATTCGAACCCTTGACCTCTGTCATGTATATACAGCTCTTTACCACTAAGCTATTGTCTTGATTGCTTTATTTTAGACAATATAATTATATATACTAAAAGATAATATATATTATATATCTAATATAATAATAACTATTTTATATTGACAAATAAAAATTATCTAAAAAAATATGTTATGCTCTTAAATAAATATTTTATAATAAAAACATATCTATAACAAAGTAAATATAACAAAAAATATTGGATAAATTAATAAGAATTATAAATAGTGGTTGCAAAATAAAATATTTGAAGCAAATTATTACAGAACAAATATATTATATACTTTTTATAATTATTCTACAAGTATTTTATACTCATTATTGGATTTACATTATATATAATAATTAAATAAGTATATCTTAGTTTATCACAATATAACTTACAATAAAAACTCAATAATGTAATATTTGATTAATTAATAAAATATTTTAATAATTATACTGATTTGGGAACAACGTATTGAATTGATAATTCACTAACTTTATATTATATAAATTAATAACCCCTAACTTAATATATTTATGATTAATCAATGAAATCATCATAAAATTAACTTTACTAACATTTGTTTGTAAATTGATAGTGACAAATCTTATTATTGACTTTTTTTTAACATAACAAGAACTTTTGTGTTGTTTTTTTTTATAGATAAATAACAAATAATTCAATGTTATACTCGTCAATTTTATATATAATTAATATCATAATTGTAAATGTTTCATGCCAATATCATTTGCAATTAGTACCAAAGTTGTATCAGTTTCATACCAATTTCATAAGTAATTAGTACCAAAATTGTAAATATTTCATACCAATCTCTTTTGCAATTAGTACCAAAATTGTATAGGTTTCATACCAATTTCATATGTAATTAGTATCATAAATGTAAATGCTTCATACGAATATCATTTGTAATTAGTACCAAAGTTGTATATTTTTCATACCAATTTCATATGTAATTAGTATCATAATTGTAAATGTTTCATACCAAATTCTTTTGTAATTAGTACCAAAGTTGTATATGTTTCATACGGATTTCATATGTAATAAGTATCATAATTGTAAATGTTTCATACCAATATCGTTTGTAATTAGTATCAAAAATTATATATGTTTCATACCAATTTCATATATAATTAGTATCGTTAGATAATCAGATTCAATCAATTAAAATGACATTATCTTATTGTGGTCCCATCGAGTTTGATAAAACAATGGGGTAAGTTTTGTAAGATTAATGGCATGCGAGCTAGAAAATTTCCACTAGATATACCCACACGTTGAACTAGAAATTGCTAAATGATTCATATGAATATAGAGAGTTAATGACAACTTAAAAAGTTCAAACTCTCCCCCCGTTACATTTCCTTTGTTCTTTTTTATGATTCTTTTATAGTTAGTTTTAAATTGTTTAAATAAAAATTTTAATTTTAATTTTTTTAATTTAAAAAATATAAGGGTCGAACCGTAACCGTAACCGGTGATTAACCGTAACCGTAACCGTAATCGGCGGTTCATGAACCGTAACCGGAACCGTCTACGAAGGTTAAGGTTAAGGGTCGAGCTCTTTTGAACCGTCGAACCGGCGGTTCTGAACAGTCAACCGGCGATTCACGAACCGTGGTCATGTCTAGCCCACGGTGGCTGGAAATCCTCCGAGTGCGGAACAGAAAGAAGCTGCTGGGCACAGAACAAATTTTTCGTGTTCTCAGAGTTTGCTCGAGCACCTTAATTTACATTCCGACCCTTAAATTTATGTAAACTAGATAAGCTGCAGCTAGAAGACCCGAAAAGGGACCGGTGCCTTGAAGAACACTGGGATCTTGAAGAACACTGGGATCGATCAACCCATGATTGGAAAGAAAAATAATAATAATAATAATACTAACTGGTTACTAAGAATTCTGTTTAACAAATTATAATACTAATAATAATTTTAAGAGGACAGTTTGAACAATTATTTTGGTCAAATATATTTTTTTTATTTGTAACATTTTTTAAAGAATTATTTTTCAAAATGACCTAAAAACATATAAAAAATACAAACATCAAATAAATATATAAAAAAAATGTTGCATTCAAAATCATGGTAAAAAAATGTCATTTTTTCCCGAGGCTCATCTCTGACCGTTCTTTCGATTTATTTTGGACGGCATTGATCAAGCGACGATTGAGCTGGTCCCCCCCTATAAATATGCAATCACCCCCCTTCGTTTTTCTCACTTGCTTCATTCTGCTTCCGAGTTAACGTCAGACGCGTGAACATCTTCTCTTCAGAACTCTCGAATATTTAAGCAACAAGTATGTCTTCCTCATCGGGTGATTCTTCCTTGAGAGCAGTCAATGAGTATGGATCTTTCATGGGGGAAAGGTCTTCCAACCTTCCTTCACTACCTTCTGCCTCAGATAGCGAGGAAACATTGAGTTCTTCCGGCTCTTCGGTTATTCGAAGGTAGAACGAACAAAACGGTATTGTACAGGGCTTGGTTGCGGCCAATGTTCCTTGGTACGAAATCTTCGAGTCGAGGAATCGTACTAGTCAACACATCTCCCGCATCCGAGATAAATGGGAGATTCCTGAGAGTACCTCCATTATTGTTCCCTCTTCGGGGTCGCACCCTCATTACCCCCTGAGGGTTACTTCCCTTTTTATCTAGACCTATTTCTCCTTTCTTTCGTGCGGTTGCAAATTATTTTGCTGTTTCGCTCAGCCAATTGTTCCCCAACAGTTATAGGTTGTTGGCTGGTTTTTTATTATTCTCTTTTCTGGGATTTACCTCCAATCCTGAACTATTTCACTGTTTCTTCCAATTAAATAAGAAGGAAGTTGGTCTTTATTATTTCTCTTCCAGAACAGGTGTCAGTTTCCTCAAGAACTACACCTCTTCAATAAAGGAGTGGAAGAAATTTTACTTTTTTGCTCATCCATCTCAACCTTAGGACTGCCCAATGGTGTGGAGGGGAAGTCTCCTTAGGGCTAAATCAATCAAGGGTCTCCTCGAAAAAGAACTGTATCTGTCCGTTCGTCGGAAACTAGGCGATATGATCTGGCGAAGCTTATTGACGACGAACTGGTGTAAATGTTCTTGCTGAGCCCGAAGGGCACATCGTTACTCATGCCCTCAGTGAGTGACTAGAGCATCTTTCCCTTCTCATAAAAAGTGATTATTGCCTGGACTAACCTCGTCGTCCCTTTTATCAATAGGAGAAATTGAACATATCCATGATGCTTGCCAACTTGAAGGGTAAGACCTCGAAGAACCAAGCTTCGGGCACGCATCGGGATCAAAGGGCCCAACACCCTATGTTGTAGAGCCTCTTCCGCTGGTCCCCCCGACTTCTCCGATCATAGACATCAATGATCAACCCGTGGAGAAACCCTTGGTTACTCATCCTCATAAGAGGGCGGCGCCCGAGGGCTAGGGTAGGGTTCTTGCTTCAGAACCCCACCTGCCAAAAAGACCACGTCCGCAACTCCTCCCTCGAACCCCGAGCTTCATCCCAACCGGCACCTTCTCTGCTCCCAGCAACCTTTGTCCTGCCCCCCAAAAACATGTTCCCCACTTGGACTATTCCCCTCATGTTCCCTTCATGAAAAAACAGAACCTCCCAATCCATCATTTCGTTCTCCCCGAACAGTCCAGACAGAAAGCTTCTCGGGGAGTTAGCTTTCAGTAATTTGGTGAACGACTTCTCAACTTCTCTGGTGAAGGCAAGTTTGATTCTTTTCCTTGAATTTTTTAAGTACTTTTGTTCATGCTCCTTGTCCCTCTGTATTTTTCCTCTGCCCCACATGATGGCGGGCGATATCCTGAACCGATTCCACTCCAAAATATGTGCAAGGACTTGCAGAAGAACATGACCCTTCTCCAAGAGCAAACACAAATCCAACAAAAAAGCTCAGGAAGTCGTCCATAAGGCTCTCGAGGAAGAGCGAAGAAAGTCCAAAGAACTGGAGAAGAAAATGGCTGATCTCGAAGAGATCGACAAGACTCTATCCGAGCAATATGCTCAAGAAAAAGCTTCTTTTGAAGCTCGGGTATAGAAAATCTGGCTGGAGAGGAAAGCCGACTTTCTGAAGTCCGAGGAGTATGGCAACACGGTGTCTGACCGTGTCTCCAAATTCTTCGAGCATGTGTTTGAAGCTTGTGCTCGTCAATTTGAGGCGAAGGGTTATCCACCTGAGGGCACCTCTTCGGACTTTTTGGATCAAGAAGCAGCCATGACCAGTCTTCCCGACGAGCTGTTCAAATGATAGGGTAGGGTCGTACTTTCCGATTTTATACTTGCTCTTGTAACCCTTTTTCCCGAATGAATGAAAGTTTCTTTCTTTTACTTCTTGTCTTGGTAACTTAACAAAATAACGAACAAACTCAAACATCCCGAGATTAATCACTTGGGCAATATTAGGTTTAAACATGGACCAAACATCTCAATCACATGAAAAAACTAATAAAATTTCGAACATGCTCGAACATCCCGAGCACAACCACTTATGTAATTTTATGTTTAAACATGGACCATCCCGATCACATTAATAAACTAATAAAATTTCGAACAAGTTCGAACATCCCGAGCACGACCACTTATGTAATTTTAGGTTTAAACATGGACCAAAGATCCCGATCACATGAATAACCTAATAAAATTTCGAACAAGACAATTTTAGGTTGAAACATGGACAAAACATCCCGATCACATGAATAAACTAATAAAATTCTGAACAAACTCGAACATCCCGAGCACAACCATTTAGGCAATTTTAGATTTAAACATGGACTAAACATCCCGATTCTCATGAATAAACTAATAAAATTCCGAACAAGCTCGATGATAGGCTTAGATTTTGAGTGTTTTTAACTGTGATTTCTTCCCATTTTCTGTACTTTTTCCTGGATGATATTATGCTTTTTGGTGTTTATTCATTTGTTTCAGGAAATTAGATCAGAAGTGAAAGAAATGAGCTAATGAGAAGATAACGGGCGAAATCGAGGCATAAAAGATGATGAAAATGTAGAAGATGGTTTCTTCAGATCTCGATCGATCGAGAGTTATTCTCGATCGATCGAGCCAGCCAGTAGCAAGACTCAGAATTTTCGAAGGCTCGATCGATCGGTAGAAATATCGATCGATCGAGCGAGGCAGTAACTTCAGCAACAATTTTTGAGAAATCTCGATCGATCGGTGAAATTCCCGATCGATCGAGCGAGGCAGTAAGTTCCAAAAGCTGGCGTGAACAGTGCACCGATCGATCGGTGAAATTCTCGATCGATCGAGACGCGAGATCTGAAGATTTTATTTTCCTATTTTATCGAGATTTTGGAGGCTTTTTAAGGGGACTCTCTTCCACAGAATTAAGGACGAATTTTGAGAGAATATATCAGACTTTTAAGGTCAAGAGCAGCCGCCCTAGCCGCCGCCCAACGCCGGAAGAAGGAGATCCAATCTTCGTTCTTCGTCCAAAGTCGAGCCTATCCGTTCCGGAGTGCAAGGAAGGAACAAGAGAAGAAATCACGGTGCAACGCACGGATTCATCCATCGTTTATCGTATTTCTGAACTTAATTTATTTGATTTTCAATTTTCATTTGTTGTTTTTAAGGTCGAGAGACAAGAAAACTCATCTGTTATTGATTTGAATTAAAATTGGTTTATATTATTGAAGTTTTAGTTCGTTGTGTTTGATATTATTGATTCATTGATATTTGCGCGCATTGATATTTATTGTTCCTAAATTAATTGCATGTGTAGATCAGAGTCTAGCTAGCTTTGATTGAATTTGAGGGTTACAGCCGAGATCGAGAGATAACGCTGTAACACGCTCCATTAATTTATGATGTATGTTACGATTGAGATCGAGAGATGATATCGCATACGTGAGAACTTGAAATCGAAAGATTTAGAGTTAATAGGTTTTGATAATTTAAGCAACTTTGAATTAGTAAATAGGTGCACGAGAGTGACTTGTTCTAATTTATTGTTAGTTTCGTTACAGCTCGAGAGAGTGTATCGAATAACCATGAAAACCTTTCACCTTTAAAATCAATTGGTTAATAAAGTGAGAATTCCATTGAATCATTAGAGATGACATAATTGAACGACGAACTTGGTAATTTTCTAGAGTAACTTACCTTTGCATTTCCGGAACCATTCTCGTCATTATTTTTAATTTAATCTTTATTCTTTAGTTTAATCTAGCTTTAGTTAATCAAACTCCTTTAATCGTAGGCTAAATATAATTTGATTGATCTTATTTGGTACTTATACGTTAGTCCCTGTGGATTCGACAACCTTTACTTAATTTTCACTATACTAAAACTTGACACCGTGCACTTGCGGTAGAATCGCTTCAACCCATACACTGAAAAATAATTGTTTAAAAATAAAAGCGATCAAGTTTTTGGCGCCGTTGCCGGGGACTAATCTGTATAATATCATACGAGATTAGTTAATTGTAATTTAGCCAATTCTTTTATTATTGCATTTTTGTTTTCTTTGTTTTCTTTTGTTGATATTTGTGAATAATTTTGTGCATTTTTGTTGTCTCCTTTTGTCTATTTTGTACAGGAATCAGTTCTTTAGTGCATGCATAGAAGAGAGGAACCCTTTCTCGAGCCGTTTGATCCAGAGATAGAGAGAACGTTACTAAGAAGATTACGAGAAGCTCGAGAAATGGCTGACAATAACGAAGCACAGCACCCTAGATCGATGATGGACTTTGCACAACCTGCATTTCATGGATCGTTGTCGAGTATCACAAGACCGACGATCCAAGCAAACAATTTTGAGATCAAGCCGGCAATCATACAAATGATTCAGCACTCGGTGATGTTCGGGGGAGCAGCTACAGATGATCCGAACAATCACATCTCCAACTTTTTGGAGATTTGTGATACATTCAAACACAATGGCGTCTCTGACGATGCCATCAGGTTAAGGCTCTTTCCTTTTTCATTACGAGATAAGGCTAAAGCATGGTTAAATTCACTTCCTGCAGGTTCAATAACAACATGGGAGGGGATGACAAAGGCGTTTTTTTGTCAAAGTACTTTCCCCCTTCCAAGACGACGAAGATGCGGAACGATATCACGACTTTTGGTCAGTTTGACCCCGAAACTTTATACGAAGCGTGGGATCGGTTTAAGGAGTTGTTGAGGAGATGCCCACACCATGGTCTACCCATATGGCTACAGGTACAAACGTTCTATAACGGTTTATTTTCTGCTAACCGTTCAATGATTGATGCAGCATCTGGGGGATCCATAATGAGAAAGACGCCGGAAGAAGCATATAGCTTGTTGGAGGAAATGGCGTGCAACAGCTACCAGTGGCAATCTGAGAGGAGCACGCCACAGAAACCAATGGGAGTCCATCAAGTGGATGAGATCACTGCTCTTTCGGCTCAATTAGAAGCCATGAACCGGAAGATAGACAGCATGGGAGCAGCAGCAATGCAGGCCCAAACTATTTTCTGTGAGCTGTGTGGAGGCGGTCATCCTAGCATCGAGTGCCAGGCAGGTAATCAATTTAACCAATCCGTTGAAGCTGTTAATTTTGTAGGTAACAGGCCACACAATAATTCCTACTCGAATTACAACCAACCATGGAGGAACCACCCGAATTTGAGGTGGTCGAATCAAGAAAATGTGTTGAACCCTCAACCGCAGGCCGGGTTCACACAAAAGCCGAGTATGGAGGAATTGATGGCGAAGCTGATTTCATCAACAGAGGTGAGGATGCAGAATCAAGATGCATCAATCAAAAATTTGGAGGTGCAGATAGGGCAATTGGCCACGTTGATATCTGGGAGGACGCAAGGTACGCTCCCGAGTGATTCTGTAAAGAATCCGAAGGAGCCATCAAATTGAGAAGGCGAGGAGGTGACAGTCCAGCTTGGGACTATAAATTAAGAACTTCCGTTTTTTTTTCTTTCCTTGAGTCTTGTTTTTGATTTCTTGTTTTGGTGTGTTTTTGTTAGTGTGTTTGTTTTGAGTTTATCTGGGATTGAATTCGTGTGTTTTTAATGCAGGTGTGAAAGTAAGAGCAGCAATGAGCTAGGCGAGGCAACCCGAGAGAAAGTGTTGAGAGAGAAATGAAAATCCTAAGTTCTGGAGTTGGCGATCGATCGAGACAAAATCTCGATCGATCGCCCGTTTTTTTAAATGCATTGTGAAGTACTGCCTCGCTCGATCGATCGAGAATTTTTCCGATCGATCGAGCGAGCGGATTTTTTGAAAAAAAAGAGGCAGACGCAGCAGCCATAATTCATTCTTCTCCTCTCCAAAACAAAACCCTAGCCATTTTTTTTTTAAAATCCTTTCATCAAATCTCAAATTTTGTTCATCAAATTTCGATTTACTTCAATTCTAAGAAGTAACATTCATTCTAATGAGATTTACATTGCAGATTTGAAGATTTGAAAGGAAAATTGGGTAGAAGCGCATAAAGAAGGGAATTCCAAGCCGAGGGCCACATTTGTCCAAGATCAAGTTTTTACGAGGTAATTGGTTTCCAATCATCCTAGATTTGAGCTTTTGGTGCTTTTTCGTGAATTTTATTAGAAGGGGATTGGAAAAGAATTTCAATTAGGAGGAAGTTGTGTGGTATTGAAAGGTGTCGGATTACAGTATTGTGGGGTGTTAATTGAATTGAATTGAAGTAGTTGAGAATCTGTTGGCAAAGAAATGTCGTCCAGAAAGAGGTCAAAGCAGGCAGAAGCTTCCCAGAAGCAAAAGCAGGCAGAGGCCACTGTTTCTGAGCCAGTTTATGATGAACAGAAGTTTCTAAATGCCAAGATTGCTGAGTTATACCCCATCTACCATAAGAAACCCCTGAGCCGTGAAAGGGGAATGAGCTTGGATAAATTGGAGTGTCCTGTCATTAGGACAGTACGCCGAAAAGGATGGTTTCAATTCATTCAGACACCGATTGATGCTGTGGTGCCGCTGGTAAGGGAGTTTTACACGAATCTTCGAGCTGTTAGACCAGGGCACCAAGTAAGTGTTTATGTTTGAGGGAAGGATGTGTTGGTGGATCGAGCCGCAATCAACAATATTCACCGGATGCCGTTACTTCAAAACTGTGCATACCAATCTTTTAAGAGTAGCAGGATTGACTACGATGAGGTATTGACAGTTATTGGCAAGCCGGGAGTGGATTGGCAGAGGAATGATAAAGCAGAGCCACAGTTGGTTCTAAAGAAAAATTTGAAGCCAGAGGCCCAAGCATGGTTTTCATTTGTCGCCTCGCGGGTCATGCCATCGACCCACACTTCTGAGGTGACAAAGGATAGAGCGGTCCTGGTATATGCCATCCTCTCAGGGAAGGAAGTGGATTTCGGCGAGATTATTGCTGATCACATTGCTGAAATTGGAAGTAGCCCACCGACCTCCGCACTACCGTTTCCATCCACAATCACTGCTTTATGTCAGAGGAACGGAGTGACTTGGGGGGAAGACGAGGAACTACTCCCGCCGAAGACACCAATCATTGTGGCCGATCCTACGAGACGAAGACCCTCGGACACTACACAAGCTGGAGCATCATCCTCTGCTGCAGAGCATACACGAGTTACTTTGGATTCTCTTCATAGGGATCTCCAAAACATTCGCCTGGAGCAGCAGAGCATTCACAGCATGCAGCGGGACATTCATAGAATGCAGAGAGCATTGCAGATGGACCATGAGCAGGTAGCTCAGCGTCAGATGGAGTTCATGCACTATCAGAGTGCATGGAACACTGCCATGGCCCAGGGCTTCCCAGGTTTCCAGTTCCCGCCGGAGCCACACTTTGCACCTTACCAGCCACATGCACCTCCACCTTCCGAGTACCCACCATTTCCGCCATATCAGGGCGAGGAGCACCACTACCCAGTCCCCCCTCCGGAGCATGATGAGGATGACGATCAGTGACGATCGTCATCATGGTATGTGTCTTTGCCTTGGCATTTATTTTTCTTGTTCATTGAGGGCAATTCACATGCTAAGTTTGGGGGGGTTTTTGAGTATTTGTATATAATCTTGTTTTTGCACGTACTGCTACTTGTTTTATTCCCATACCTTGCATGACTGCATGATGTTGAGACTAATTCGTCCTTGAGCATTACCAACAAAATTTTTTTTTATGGATTGAGTTATTCTTGAGAATTGATGAATTGGACTTGCAATAGTAATACATGATGAAATTAATCCTCATCTAGATAGGAGCCATGAAAATGTTTAACTTGTTTGTATATATCCTTTGTTAACTATATGTCAAAACTGAGGAATAATTTGAGCACTTATTGAGTCATGATTGAGTGAAGTATGTATTGATTAAATTGAAAAATTGTGTTAACTATGATAAGTCTTGAGTATCTTAGAGAACTCTACAGTTTAGTTCAAAGCACTTTGAGGCGAAATTTATAATTAGGAACTAGACTTGGAGATGATTTAGGCGATCTTTGGACCGTTTGAGCCTTTCAAGCCTACCTATTATATATTATTCATTAGTGTCCCCTCTTGAGCTTTATTGAAAAAGAATGGTATATGCATTGCATATGATTAGACCCCCATTCGACATTCTTGGCAACTCATTATACCCACCTTGGTTTGAGCCTAAAAGAAAAATTTTACCTACCCCTAGGAGAGTATAATGAATCTCATTCATTGCACAGAATTGTATATGCAAATGAGTTCAAAAGGAACAAAAGAATGAGCAAAGAAAAAGAAAAGATGTAGAGAAAAGCCTTGAAAAGAAAAATTCAAAATAAGACCCAAAGTGGCCAAGGCTAGAAAAAAGTTGAAGAGAAGCTCAAAAAGAGTTGAACTGATTTTTATTATACTCTCTTCTTTGAATTCCTCATACCTTTTCTTTGAAGCCGACACCAAAAGGCCTAACGTTATAAGCTTTTAAGACCTTTTGATCCAAGTCTAGGGAACAATTACATTAGTGGAGAAGTGCTGGATAGTAAACTTGTATAGTAATTTAAAGTAATCTTGACTAGGAGTTAATATGGCACATGTTGATTTTAAAGATATATATGTAACTCATGTTTGACAATAGCACACACGCACGTTCCGATGTTGCGATGCATTGTTTAACTTAGGAGAAAATGCTTCTGGTTAAATGTTGATTGAATCCTATTGATGTGTAAGTAGGATTTCTGAGCTGTTACATATGTTGCAAAGAAAATTCATGCTTAGTATCGAGTTTAACTTTCTTTTTGAGTTTATTGCTTGCTCGAGGACGATCAAGTCTAAGTTTGGGGGAGTTGATAGGCTTAGATTTTGAGTGTTTTTAACTGTGATTTCTTCCCATTTTCTGTACTTTTTCCTGGATGATATTATGCTTTTTGGTGTTTATTCATTTGTTTCAGGAAATTAGATCAGAAGTGAAAGAAATGAGCTAATGAGAAGATAACGGGCGAAATCGAGGCATAAAAGATGATGAAAATGTAGAAGATGGTTTCTTCAGATCTCGATCGATCGAGAGTTATTCTCGATCGATCGAGCCAGCCAGTAGCAAGACTCAGAATTTTCGAAGGCTCGATCGATCGGTAGAAATATCGATCGATCGAGCGAGGCAGTAACTTCAGCAACAATTTTTGAGAAATCTCGATCGATCGGTGAAATTCCCGATCGATCGAGCGAGGCAGTAAGTTCCAAAAGCTGGCGTGAACAGTGCACCGATCGATCGGTGAAATTCTCGATCGATCGAGACGCGAGATCTGAAGATTTTATTTTCCTATTTTATCGAGATTTTGGAGGGCTTTTTAAGGGGACTCTCTTCCACAGAATTAAGGACGAATTTTGAGAGAATATATCAGACTTTTTAGGTCAAGAGCAGCCGCCCTAGCCGCCGCCCAACGCCGGAAGAAGGAGATCCAATCTTCGTTCTTCGTCCAAAGTCGAGCCTATCCGTTCCGGAGTGCAAGGAAGGAACAAGAGAAGAAATCACGGTGCAACGCACGGATTCATCCATCGTTTATCGTATTTCTGAACTTAATTTATTTGATTTTCAATTTTCATTTGTTGTTTTTAAGGTCGAGAGACAAGAAAACTCATCTGTTATTGATTTGAATTAAAATTGGTTTATATTATTGAAGTTTTAGTTCGTTGTGTTTGATATTATTGATTCATTAATATTTGCGCGCATTGATATTTATTGTTCCTAAATTAATTGCATGTGTAGATCAGAGTCTAGCTAGCTTTGATTGAATTTGAGGGTTACAGCCGAGATCGAGAGATAACGCTGTAACACGCTCCATTAATTTATGATGTATGTTACGATTGAGATCGAGAGATGATATCGCATACGTGAGAACTTGAAATCGAAAGATTTAGAGTTAATAGGTTTTGATAATTTAAGCAACTTTGAATTAGTAAATAGGTGCACGAGAGTGACTTGTTCTAATTTATTGCTAGTTTCGTTACAGCTCGAGAGAGTGTATCGAATAACCATGAAAACCTTTCACCTTTAAAATCAATTGGTTAATAAAGTGAGAATTCCATTGAATCATTAGAGATGACATAATTGAACGACGAACTTGGTAATTTTCTCGAGTAACTTACCTTTGCATTTCCGGAACCATTCTCGTCATTATTTTTAATTTAATCTTTATTCTTTAGTTTAATCTAGCTTTAGTTAATCAAACTCCTTTAATCGTAGGCTAAATATAATTTGATTGATCTTATTTGGTACTTATACGTTAGTCCCTGTGGATTCGACAACCTTTACTTAATTTTCACTATACTAAAACTTGACACCGCGCACTTGCGGTAGAATCGCTTCAACCCATACACTGAAAAATAATTGTTTAAAAATAAAAGCGATCACTCGAACATCCCGAGCACAACCACACAGGTAATTTTAGGTTTAAACATGGACCAAACATCCCGATGCCATAAATAAACTAATAAAATTTCAAACAAGCTCGAACATTCCTAGCACAACCACTTAGGCTAGGTTAAACATGGAACAAGCATCCCGATCACATGAATAAATTAATAAAATTACGAACAAGCTCGAACATCCCGAGCACAACCACTTAGGTAATTTTAGGTTTAAACATGGACCAACAATCCCGATCCCATGAATAAACTAACAAAATTCCGAACAAGCTCGAAATTCCCAACACAACCGCTTAAGCAATTTTAGGTTTAAACATGGACTAAACATCTCGATCCCATGAATAAGTTAATAAAATTTCAAACAAACTCGAAAATCTCGAGCATAACCACTTAGGCAATTTAGGTTTAAACATGGACTAAACATCCCGATCACAAGAATAAGCTAATAAAATTCCGAACAAGCTCAGACATCCCGAGATAAACCACTTAGTCAATTTTAGGTTTAAACATGGACCAAATATCCCGATCACATGAATAAACTAATAAATTAGAACAAGCTCGAACATCCCGAGCACAACCACTTAGGTAATTTTAGGTTTAAACATGGACCAAACATCCCGATCCCATGAATAAACTAGTAAAATGCTGAAAGCTTATACAAAAGAAAATTTATCTTATTAGCATCCAAAGTACGCTAGAAACGTAAAAACAACAATCAAATACGTGCGGCTGCTCTTTCTCTCAATAGGTATACCTCATCCAGTTCTAACTTTCTTGCCTCCTTGTTCCTCTCGCACTATAATATTGTACCCGAAGAGATTCCACATTGATCTCGGTGGGAATCATGGCCTCAGAACCATACACCAGGCTATATGGAGTTTCTCCTGTGGATATTCGTGGCGTATTTTGGTATGCCCATTGTAAACCAAGTAATTCATCGACCCATTCTCCTCTTCCTCCTTACAACCTGGTTTTAATCCCGTGTAATAGGATCTGATTTGTCACCCCAGTCTGTCCATTGGATTGAGGATAAGCTACCAAGGTAAATACTTGTGTAATTTTCATGTCCTTGCACCAATCCTGGACTCTTTTTTCCTTGACATTGTCTTCCATTATCTGAGACCAATTTCCTGGGTATTCAAACCGGCATACTATGTTCTCCCACAAGAACTTAATCACTTCATCATCGGTGATCTTGGCAAGGGGCTCAGCTTCTACCCACTTCGTGAGGTATTCAACCACGACTAGAAGAAATTTCCATTGTCCAGTTGTTGGGGGAAAGGATTCCACAATATCCATTCCACATCTGCCGAAGGGACAAGAAGTGATGATGCTATTGAGGGCTTCTGCTGGTACACGAGATAAATTGGCATGCTTCTGACAATTATCGTATTTTCTGACAATGCCGACGACGTCCATTTTCATGGTAGGCCAATAATATCCAGCTCAGGTTGCCTTTTGATAGAGCATGTTTGCACCAAGGTGGTTCCTACAACAACCTTCATGAATTTTTTTCAACAGGTATTTGATAAGTGCAATTTTTGCATTTATATTTCTTTGTTTCAAGTATTATTTTACTGTAAATCTTGAACCATATTACGCTTTTTGGTATGAACTTGTATGTTTCAAGAATTTAGGTGAAAGTACGAGGAAATGAAGAAAAGAAAACGTTACTGTAGCAATCTACCGATCCATCGATAGAATCTATCGATCCACCTGTAGAAGGGCGTGCGTTGAAAAATAAAAAGTTGGAGCGCCGATCGATCGGTAGCTTTTACCGATCTACCAATCGATCGATAGCCGATAAATTATGAAAAAAAATTACCTTTTTAAGTTTGATTCCAACAAAGACACTTCATTTTTCCTCCCCCCACTATAAATATAAGTTGATGCATGAAATTATTCAGACTTTGAACCTAGGATTTAACCTCCATCCATTTTCCATCTCACCAACATCCACCATCCACCATACTATCATCCTATGATTTTGGAACAACTCCAACAAGGCGATTAAAGAGACCATTGAGAAGGAAGCAAGAGAAGGAGCAATGATCTACAACCAGAGTCGGGGCTGTGAGTTTATTCTTACTTTTAAACTTTAGTTTAGTTTAGTTTTGATTATATCATGCTTGGATTGCTGCAAGACAAGTTTGAGTTTGGTATTTATTTATGAGTATGAACTAACATTATCTATCGAGGGTAGGCAACCTTCGTTTTGAACCTACGATTTGACGATTATTTATTTGATTGAATCCTTATAATTCTTCGTGTATGTTTTATGATTTTTAATTCTTTTGAGGGATTGATCACGTTTGAATGATGTTAGTATTGCTGTTGAGATTGAGAGATAATATTGTGCTACTGAACGAATAACTCATATCATGGATTTCAGATTGAGATCGAGAGATGAAGTCAAATACATGTGTGATAGATCTTAATACAATATTGTGTTGTTAAATAAGTACACGAGAGTGACTTACTGCAATTTGATATTAGATTTAATATAGCTCGAGAGAGTATATTAGATAACTTCGGAGAACTAGTCACCTTAAAAATATTTGGATATTCAATCAAGAATTGTAGGGGATTGCATTGGTGAGCCTACGTCTTTGATAATATTCTATATCTGAATTTTCTCGTTTACTTTTATTGACTTGGTTGGATTAATAGTTAATTTAATTAATTAGTATTTTATTTAATCCATATTTGTGGGTTAAATATAGTTTAATATTTGGTTACAGTTAGTCCCTGTGGGTTCGACAACCTGATCTTAATTATCTATACTAAAACTTGACACCGTGCACTTGCGGTATATTTTTACATTGATTTTAAATTGATAATAAATTATATATATATATATATATATCAATTTTTGAAAAAAAATTATTATTTTTAATTGTTTGATTGGTTTTCTTGCGAGGTATTTGGGATGTTTCATCAGCAAGTCTTCAAAACTTTTGCCCAACAACATTCAGAGCCATTCTATGTAGCGTTGGGGAGATTCAACAATTTGGCAACCATTTTCTGGTATCATAATTTTTCGAACTATACTCATTTGCAATTTTTCTACAATGGATTGGATGCAGTGACATAGGATGGGTATTTAGTGAAGCTTTGGCAACTGGGAGTCCCCTGTTTGATAGAGATGAAGACGATGTGTTACACGTATTTAATGATATGTCGGACTTCGACCACCATTGGCATTGGGATCCTTCATTGCAAGGTTGGAGCTTCACTACCCTCATGATACACCCCGCCATTTGAACATCACGAACATATGAGATATATTTCTGCAGACATCACAACTCAGTTAGAGGATACCTTAATAAGATTCATAGCATCATGTGAGAGCAATATAGAGAGCCAAACAAATTCTATAAGTCACATGGAGCAGCAAGTAGCGATCCTTATGGAACAAATTATCAACGACCTGCCAAGAGGAAGAGACGAGTTCTGCAAATGAAAGTATGACGGATCCAGTTTGGTTACATGATAATGACCACTCCACCGACCAAGTTCGGGGGAGTGATCTTACTCATGATGAATATTCAAGGGAACTTGAGCCTCCCCAAGTGATTGAGCCTACTTCAGAAAAGTTATCCGATGAGTTCCCATGGGAAGATGAGCCAAGTGTGATGTTGGGAGAGATTTTCGATGAGATTGAGGAGCACCCATCGATGGCGACATGTTCTATGCCATATGTGGATCCATTCTTCCCATTGATGCCAACTTCAACATACTATGCTCTCCACGAGATGAAGCCAAGCCATGAATTCTTCTCCCAAACTTATCAATCCATGAAGAAAGTTGTTGGAGCGACGAGCCTACACTGTAGACATCTGGCCAAGCTTCACGGCATACTGAATCAAGACCCATTTGTGGTATCATATGATACTTACTATGGACGGGCCTCTCTTTGATGGTTGCTTCTGATGAATCAGCGCTTCTTGGGAGGTAAGCCAAGCCAATATCATTTTTTTATTTGATTTTCAGTTTGTCAATTTAGTTTTATTATCTCTCAAGATGACTTTTTACTATTTACATTCTTCTCTTGCTAGGTACTCGGTTGGAGCGAAATCTCTACAAGCGGAGTTTTTGAAAGCCAAATCTTCCTCAGTCCTCATGCAAGCGTCTTGATCAGTGGAGTTTGCTGTTTCCCTTTTGTTTCTTTTACACATTGAGGAAAATGTTTGATTAAGTCTGTGAGAGTGGCTTGCATGGTTACTTGTTTTATCTGCTTGTTATGTGCTAAAAATGAGAACTTTAATCACCCAATTATTATGAGCTAAATTTTTTTTATGAGTTCAAACTTGAGAAAAAAGCATGAATTATAGTATAGGCTATTATTTAATGATGATTTTGATCTCACTATGCATACAGACTTGATTTTTAATGATTGTTAGACTTATCATGAATATCCTTTGTTGAGTTAGCATGTCAAGAATTAGGAATACATCACACATTGAGTCATGATTTTGTGGATTGCATGTTGAATAGTGATAATTGTTGTGAACTTGATGATTTGTCTTGAGCATCTTAGAGTTATTCTAGAACCTATTTGATGATGACACTTTGAGGCGAAATTTTAAGTTACAAACTTGACTTGGAAATGATCTAGGTGATCTTTGACACGTTTGAGCTTTTCAAGCTTACCATGATATATATTAATTCATAGTGTCCCTTTTTGAGCTTTATTGAAAAAAGTGGTTTATGCATTGCATATAATTAGGTCCCATTCGATATTTTTGTTTAAACTCATTATTCCTACCCTTACAAGCCTATATGAAAAAAAATATCCTTACCCTAAGGGAGTACAATTAATCTCATTCGATGCACGTGAATTGTTATATCTTGATGAGCTTATTGAAAAGATTGATGAATGAGAAAAAGAAACGATGTAAAGAAAAAGCCTTGAGAAAAAGTATATAAATAACACCCAAAGTGGCCAAGGTTCGAAAAAAAGAAGAGAAGCTCAATATGTGCTAAAAAGTGAACTTTACATGATTATACTTTCCTCTTTGTACTTATCCTACATTTTCTTTGAAAATCGACACCAACTGCCTAACATTACAAGCTTAAAAAGACCTTTTGATCCAAGTCTATGGAGTGACTACATTAGTGGAGGAGTGTTTGAAAAATAGGCTTATGGGGTGCTAAATGATAATCTTGACTTTGAGTTGATTAACATGATTTGATCTTGAAAATGTGCATGAAACTTTGGATTGATAATAACACACACACATGTTCCAATTTTGAGATGTATTACTTGATTTAGGAGAAAACATGTATTCTTCAAACTTTTGTATGTGTGTAAGTAAGATTTCTGAGGATAATGCTAGCCATAAAATAATTTGTTTCAAGTATCGAGAATGAACTCTACCTTGTGATTTTAATGCTTATTCGAGGACGATCAAGTGATAAGTTTGAGGGAGTTGATAATTGTCATTTTTGCACTTGCAGTGTAAAAAAGGGACCAAGAAACCCTTCTTGAAGAGTCTTCCTTCAATCAGCACGAACCGATTCCCCATTCTTTTCACTCGAG
This sequence comes from Haberlea rhodopensis, assembly GCA_907163345.1. Classification (NCBI taxonomy): domain Eukaryota; kingdom Viridiplantae; phylum Streptophyta; class Magnoliopsida; order Lamiales; family Gesneriaceae; genus Haberlea; species Haberlea rhodopensis. Next base: position 1,167,321 of record CAJQUN010000164.1, read on the forward strand.
TTGCCTCTCTCGGATCAGAGGGGATATCATTGCTTTTCAAAAATTTAATGATATGTTCTCTCCAATCTCCTACAATGCATGGCTCAAGATTCATTATGGTATTGGCAGATATATGGGAGATTAAGAGCTCTTGTACCAGAACATTCCTGTTTTTCCACGCATGAATCGAACTAGCCAGCTTAGCCAATTCATCGGCTCAGTTATTCTCCTCTCGGGGGACTTGTGTCGATTTACTTCTTGAAACTTATTCATCAGCGCCCGAGCAGTTTCAACGTACTTCCTCTACTTTTCTTCCTTCACCTTATACACCTCATTCACTTGTTGTACCACTAGCATGGTATTCATAAACACTGCTGCCTTCTGAACCCTTGTGTCAAGTGCTATTAAGAGCCCCGAGATGAGAGCCTCAAATTCAACTTCATTGTTTGAGGAATGAAAGCCAAACTGAATGGCTACGTTTATCACTTCCCCTTTGGGACTAATGAGAACAACACCTGCACCACTTCCGAGCTAAGTAGAGGACTCATCCACATAAAGATTCCATTCTTTTTCCTAGGGCATGTGGGCCATCTCCACCAGAAATCTGATAGTGGTTGAGCTTTGATGGTAGTTCGGGGTTGGTTTGTAAGATCGAACTCACTGAGTTTGGTATCCCATTTTGTCATTCTTCCTGAGATTTCTGCTTTGAACAATAATTTTCCCAGTGGGATACTGGTCACCACCACGATAAGATGAGATAAAAAGTATGGCTGAAGTCTCCTGGCTGTGGTTATAAAAGTTAAATCCAACTTTTCAACATCGGGGTATCTTTGTTATGCCCCTTGTAATACTTTTCTCACATAATACACTGGTAATTGTTGCCCCACTTTTTCTTTGACTAAGACTGAGCTAATGACCTCCTCGGTCACAGACAAGTAGGGTCTCATTATGCTCTGGTTTATTTATCAGCGGCAACTCAACTAGATACATTTTCAAATCCTCAAAAGCCTTTTGGCATTGATCATTCCACTCGAATCGAGTTCCTTACCTTAAACTCTTTGAAGAATGGTAGGCTTCAATCAGCTGATCAGGATATAAACCTACTCAGAGCAGCTATTCATCCTACTAATCTCTGCACTTCGTTCAGGGTCTGAGGAGGATTCATATATTGAATCGCCCTTATCTTCTCGGGATTGGCTTCAACACCCATCTCAATAACCATGTATCCTAGAAATTTTCCATTGTATATTCAAAATATGCATTTAACAGGATTTAATTTCATACCAAATTTACTCAAGAAGCCAAAAACTTCCTCCATGTTGCAGACCAAATCCAATGCCCTCTTACTTTTGACGAGGACATAGTCTACATGCACTTCTACATTCCACCCAATCTGATCCTTGAATATCTTATCCATCAATCTTTGATAAGTGGCTCATGCATTCTTCAGCCCGAAGGGCATAACCATGTAACAAAAAGTTCCCCTTGCTGTGATGAAACTGACTTTAGGTTGATCTTCTCGGGACAAAGGGATCTGATGATATCCCTGATATGCATCCATCAGACAAAGTAATTCGTATACGGCAGTGGAGTCTAGTTGATCAATCCTCGGAAGAGGATACTAATATTTAGGACATGCATTGTTCACATCTCGGAAATCTACACACATTTGCCATCTGCCTCCTGATTTTGGCACAAGAACCACATTCGATAGTCATGTTGGGAAACTGATTTCCCTGATGTGACCAGCTTTCAGCAACTCCCCCACCTTCTGAGCAATGATGACATCTTTCTCGGGTCCAAAATGGCTTCTCTTCTTTAATGGCCCAAGCATCAGGCTCAACATTGAGATGATGCTCGGCAACCTCTGACTGTACTCCAGTCAAGTCGGCTGTACTACATGCCAACACATCCACATTTCTGTTCAAACATTCAATCACTTTTTCCTTCAATTTTGGTTCCAACTGGGAGCCCACTTTTGTTGTTTTAGTCGGGTGACACAATTCAATCGTGAGAAACTCCTCAGCTAGGGCTATTCTCTCCTTGTCCATCTCATCCCCCTCTCTCATTCTTTTACCATGTGCTCCTAGGTTCTTGTCCTCCTTCTTTTTCAACTTTTCATGTTTCAGCTCCTGAACATAACACTTCCTTGAGGAACTTTGACTTCCTTGAACCTGTCTGAATTCCTCACCCAAAGGGAATTTCATCATCAAAGGATAGGTGTACGCCACTACTTGAAATGCACTCAAGGCTGGTTGTCCCAAAATTATGTTGTATGAAGAAGGGGCATCCACCACCAAAAAATTTATCATCTTTATCTTCATCCTCGGTTCCTCTCCCATCGTGACAGACAATGAAACCTACCCACCGGACTTACAACTTTTCAAGCAAATCCATGCAAAGAAGTATTTACCATTTGCATGGGCATGCTTCCCAACTCCATTTGGGTCAGTGTGTTTAAGAAGAGCACATCGTCCGAGCTTCCAGTGTCAATAAAAATTCTTTGCAGATTATAGTTGTCTACTGAGGCTGAGATAACCAACGCATCATCATGGGGAAATGACAGCCTTGCAGATCCTCGGGCCCAAATGCAATTGACCATCCTGTTGGAGCACTCTCTGGTGTGAAGGACATGACCTGCAACTTACAAGCATAACTCTTTTCCTTGCTCTTTTAGAATCTCCTCCTGGCATTCCTATAGAAATCATATGTATAGTTCCTTGGTTTGGCACGTTAACGGGGGCTAGCTCGCCTACTTCCTGAACATCATTATATTCCTACCTTTCTCATCTGATCGCCCATGGTACTGGCTTGGGCACTCCTCTTCCAGGATTTACATTGTTTATAGGGGGAGGATGATTAAATACTAATCCATCATTGAGTCATGCCTTCCCCAGTATCTGTTCGCTCCTCTTCCTCAGAAGTTTCCTCCTCGAAAATATCCTCATCGTCCTCTCTTTGGATCTCTTTGATTCGTGTCCACCTCTCATCGAGAGGTATTGTTTGAAACTCCTTTTTGGTTGTTCCAGTTGTTTGTCCCTCCGGTTTGGCTCATTTCCAGGTTTCGCATCTTTTCTTTGTTTCATCTTCTGGGCTTCTTCCAAGTTGATATACTTAGAAGCCCTTCCTAGCAACTCGTCATAGTCAGGCGGAGGTTTTTTGGCCAGTGACCGAAACAGATCTCCCGCTCATAGCCCTTGAGTAAAGACTGACGAGTATCTCTGACGTGACATGAGAAACGTCGAGGCAAGCTTGATTGAACCTTTTTAGGAAAACCAGCAGTGATTCTTTCTCCAATTGTTTAAGTCCGAACAAGCTGAGGGATGTTCTGCTGCAACTCTTGCTGCTCGCGAATTGATGTGAGAACAACAAGCTGAACGTCAGGAAGGTATCTATGATCCCTGGGGGCAACTGATTGATGATAAGTGTGATTTTTACGATTAGGGGTGTTTTTGTAGCGATTCCTGGGAAATATTACGTGTTTTGGTATATATTTGTATATTTCAGGAATCCAGGTTCAAATGCATAAAAGTGGAGGAATTAAGCTTAAAATGATGAAAAAGGACCAAAGCGAGCAAACATGGAAGATGAGGGACGAAAGTACAAAATCTAGAAAATCAGACTTCCGATCGATCGCAATATTTGGGCGATCGATCACCTCAAGGCAGAAGCAACTCGCGATCGATCGCCCAGGTGAAGATTTTGAAAAATAAAACATAATAGTCTAGCGATCGATCGGCACATTATCGCGATCGATTGCCAGGCCCGATAAACTCGAGATTTCCTTCCTTATCAAGTGATTTTGTGTCCAAACTTGTGGGGACTCATCCAACATTATTTAAGGGACAATTCAGACGAAATTAAGGACTTTTTTGGCTCACTTTTGGCCTACACAAGCAGCCTCCTTCACCATTCATCTTCCCAGCAATCCATATACCACCAAACCATTGAAGAAGAGATACATCGGAAGAGACGGGACGACGGAGCAACGCAAGGAGTCAACGCCTCTCGTTATTTCTGTATTTCTAACTTTAGTTCTACATTGTTATCAGACTATGATGTTTAGTTTTGTTCAATACAATTTTATGCATTGATATTTGATGGAAATAGTTGGCTAAGTTTGTTGTCAAGACTTAGGGGATCCTTTGTATGAACCCATGATTTAAATTGAATGTTTTTGATTGATTCTTATTTATCTAAGTGCATAGATCATTGTTCTTCATGCTTTTAAGGGTTTGGCCATCCTTGAATGATAATAAATTACAAATGAGATCGAGAGATAAAATTGAAATTCGATATAGTGATTTATGACGTGGATTTCAGACTGATATCGATAGATAAAGTCAAATACATGTGTGATAGCAATAGATTTACCAAAATCGAAGACTAGAACTTTTCATAGATCAACTTAGAATTTTAATTGTTCAATAAGGATACGAGAGTGGCTTATTGTTACGTTAGTATTAGATTTGTTATAGCCGGACCAAGGTATAACAAGTGAATTAAGAAAACTCGCCACCTTAGATTGTTTGAATTTAATTCTTAACTAATTGGCGAATTATGGGGGATTACATAGTCTTGATAATTGTCTCTATTTATTTTATTCTCATTCTCTACTGTTTGTTTGGGTTAATTATTGAGTTAATTAGTCAATTTAGTTAATTAATCACAACCATTTTTCGTAGGCTAAATATAGTTAAACTAGTGGAGTCTGGTAATTATTTCCTAGTCCTCGTGGGATCGACAATCCGTATTTTTCATATCCTTATACTAAAACTTGACACCGTGTACTTGCGGTATATAATCGCTACACTCAAAAATACTGTTTAAAACAATAGCGATCAATTGAACCAGGATTGAGCTGCTTCTGCTAGGGTGGTCAGAAAAACCCTACACTTCACCCCATCTGTGAGTTGGTGAAGGAGTGAGCATTCACGAATCGTGATAAATAATCCTCAGGATATTCACTGCCATCATAATTTCCCACATTTAAGGTTCGAAAATTAGATGGTAAGGATCTCAGGGGCAAATGGCGTGCACCTCCGTACTGAGTAGATGTGCCCCTCCATCTTGTTGCGCATCTGCTGCAACCCATCTCTTAGATCCTCCATCTGATGGTTCAGAGTTTTGTTAATCTTCTATCTTATTTGACTGGAGAGGTCATCAACCTCAATAGTTTCCTCTTCTTGCTCTTTTGAATAAGCCAAATCTTCTTCTTTACTTATTCCCTCTTTCTGGGTGAGATCACAAATTGCTTCATGACCTCCCCAACAGTTTTCGCAATAACTTCAGTGAATTGTTCCATTGGCATTCCCATAGTGAGAAGTGTCTAGGGATTAGTTTGAGGAGAGATGTTATGCGCTGATTCCACATCTTCCTCCCCATCCTCATGTAGCGAAGATGAGTAGGAAGGGGGATTTGTGATATACCGCCTTGAACTTTGTCCCCTAAACCTTGCTTCTTGCCATTTTTTCTTCTTCTCTACTATGAAATTCCTTCTTGCTTCAACGTCTTAACTCGATAGTTTCTCACAGACGGCGCCAATGTAGTGATCCGTTATTTTCTATGTTCGGTAGAATATGTGTGTTGCAGAAAATAAATGAAAGACACCACAATTTTTACGTGGAAAACCTCCAAATCAAAGGAAAAACCACGGTACCTATTCCAGTATAATTTTCACTATGAATTTGTATGGATTTACAGGACTTGGACACAATATTTTAATAAGAACTTTTAATAAAGCATAAGAGTAAAAGACTCAACAGACAAATATAATTTGCTCTCTCCTGAGTCTTTTCTTGCCCAGAAAGTTCAACCCTTGTACTGAGACCCACATGATGTATTTATAGTGGTGATCCCGATAATTAATGTGCGTGAAATGTGAAGCACGATCTCCTCCGATCGTAGTGTTATTGGTTCAGGACGTGTCCGACAAATCCACCCGCATTATCGTATGTTCGTCCGTACCTGGTGATTTATCAGTTACGCCCGGGTTTCTCTCTACACTTTGACCAGTATGCTGAGCAAGTATTGACGCTCATCGGGGTTTTTCTTGTTCGATGCTTGCTTGAGATTTTACTGAAGCAACTGATTCATCACATGACATCAACCCCTATAATATATACCTCATATTTGGCATTATCCCAAATGTTGGATCAATAACCCAGATTTATAAATGTCCCACCTGTTTTATGCGGGAGTGAATTCATTTATAAATATGAGTCATTGATCTACCCCATGTGGTAGTGCCCCATGAGGTAGCGAAGAAATAACCAATATAATCCAATGGTTTAAACCATATATATTTACTACAGTAGGATGAGAGTTTTTTTTAACGCGGGTCATGTTTTATATAAAATTCCTGCTATACAACCTTAAGAAAAAACTGAATTTTCTTTTTCTTGGGTGGAGCATAAAATTGATTTATAGTTTACAAAATTTTGGTTCAAATCTTACTGAAAGATCCAATATAGATAGAATTCTTGAAGAATCTTTATTATTTAGCTAGTAAATTTTGTATATAATTGAAATTGTTACATCTATATGTATTTGTCTATATGAAATATTACATAAAATGAAGCAGATTGTTTTATTATCGTAATACGTTATGTTTATTAAATAGAGTTCTATGGCCGATCCATGACCACTGGATGCGGAAGGCGCCGTTGGGGTGATCCCCCATCCTAAGGGGTGGAGATGAGAGAGAGGTCGATGAATTTCCTTCCTTCCTTAAAGAAAAGGAAAAATAAAAATGGAAACACGAGAGAGTATATTATGAATTTATTTATGATGTAAATAATGAAGGCATACATTTATTACTTCATAAATATTTTATTTTATATAATATGCATGCAAAGTTCTATGATATATAATAACCACACGAGCATCTTGATCAATCCGGCTCCATGTTAGTGTTCATGGCGGAGTGGTAACACCTGAAAAAAGATTAAATATATTTTTAGTTTTCCCTTGCATATTTATATCTACTTAAAAGTATTAATATATACGTTCAAAAAAAAGTATTAATAAAATTCAATCTCTGGATTTTGTAATTGAGACAAAATTTATTTAAAAATGTTAGAGACAGATAATCTATCTATCTATATTTCATGCCAAAACATAATCATTTGTTCCACATCAAAAAAAAATATTATTTATATATCTATATTATGTATATTGCAGCGCCCGTCCCAAGCATCCTTAAGCACGATTGTATAATTGACTCATGTAACAACTACCACATATTCGTCGTCACTTTTAGAAATGGTTACTCAAAATAGTATATTGTAACACAATATAAATTTTTTAAATTTTCATTGGACAATGATTTATATATATGATTATTATATTATAAATTAAGAGTGTACGAAGTAACTAATTATGGTGTTTTAAATGAATAGTCGAAGATACTTTTCAAGAATAGATTTAAGATATATAAGTTAAATAATTTGTTTGGAATATAATATTGGAACTATTAGGATAGAAATTTAAATCATGGTTTCTACTTACTGCCGCACTTGAAGTTACGAGGGATACTCCTTCCGCACCTTTCAACCAGTCGAATAAGACGCGCCTCCCCGCCGACCAACGCAACCAGCTTTGGAGAAACGAATTGGCACACGCACTCCGGGTGAGCTTCTGTCACAAGCTGGCAGCACGCCGCCGTGGCCCAAGGTCTGTATATCACTGGCCTGCAAGTATCTCTCAGCTGGTCTTTCTCTGCGGTGCATTCACTTGGACTTAAGCCCTGGCCACTCGCTGCCCCTATTGCCACGGTCGCTACCACCAGTATTGCCAGCCATAGTGGCATTGATCTCTTCATTTTGATGGTTAATGGGTTTACTTTAGTTTTGATTAATTTTTCGCTCGTGGTGTTGTTTAGGTTTTTATTGGCTTCTTTATATAGGCGAAGAAATATGATTGGAGGGGACATGGTTTATTTCACGGAGAATTATCATTAAATTAAAATGGGGTGCTATGATATACTCCGGGCTAAAATGAATGTGTAACAATAACGGTGCTTTCGTAGATCGGAACAGTGATTTCACAGGCATATTGCATAACATTCTTTAATTTTTTTCAACTTCCATTTTTTTATTTTTCATTAAATATTTATAAAAATTACCTTATTTTTATTTTTTAACTTAAGAAAACTCCGCGACAATTTTGTAAAATGTCAATGTAACTGGAACAACAATCTTCTCAATACCCCCATGACCATGTAGTCGAATCATGGGTCCATTGTCACCGTTCCAGCAAACCAATGTGTATTCAAACTTATTATTTTTTTGATATTATTCCATTTTTTTATTTTTTATGTGAATTATAAGAACATATATTTGAAATTTCATCGAACGTTTCATGAAATTGTGATGAAATCCCTCGCGACCGTTTCCAACGACCCAAGAGAAAAGAAAGACGTCGTACGTAGGTTGACAGTTGACCGATCAGCTTTCCAGTCCCAATTCCACGTTTATGTTAATATTTTCATACGCGACTTCACTTGGAATTTAGATGAGCACAATAATTTTATTTATTTTGGAGATACTCGTATTTGACTCCTGCAGTGTGAAAAAAAACTTTAGTCGCTCACTGATAAAAAAGAAGACAATTTCAAATTAATGACTTTTATTAGTTCTTCAGATATTATGTGAAAGGCATGACTTTAGCTCTCCATTATCTATGATGCACGGACACTGATACGGCGATACTGACACGACACGGTACGGACATGGCGACACAGTATTTCCACGACACGGCTGGGACACGCCTGTGTGTGTGTTTATATATATATCACAAATATTAAAATTCACATTTTTTTAAATTCTAAAACCATGTCAAATCAACAAAATATTCTTACCAAATTCAAGAAGCATATAAATAAATGTATGTCACTGGAATATTCATAGTAACACTCATACTAACATCAAATACATATTACTTTAATTGATATAAAGTTTAACAAACACGTTAAAATAAAATATAACACTAAAAATATTCTTACAAATTCAAAAATAATATCTATAAATATATGTCACTGAAATCATTATAGTATCGCTCATATTAACATCAAATGTATATTACTTTAATTAGCATAAAGTATAATTAACACATCTAAATTTTATTTTAGCCAAAAACTTTCTAAATTGTACAATTAACATCCAAAAGCATCTATTCTGTGTTGGAGCCCATCGGTCATGTCCGACATGGGTGTCCGATTTTATTTTTTAATAAAATTAAGGACACGCCACGTGGTGCTTCCGACACGTCTCCGAGAAGTGTTGGTTTCCGTGAAATATCCAACAATGCACCGAGTGATTTTTAGGAATGTCCATATGTGATGTCCCCGAAATGATTGATTTCATTCAGGGCATTAATTGTGTTCATATGATTAATTATGGTGATAATTGCCTTATGTGTTAGAATTAATTGCCATGTGGAAATGCTTAGTCACATGTGGGCGTGACCCAGTAGAATATTTCAGGGTGCATGTTATGCATGTTGGGGAATTTGGGTGTTTTAATGGCTTAATTGTGATGGTGATTAATTATTTGGTGAGACATGTTTTAATTGGGTTTTGGGTGCATATTGGTTAATGCTTTCAAAATACCAAGTTGTGGTATTTTATACATCATGATAAGAAGTGAGGTGCAAAATTTAATTAAAACTCTCATAACCCACTATAACCTTTTATCCTCTTTACCCCTCACATTATTCAACCCCCAACACTCTTCAAACCCTACCCTTCTCCTCTCATTTTCGAGTTGGACTCCAAGGTGGAAGAGAAGTTCTTGCAAAACTTTATTCTTGTGATTCTTGGTAAGATTTGAGGCCTATGAAGTATATATATATATATATATATATATATATATATCATTCCTTGTTATTTTGTGAGGTTTATTGTGAATTTGGGTTGATGTTTGGAGTTTGAAAATGGGTTTATTTGGGTTGGTGTGATTTGTGGTTGGGTATGGGATTTGGGGTTGTTTTATGTTGTGTATAGAAGGTTTAAAGTGTTTTAATGTTTTTGAGTTGTTGGTATAGGTGTTGTTGAGGTTGGTGAAGGATTTAATGTGCAAAAATGGTGAAAATCGCGGCCACTGGTTGTGGCGATCGATCGCTACAAAAGCAGCGATCGATCGCCGAGGGACAGTGTGAAAATCGAGTGTGGGCGATCGATCGCCGATGGCCAGTAGCGATTTTGCCCAGCAGGCGATCGATCGTCTCAAAGGAAGCGATCGATCGCCGCGAAGAGAACAGCGAGGCGATCGATCGCCATGTTTTAAGCGATCGATCGCCACTGTGAAAAAGTTTGAAAATGTTGGATTTTGATGAATTTTTGGTATTTGGCTATTGTTTGGCTTCTAATATTGATTTGTATGGTTGTGTAGAACCATCCCAAGTACCAACAACATCTAGGAGATAAAGTTATATAACTTCTCCACTTTTGAAACCAAGGTACGTAGTGAGACGTACGAGCATCGAACGGTAAAACGTGTTACAACTTTGATTATGTATATCGTGGATAGTGAATCCTTAAATGTGATGGAATATGTGAAATGATAGTGTGATATCGTGATGTTGGAATCAATTATTGTGTTTGGTTATTGTGGTAGAATTGATGAATGTTCCGGTAGCCTTTATCTCCGAGCGAGGGAGGTACTTGCCGCTGTCATATGAAGCGATGGTAGTATGATATTTGCCGTTGTCATGTCTAAGCGAGGTAACATGCCGCTGTCATTGTCGAAGCGAGGGATATCATATGATGCCGCTATATGTCGAAGCGAGGGGTCCTAAAATTCCGCTGTTGTATTGGGACCAGAACAGTCAGCCCTGGATGCGCTAGCGATTGGCACATAGGGGAGTGGTTGCCCGGGTTTCTCGGCCTGGTATCCTGCACCTCGCGTTCATGATATCTATGTTATAATCGGAACGTAATGACGATCGTTATATTGTGAACTAATGATTTGTGCATGAGTTTATGAAACAGGAACAACCATGAAATGTGCTAATGTGGTGAACCAAGGAGCATATCTATTGATCGTCTCATGCGCTTATTTATTTCATTATGATAGATTGTGTTAATCGGTGATGTATATGCTCATGGTGAATTGTTCCTGTAGGTACACTTTTGGACCAAAGGGACTAAGGGTCGGGTTGAGGCTGTGAGCTAAAAGAGGCATGAAAGGAGATAAGATACAAGAATTTTTTGGATAGTTTCTACTCTAGGAGTAGTATAATCCTATCACTCTAACATTCATTATTGGGGATGTAATTAATTTGCTTTTGAAGTTTCATTTTGGCTTGTAACCTTATTAAGCTCACGTAGCAACCAGAACCCTAAGAGGTCTTTAATGCATGTTTAGTTCTATTTATGTCTTAATTACTCTATTAAGGTAGAGAGGCCCTACACCATACTTCATAGTCCATTACTCATTAATATTAGTAAAATAATTTAATTAATAGAGAAGAAAAGACTTAATTAGTAATGCCTTGACCATTTCATCGATTTTAAAAAATTTTGGTAGGTATTTATTGTTTCTTCCTATATATATACACGAAAGAAAGTATTAAGAATATCTTATTATTATTATTATTATATTATATTATCGAGTTGCTGATCACGGGTTTATAATTTATAATTAATAATTCTTTTTCATATTGATCACTTGTTGATGAATGATCAAGAATCGTGGTAATAGTTTTTTTAAAAAAAAACATTAAAATGAAGACAACAAAGGTTTCTCAGAAATTGACTTATATATATATTTTTACAACCTTAAAAAAAACATTAAAATGAAGACAACAAAGGTTTTCTCCGAAATTGACTTATATATATATTTTTACAACCTTAAAAAAAAAAAGTTAGGTCTTTGACCACCAAAGACAATACTGTACGTAGAAAACTAATCAATGAAACAAAGACCATGTAACATATTGAAAAAGTCTTGGTTGCTCTTTTTTCCACGAAATTACACTTTTAATTTCCTCAAGTTTAACTGTTAATTTGAACGAAAAACACATTATATAATATATTTTCTTCACCAAAACAATGCTTTTTTTGAGGCAATAATTATGTGTCGCTATTTACATGGTATAACGATCGAAGTACTGTATTTGTATAATTTAAATTATTTGCATCGTTAACTTAGAACGTGAGTCAATTGATGGATGACATGTTGTTTGTTGGGTTAGAACAATAGGTTAGAGTTTAATGCTGTGAACCTACTAGTTAGGATCGATTCAGATGATTGATTATTCTATTGTCTTCAGCGAAGTAAAATGCAATAATTCTGATTTAAAGGAATTACACCAAGAGATTATGTTGAGTTTGTTGACAAAACCAAGTGAAAAATACCCGAACAACCTGCTATGAAACTGATTAAACAATGTAAAAAAACATAGTAAAGAGATTCAAATAAAAAGCAATTGAAATACAACAGAAAATAAAAAGCACGTTGATATGTTTATGAAAGTTTGAAGGTGGTGTACTTCTTCTATGTATCACATTCTTCCACTGAATGGAATGATGCACTAGAATATTTTGATTCACACATACAACTGTACAAACCCTCCCGAGTTCCACTCAATCGAGACTTATAATTTCTTACTTAATTGATCCATCTTCTTTCTTATGTGAAGAGTCTGAAGACAACAAGTCTCCAATTACACAAATCGCTCTTCACTCTGAAGTTCATGAGATACAAAGAATAGAGTATTGGACCGGAAGTTTAAGCTTCCGTGGTCCTTCTCTGCCTGGGCTCTTTTTTGGCGGTGGTTGCGCGGCAACCCTGTCTCTCGCCATGACTCTCCATGTTTCGAGTGCCTGGATCTTGGGAGCAATCTACGCATTCTTTTGCGTGCGCATATCTCTTTGCGCTAGCTCACCTTTTGCGAACCTTACTTATTTTCGTCTCTGTTTTGGGTATCTACATTGTGTTTTCCTTTGCTGTCTTGTTAATGTGTGTCGTTTTTCTTGGGTGTTTGTTAATGTTTTTTGTTGTGTCCTGTCTTTTTCTGCTTCACTCCTGGGTGCTGAATTGATCTTGTCAGCGAGGGTTTTTGGTTTCGTGCGCCATCTTCTGGAGTTTTTTGATGGTTGAGAGCTTGTGCTCTTTTTGTCCTTATCAGTTTTCGTCTCTCATCTCACGATTTGTGTACATTCGGTTATTGGAAGGCAATTCCCATTTTTGACTTTCTCATGGGAAATGGTTTGAGGGGACTCGGTTTAGCTTTGACGGCCCTTGCTTGTTGGTCATATCTTTGTACTTCTGTTGTGCAGCGTCGTCCTTTTAGTCCTCTTAGTCCGCATGGTGCTAGGAGTGTTTTTTTAGTTGGTCGCAGATGGCAGATGTATCGTTTGTATCTATGCTTTCATTAATATTACATATATCTTTCATGCTAAAAAAAAAATGAATAGAATATTGAGTCACACATGTAATCCTATCTGATAATACATTCAATGTTGCTGTAAGTATTTGGAGTATGTGTTAGAAATAATTAACATGAATTTAATAGATTTTCAATGTATTCAAACATATGACACACAAAATCGAATATGCAGAAATATAAAATTTCAGGATCGGTATTACCTCTATCCATTGACTTGTCTTTGATCCAGAAGAAACCTGAAAAACTGTAGTTGCAGGGGCGCTTCTAAACCTTTATCAATCTCCTTTAGATGATGTCTCGACGACTCAATAGATTGATAGGCTTAAAACCCAAACATTTAGTATTTATAAGCTCAATACCATCAATGAGCATATGACACTTGAATGTGAAATATTATGGACCACTTAAATATAAACTTTAAATGAACACTTAAATTGACACTTAAACAAATGAACACATAAATGAACACTAAATTATTGATAGGCTTAGGGACTCAAACATCTAGTATTAAAGAAATTTTCATTTGTTCCTTTTTAAGATCATTTCTTGGGCATTGATTCAATTCAATCTATCACCCTTCATAATGGGTGCTACACCCGATGAACAATCATTCATCCGAAACCACTCCAAAACTTTGTTAATATAGGTTTCCTGCGATAAACCCAAAACATATTGGATCTATCTATATTGATTTTAATGCCAATGACATAAGATGCCTCACCCATATCCTTCACATCAAAGTTCTTAGAAATAAAGTGTTTCACATCATATAGAAACCCATTGTCATTGGTTGCAAGTAATATATCATCTACATACAGAATCAAGAAACAAATGTTACTCCCACTAACCTTCTGGTATATGCGTTGTTCCATTACATTCTCAACATAACCAAATGAAGAGATAACGTGATGAAACTTTAAATACCACTGACGGGAAGCTTGTTTCAATCCGTATATAGGTTTCTTAAGCTCACACTGCTAGTATTCAAGCTATCCATTTTTGAATTCAACATACAACTTGGACAACAATTAACACATGTTTGTGTTTAGTCAAATTTGATGGTTTTGATTATGTAAGCAATGAGGTATTAATTTTTGTTTTCTTCCGTAATCTCCACCTATAAATACCCACCCATTCTTCATTCCAAAACCATCCAAAAAACACAAATCTTCTCTTTTTCTACCAAAAAAAAAGTGTCGAGGGAAAAGTGAGATTGAGTGTAGAATTTCTTAAGAATATTGATAGGGTTGAATATTACGCGTTTTTATGCTATGATATGTATATGTTTTCGTGTTGATTCTTGGATTATTTTACGGTTTATGGTATATATTTCTCTATTTCAGGAATCAATGTTGAAATGTAGGGAAATGTGAAGAAATCAAGCTAAAATGATGAAAGAATGAATAAAGTTGAAGAAAAGAGGAAAAACCGGAATCCAAGAGACATGTTGCTCCTTTCTCCTCAAATTACTATATGTTCGAGCCAGGTTTTGGAAACGTGGTCCATATAAAAGTTGTAGAACTTTCTCTTATCTTTGCGTGGACAGCTGATTCATTATATTCAGAGTTTGTATGAGAAAGTTACGGCCAAAATACGAAACTCGCCAGAAGTTGAGAAAGGCGAAGAAAACATTCTGGTCTTGCCGATCGATCGAGCAAGCATTGCCGATCGATCGAGCAAGGCTGAAAAAGCCACAAAATTCTTACTGTGAAGCTCGATCGATCGGCCCTTCTGTCCCGATCGATCGGCGGAAGGAATTTTCAGAAAAATAACTTCCTTATAGAGTTTGTGTCCAACAAGGAAGTCCTTGATTCCCTTCCCCTATATATTATACACGAAAATTACAACCCAAATCAGACTTTGAACCCTAGGAATAGCCTCCACACCTCCATACTCCATATCACCTTCATCCATCTTCACCTATTCATCCTAGGAATTGGGACAACCCAAAAAGGCGATTAAAGAGACGATCGAGAAGGAAGCAAGAGAAGGAGCGAAGATCTACAACCGGAGTCAACGCTGGGAGTTTTTCTTTGTCTTTAATTCTTAGTTTTGTTGTGTTTTGATTTATTATGAGGAACTGATTTTATTTATCGAGGCTAGGCGAATCCTTTGTTATGAACCTTCGATTTGATGATTTAATGATTGAATTCTTATAGTTCTTTGCGTATGTTTTATGTTCTTCATGCTTTTAGAGGATTGATCACCTTTGAATGATGTTAGTATCATAATTGAGATCGAGAGATGATTTTGTGATACTGAATTAATAACTCATACCATGGATTTCAGACCGAGATCGAGAGATGACGTCAAATACATGCGTGATAGCCATAGATATCTAGTAATTGAAAGCTAGGAGTTTTCATGGATCTTATGCAACATTGAATTGTTAAATAAATGAACGAGAGTTACTTACTGCAATTCGGTGTTAGGTTTAATATAGCTCGAGAGAGTGTATTAGATAAATTGGGAGAACTCGTCACCTTAGAAATATTTGAATATTCAATCGAGAATCGTAGGGAATTGCATTGGTGAGCCAAAGTCTCGATAATCTTTTCTAGTGGATTTTTCTCGTTTGCTTTTATTGACTTGGTTGGATTAGTAGTTTATATTAATTAATTAGTCGTTAATTATAAATTAATTATCGTAGGTTAAATATAGTTAAAAGACATCTTATTTGGTACTTGCTTGTTAGTCCATGTGGGTTCGACAATCCGTATTCTTCCTATCTATACTAAAACTTGACACCGTGCACTTGCGGTCTAAAATCGCTAGATTGGAATTAATTATTTAAAATAATAGCGATCAAGTTTTTGGCGCCGTTGCCGGGGACTAACTTTAGGAATATCGTACTAGGTTCTTTGACTGTAATTTAACCAATTTTTTTTTTTTTATTTCGAAAAACAAAAATTATATATATTTATTTTGTTTTCGTTTTGTTTGTCTCTTGAGGTACTTGGAGATGCTACATCAACAAGCCTTCACAAGCTTTGCCCAACAACGTTCCGAGCCGTTCTACGCTGTTTGGGAGAGATTCAATGAATTGGCCAACACATTCCGGTATCACAGCTTTTCGAACTATACTCTCATGCAATATTTCTTCAAAGGGCTGGATGCACAGACACGAGAATGGGTAATGAGCGGAGCACTGATGACTGGGAGTCGCGTGGTTGATAGAGATGAGGACAGTGTGGTGCACCTGTTAAATGATATGGCGGACTTCGATCATAACTGGCAATGTGATCCTTCACTACATGGTTGGAGTCACCAATACCCACCGGAGCCTCACTACCCTATTGATACGCCACAAACTTTTGAACATCACGAAGATAGGAGAGGTAGTTCTGCAAACGTCACGACTCAATTAGAGGATACCTTAATAAGGTTCATAGCATCAACTGAGAACAGTTTGGAGTGCCAAACCAACTCTATGCGTCACCTGGAGCAGCAAATGGCGGTCCTCATGGAAACAATTTCAACTAGCTGCCAAGAGGCAGAGATGAGGGCTACAAATCAAGAGGCGACAAATCGATTTTGGTTATATGATGATGATCACTCAACTAACCAAGTTTGGGGGAGTGATCCTACTAGTGTGGAAGATTCAAGGGAACTTGAACCTCTTCAAGAGATTGCAACTACTTCAGAGATGTCATCCGAGGAGTTCCCATGTGAAGATGAGTTAAGTGTAATGTTGGAGAAGGAAGAGTCTTTCGAAGATTCTGATTTGAGCCCATCGATGGAGACATGTTCTATGCCATATGTGGATCCGTATTTTCCATCGATGCCAACTTCACCGCACTACATCCTCCAAGATTTGAAGCCAAGTCAAGAATCATTCTCCCATGCCTACCAATTCAAGAATGTTGTTGGAGCGACGAGCTTACACTATTACAATTTTGCCAATCTTGAGGGCATGCTGAATGAAGACCCATTAGTGGCATCATACGACACTTACTATGGGCGACAGCCGCTCTTTGATGGTTGCTTCTGATGGTCAAGCCGAAGACTAAAAATCAGCGATTCTTGGAGGCAACCCAAGCGTATCCTTTTGTTATTTAGTTTTGTTTTATTTTTCAGTTTTCATTTTAGTTTTGTTTATCTCTCAAGTCGAATGTTTTACCATATGCATTCTTCTCTTGCTAGGTACTTGGTTGGAGCGATGAACCCCTACAACAGTGGAGCTTTCAAAAGCAAATCTTCTTCAACCCTCATGCAAGCGTCTTGATCAGGGGAGTTCACTTTTTCCCTTTTGATTCTTTTAAACATTGAGGGCAATGTTTGATTTAAGTTTGGGGGAGTAGTAGCTTGCATGTTTTACTTGTTTTAACCACATGTTGTGTGCTTAAATGAGACTTGAATCGTCCGATTATTATGAGCTAAAAATTTTTTTTATGAGTTCAAACTTGAGAAAATAATGAATTATAGTAGTGACTATTCAATGAGGATTTTGATCTCACTATGCATATGAGCTTGATTTGTGATGATTATTGGACTTGTACATGAATATCCTAATTTTAGTTAGCATGTCAAGAATGAGTAATATATTGAGCACAATGAGTCATGATCTTGTGGATTGCATGTTTTGAATAGTGATAATTGTTGTGAACTTGATGATTTGTCTTGAGCATCTTAGAGTTATCCTAGAACTTATTTGATGATGACACTTTGAGGCGAAATTTTATAGTTAGGAACTAGACTTGGAAATGATTTAGGCGATCTTTGGACCGTTTGAGCATTTCAAGCTTACCATGTTTATATCAATCTCTAGTTCCCTAATTTGAGCCTAAATGATAAAAGAATGGAGTATGTTTGACATACTATTAGCCCCCATTCAACATTCTTTGGCAACCTCATTATACCCACCTACTTGAGCCTAAATGGAAGATTTTTTTATCTTGACCCTAAGGGAGTATAATGATTCTCATTAGATGCACTTGAATTGCTACATCTTTGATGAGCTTATTTGTTGAAAAAATTGATGAATGAGAAAAGAAAAAGATAGAAAAAGCCTTGAGAAAAAAATTGAATAAATAAGACCCAAAGTGGCCAAGGCTTGAAAAAAAAAGAAGATAAGCTCAAACTTGTGCTAAAAATTTGAACTTTCCATGATTATACTCTCTTCTTTGTGTTCCCCTATCTTTTCTTTGAAGCCAACACCAAAGGCCTTACATTACAAGCTTAAAAAGTCCTTTTGATCAAAGTCTAGGGAGTAACTATCATTAGTGGAGAAGTTGTTTGAAAATAGGCCTATGTAATGCTTGATGATAATCTCGACTTTGAGTTGATTAGCATGATTTGATCTTGAATATGTGCATGAAACTTGAGATTGAAATTAGCACACACACACATTCCGATTTTGAGATATGTTGCTTGAATTAGGAGAAAACATGTCTTGTCAACTTTTGTATATGTGCATGAGATTTCTGAGAATAAGCAAGTCATGAATAATTGTTTCAAATATCAAGAATGAACTCTACATTATGATTTTAATGCTTAATCGAGGACGATTAAGTGATAAGTTTGGGGTAGTTGATAGGGTTGAATATTACGCGTTTTTATGCTATGATATGTATATGTTTTCGTGTTGATTTTTGGATTATTTTACGGTTTATGATATATATTTCTCTATTTCAGGAATCAATGTTGAAATGTAGGGAAAGGTGAAGAAATCAAGCTAAAATGATGAAAGAATGAATAAAGTTGAAGAAAAGAGGAAAAACCGGAATCCAAGAGACATGTTGCTTCTTTCTCCTCAAATTACTATATGTTCGAGCCAGGTTTTGGAAAAGTGGTCCATATAAAAGTTGTAGAACTTTCTTATCTTCGCGTGGACAGCTGATTCATCATATTCAGAGTTTGTATCTAGTAATTGAAAGCTAGGAGTTTTCATGGATCTTATGCAACATTGAGTTGTTAAATAAGTGAACGAGAGTTACTTACTGCAATTCGGTGTTAGGTTTAATATAGCTCGAGAGAGTGTATTAGATAAATTGGGAGAACTCGTCACCTTAGAATATTTGAATATTCAATCGAGAATTGTAGGGAATTGCATTGGTGAGCCAAAGTCTCGATAATCTCTAGTGGATTTTTCTCGTTTGCTTTTATTGACTTGGTTGGATTAGTAGTTTATATTAATTAATTAGTCGTTAATTATAAATTAATTATCGTAGGTTAAATATAGTTAAAAGACATCTTATTTGGTACTTGCTTGTTAGTCCATGTGGGTTCGACAATCCGTATTCTTCCTATCTATACTAAAACTTGACACCGTGCACTTGCGGTCTAAAATCGCTAGATTGGAATAATTGTTTAAAATAATAGCGATCAAATATATTATCCTTGAAAGGAATATGATTAGTGGAGAGAAAGTGAGCATTAAAATCAGAGTGTTTTGAGTGAAATACTTTTTATTCTCAATTATCTTGTCTTCTTTGTTCTGAGTGAAATACTTTTTATTCTCAATTCTCTTGTCTTCTTTGTTATCAATAAAGAAGTAAACTCCTTGAGGGTTCTTGACTGGACGTAGCCCAATTTTGGGTGAACCAGAATAAATCTTGGTGTTCATCTTGTTCAATTGTTGATTATGTGCTTGTGATATCCCCTACGTTGTTACCTTAATTATATGTTGATTTCCCTCATACCCCAACAATTTGTATCAGAGTCAGCTTCTCAAATACTATAGGAATTCCTCGTAACGTGATCGCTATTTATTTTATACAGTTATTTCCCAATGTAGCGATTTATACCGCATGTGCACGGTGTCAAGTTTTAGTATAGTAGATTTTAAGAAAAGGTTGTCGAACCCACATGGGCTAGAAAATAATTACCAAACTCAACAAATTTCACTATATTTAGCCTACTATAATTAGTGATGAAAATTATACTAATTTGACTAATAACTCAATATTCAACCCAAACAAGCAAAAAATGAGAATAAGATCAGTAGAGACAATTATCAAGACTTTAGTTCACCCATCCCTCATATTCGCCTATTAGTTAAGATATAGATTCATACGTTCTAAGGTGAGGAGTTCTCTGAAGTTATCTAATATACTCTCTCAAGATATATTAAATCAAATATCAAATTGCAGTAAGTCACTCTCGTGCACTTATTTAACAACTCAATATTGAATGAACCTTTGTGAAAACTTCTAGCTTTCAATTACTAGATATCAATAGCTATCACACATGTATTTGACTTCATCTCTCGATCTCAGTCTGAAATCCACGGCATAAATTACTATATCGTATTACAATTTGGTGGGCTCGTTTTGATCACTATAAAATGGAGTTTTTGTATCAAAAATAGGGTTCTTTTACCTCTGAATAATACGCTACACTTGGGACAAGCCACCACCTACAAGAGAGATTCAAAACAACGCAGCTAGAGAGGGAATATCGGATCGACGCACGAATTCATAGTCGAGTGTTTATGTGTATTTTTTAACTTTTTTAGTTTTATTTTTGATTTTACAATGGTTATTAGATGTGATAAAACATTGTTTTTTTTTATAATGCTAGGCTAAGTTTTGTTATCGAGACGAGGGGATCTTGTGTATGAACCCACAATTTTAATTCTAGTTTTTTATTGAGTTTTTGTTATCTTTGTGTTTGTGTTATGTTTTTAATGCTTTTAGGGGAGTAGCGACCCTTTGAATGATGTTAGTTTGCAATTGAGATCGAGAGATAAAATTGTAACACGGAACAGATAACACAAACTATGGATTTCAGACCGAGATTGAGAGATGACGTCAAATACATGAGTGCTAGCTATAGATATCTAGTAACCGAAGGCTAAGGATTTCATAGAGCACATGCAACATTGATTTGTTAAATAAGTGAACGAGAGTTACTTACTGCAAATTGGTGTTAGGTTTAATATAGCTCGAGAGAGTGAATTAGATATAATCGAAAAATTTGTTACCTTAGATGCATTAATTGTAATTAGAACTAGTAGATGAATTGTGGGGGATTATTCAAGTGAACCGAAGTCTAGATATTTATCTCTACTGGTTGCTATCTTATTTCTTTGTAATCTTCCAAAATAATATTGTATGTTAAATATAGTATGCTACTTAAATTTGGTAATTATGTGGGTACGACAATCCTTACTTTTATATCATTATACTAAAACTTGACACCGTGCACTTGCGGTATAATCGTGCTACACTGGAAATAATTGTTTCAATAAATAGCGATCAAGTTTTTGGCACCGTTGCCGGGAACTAGTTTAAAGTAATATCAGACGATATTAGTTGATTGTAGTTTAGCCATATTGTTTAGTTTTGTTTTCGATCTTTTTAGTTTTCTTGTCTACTACTCTACTACTGACATCTCTTTGGTTGGATTTTTTTTTTCAGGTTATTACTCCCTAATGCATGCTAAGGAGTGAACGACCGACACTTGAGCCTTTTGACCCTAAAAGTGAAAGAACTGTTCTTAGGAGACTAAGAGAAGTTCGAGCAGTTACCGAAAACAATGAAGGAAGAGGTGGAACATATGAAAGACGGAACGAAGAGGTGCCTAATAGATGATCACTAATGCACTTTGCTCATCCTTCATTCCATGGAAAATTTGTACATAATAAATCATTATTCTGCTTATTCAGGATAATTTTACAAGAATCATCCCACTAAGTAGTATTCTTCGCAATGATAGTTCAAACGTTTATGACTAAACAAATATAGTCTCATAGAAATTTATTTTTAACAAAAATATCTTCAAGACCACTTTCCTTTTAAAAAAGAAATTAAATGGACATGCGCCGGCATGAAGAGCTTCGTTTTTTAATGGACATGTGAACGACACATGCCCGTTTCTTTTTTTGAAAACAAAACGTGGTCTTGTGACGATTCTTATTAAAAAATATTTTTTTTGGGATTATATTTGTTAAAACAATTTTGATGGTAACATTTTGTATAAAAAAAGTTGGACTGTCTTTATTTAATTATAAAAGTTTAATACTAATATAGCAAAAGACACTATATGAGACTGTTTTTTGTAATTTACCTGCCTATTTATTATACAAAATGGTGCTCTTTTTTAAATTTTTTTACAAATTTAGTAATTCAATGACATACATTTTTTTATTTATGTATACAAATTAAGTGTGCATGAATAATCATGTATATTATGGGATCACAAATAAAACCATATCAAAAGACAGTTTCAATAGTTTTGGGCATATCCCGCTTGGTAAAAACTTACTCCCTTTGAGAGATACTCATGTTTGAGTCATGCAGTATGAAAAAAATCTTTAGTCCCTCACTGATAAAAAAAAAGACAATTTCAAATTAATGAATTTTATTAGTTCTTCAAGTATTATGTGAAAGGCATGACTTTAGTTCTCCATTACTTATGTTGCACGGACACTGATACGACGACATTGACACGATACGATACGGATATGACGACACATAATTTCAAAATTTCAGGATACGACACGATATTCTTACCAAATTCAAGAAGCATATAAATAAATGCATGTCACCGGAATATCCATAGTAACACTCATACTAACATCAAATGAATATTACGTTAATTAATATAAAATTTAACAAACACGTTAAAATATAACACTAAAAATATTCTTACAAATTCAAAAATAATATATATAAATGTATCACTGAAATCATCATAGTATCACTCATACTAACATCAAATGTATATTACTTCAATTAGCATAAAGTTTAATTAATACGTCTAAATTTTATTTTAGCCAAAAACTTTCTAAATTGTACAAGTAACATCCAAAAGTATCATTTCTGTGTCGAAGCCCATCGGTAATGTCCGACACGGGTGTCCGATTTTATTTTTTAATAAAATTAAGGGCACGCCACGTGGCGCGCCGACACGTGTCCGAGAAGTGTTGGTTTCCGTGAAGTATCCAATAATGCATCGAGTAATTTTTAGGAGTATCCATGCATCATAATCATTACCATTAATATTAATGAAATAATTTAATTAATAGAGAAGAACAGACCGACACATTAATGATTAATGCTTTGACCATTTCATCGATTTTAAAAAAAATTGGTAGGTATTTATTGTTTCTTCCTATATAAATACACGAAAGAAAAGTATTAAGAATATCTTATTATTATTATTATTATATTATCGAGTTGCTGATCACGGGTTTATAATTTATAATTAATAATTCTTTTTCATATTGATCACTTGTTGGTGAATGATCAAGAATTCGTGGTAATTTTTTTTCAAAAAAAACAATAAAATGAAGACAACACAAAGGTTTCTCAGAAATTGTCGGCTTAACTTATATATATGTTTTTACAACCTTTCAACTTCCAAAGTTAGGTCTTTGACCACCAAAGACAATACTGTATGTAGAAAAACTAATCACAATTTTTACGTGGAAAATAAATTATCTTCGTTATTTTCTCCGTTATTTTCTCTGTTCGATAGAATATGTGTGTTGCAAAAAATAAATGAAAGACACCACAATTTTTACGTGGAAAACCTCCAAATCAAAAGAAAAACCACGGGACTTATTCCAGTATAATTTTCACTAATAAATTTGTATGGATTTACAGGACTTGGATACAATATTTTAATAAGAACTTTTAATAAAGCATAAGAGTAAAAGACTCAACAGACAAATATAATATGTTCTCTTCTGAGTCTTTTCTTTCCCAGAAAATTCAACCCTTGTATTGAGATCCACATGATGTATTTATAGTTGTGATCCCGACAATTAATGTGCGCAGAGCACGATCTCCTCCGATCGTAGCGTTATTGGTTCAATCCGACAAATCCACCTGCATTATCGCATGTTCGTCCGTACCGGTGATTTGTCAGTTACGCCCGGGTTTCTCGCTACACTTTGACCAGTATGCTGAGCAAGTATTGAGATTTTACTGAAGCAAATGATTCATCCCATGACATCAACCCCTATAATATACACCTCATTTTTTGTGATGACCTGAGATTAGGGATGTTAATCCCAGAGTGTTAATAACCCCTAAAGTTATTTTACGTGGCGACATGGAGTTTAATCGCGGTGTTGGGCCTTCTGGGCTCGTCTATTTGAGTAATTGGGATCGTTGGATCCCGAGGTTGAGATCGTATTCTCATTTCGATGAAAACCTGTGAGTTGGGTTTTTAGTATGACTCGGAATCTCGGGTGCTTGGTGTGGGCACCGGTAGGGGGTTTTTTGAGTTAGAGAGAGAGTTTTTGAAAACAGATGATTTTTAATGAATCATGATGTATTTGTGGGGCTATTAGTATTTCGGGGTATTTTTGCTATAAATACCAATTGAACCCGAGATTTAATGATCGGAACCATTTCAGCACCTTATTTTTTTCTCTCTCCCTTCCCGCGTAACCCTTCCCGTCGCCCCAGACCCCCGCGCACAAAAGGCCTCCGCCCGCCGCCGTCCGGCCGCCGTTCGGCGCGTGCGACCCGCCGCCGGCTTCGTCCCGTCCAGGCGGTCCTTTCTACACCATCAATTCAAAGTTTGGTCGTGATTTGAGTTCGGATTTTACAGGAAAGCACCGATCCCCAATTTTCTAGGGTTCTTCAATTTTCGTCCGATTTCTTTCCGATCTTCGTATGGGTAACCTCCCTTACCCCTTTTTCGTCCCTCTCATGTTATTCCCTGCTAAATTTGGTGGTATTGTGTTCGAATTTAAGGATTGTGTTCGAATTTATGGATTTTGGTTCGAATTTCATGATGGTTGAGGGGTTTATGTTCGATTTTGGGGGTTTTTGGCATGAGGATGATGATTCTTGTTGTTATTCGATTAATTCATGTTTAAATGAATTATGATGCTTAATTGGGATCGAATTGAGATGTTATGGTTCGAATTTTGCCCTATTTTGGTGAGGGTTTGATTTCGAATTTTGGGGGTTTTGGCTATGGGTTGATGATTCATGTTAGGGATCGTTTATTACATGTTTTAGATGTATTATGGTGCTTGGTTGGGTTCGAATTATTGAAGGTGTTCTTGAGCAGTTTTTCGATATGTCGCATTCGTTTTCCCTCCCTGCATGTACCCTGCCCCGGGTCTTTTAGATGTTTAATTGTCGTGTGTCGACAATATTTTGAGGGTCATGGATGTGCTTGAGCATGGGTTACATGTTCGTAAATAATTGTGAATTATTTATCGTGTTAGCACATCATTCCTCGGGGCATGGAACTCGAGCAAGGTTTGGCTCGGACTTCGGAGAATTAAGGTACGTTTAGCGTACGAGCATAGTTTAAATGATGTTTTACACGTATGATGCATGATTTAAAATACATGAAATGCTTTACTATGATGGTACCGGGACTTGGTTACGTTATGTTGATTCACATGGTGGAATGCTTAGTGCCGCTATGAAGCGAGCAAATGATGAGGTGTGGTCGCTACGGAGCAAACACCGATAGTATGACGTTACCTTGAAGTAAGAAATGGAAATGTGGTATTTGATTAGATATCTAGGATATCTGCATTTTATTCCCTATTGGTAATGAATAGGAACAGAGACGTAGTTAATCAGAGAAGTGATTAACTAGTATCGGAAGTTAAGGAAATCTCAAATGATATCTAGAATTATGATAATTGCTAGATAAAGAAAGATGTTATGAAATGTTGTTAAATTGAAACTGGCTAGGGTTAACCAATATGATGATTAATTGTATATTCAGGATTTGATGATTTATCTGTTTTGAGAACAGGGTTATTACAGGGGTACGCTATGATGAGGATGATACCATCCAGGAAGTATCACATATGTTCCACAATATTTACATTTTCATAAATTATGTATTATGTCATTATGATTATGAAATTGTGGAATTTGTATGCTCACCCCGTTGGGGGCTGTCTCTGTTGGGGCAGGTGAACAGGTACATCGATGGCTTTGGAGATGAGCTCGAGCTGTTGATTGGATGTACTCCCAGGATCGTGGTACCAGGGCTTGATGAAGCACGGTATCGTATAGAGTACTTATACGCCCATGAGGGTTATATACATATTCATAATGCTCGCATGTGAGCACGATTATACTTGTATATGGGTTGTATATAAAGGCATGAGCCTTTCTCTCTCTTTCATTCTATGTTGCATGCAATTAGAGGTAGAATTGCTAAATGATAAGAGAGTCATTGGTGTATTGTGGGTGTTGAAACCCACTTTTGTCGTCTTATGTGTGGTGTCTTCCCTGGCTGGGAATTTACTTTGTGTTCAGTATTTTGTTGAGTATTGTGTATTCCCTGGCCGGGAATTATATTATGTGATGTGCTTTTGTTTTGGGATAGCTCAATTTATGGGGAGACTCTGCCCAAATTTTTATAAATACCCACAATGCAAAAGTGGTGTAATGGGGATGGTATTGGGCAAACTCGATGAGTCTATATGTCGTTAGGATGATGATCTTATAACATTGAGTATTAAAGAAATTTTGTAATTGCCATTCAATGGTAAAGTATCATCTGAGCTTCCCGATTGACTTTTTATTGAAAGCATGTGCCACACATAGTGGTTAATACACTAATTAAGGGTTAAGGGCTTGGGGTCCTTACATTAGTGGTATCAGAGCAGTGGTTGCTCATTGGGGCTGTTGAGGGCCTAGGAAGTTATAGCTAGCACATATTTATACATGATGACATTAATGTTATACGACATGACTAATTGTTTATGTGCTCATATGATATGAAAAGTGGTATTGCTAACCATTGTGGTTGCAGGAATCGTGTGGAACACGATAGGATGGCATTAATAGCGATGTCTAACACTCTATATGCTACGTGCCAAGGAATCTGATTTTGGAAGAAAATCAGGGAAAAGAAAGATATGATGTATTGTCTGAGGAAAGACTGGGTAGACAACCGACAGTGGAATACTTCGGTATGGTCTCAATTATTATTGAATATACTAATGCGTTTGTTCATGTAATGCCCAAGCAAGGAAGGTACGTAAGACGCGTACGGGCATCGGACGGTAACATATTCTTACGCTATGACTATGCTATAATTACAGAAGTATTTACGATGTTTATGATGATGATTAGGATAAGTAAGTTTATGATGATGATGTCTATGATGAATAAAGATGACAAGATGTTTACGATGATGTTATTATAAATAAGTTTATGATGATGATGTTATGATAAATGAAGATGATATGACGTTTACGATGACGACTATGATAAGTAATGATGATGTTAATATGATGTTTATAGAATGATATGATGTTTATAAGGTGGTAAGATGTCACAGGGTAAGATGCCCATATGCATGAATATGAACCAGGGAAAATGAAAAGAAGTTAATGAATAACCAGCAAGCTTACTCAACTATGATTTCGTACATTTATTGTTATATCTCTAAGATAATGATGCTATAAGATGATGTTTATATGATGATGATGTTACAAGATGATGACGTATGTTTAACTATGTTACTTAGAATGGTTGAATGTCCGGTGGTTATTATGGGCAAGCGAGGAAGGTCTTGCCGCTCACATAACTGAGCGATGGGGTACATCCGCTATCAAGGTGTAGCGATGGGTATCATCCGCTGAGCGATGGGGTATGGCAGGATCGATTTCGGGGGTGGGTTGCCATTCCACACCCGAGTTCAACCAACTTGAGCTTCAATAGCTCGTGTTCTTGAAATAATTGCACCGAGAGATTATATCGAGTTCGGTTACAAAACCGAGCGGAAGACACTCGACATAACCCGCTCTATAACCGATTAAAGATTTGAAAGGCATTTTAAAGATATGCAATTAAAATAAATAAACAAGCATTTGTTTATGGAAGTTCGAAGGTGGTGTAATCCTTCTACGTCTCCCCTTCTTCCATCTCATGGAAGGATTCCACTAGAAGACTTTGATTTATACAATCTCGTTGTACAAACCCGATCCAGTTGGGAATGCCCCATCCAACTAGAACTCCTAGCAACTCAACTATGTATGTTCTTTAATGTCTCACATACAAAGACCTCTCATCGGTTGTGATAGATCATCAACCGTTACAATGATATTCACTCATCTATTAAGCTCTCATATACAATGAATAGAGTGATACAAAGGCACAAATGATTCCATAATGAATCTGATACAGCAAGGTAAGTGGTGCCAAAGGTTTGAGGAGTGCTCTTCATTTAGCAGCTTTTGTCTTTTAAGTTCCTCAATTGAATCCCAAGTGGGTTTGCTTTGGAAGGCTTGGATTAATCTTCAATCAGCTGTTATTGAGCTTCCAAATCATGTATATATAGCCCCAAGTAATGATATATACGTTAGACACAGGAATATGCCCGTTGGAAAGGTTCTGCACTATTCCCGAGCTTGCAACGGTCATATTCTGGTTTCTGGGCTATTTGTATTTCGGACCGGACTGGTCTGGTCTGCTGGTCTGGTCTGCTGGTCTGGTTCAGTCTGGTCTGGTCTGCTGGTCTGATCTGCTGTTCTGTTTCAGTCTGGTCTGCTGGTTTGGTTCAGTCTGGTCTGCTGGTTTGGTTCAGTCTGGTCTGCTGGTTTGGTTCAGTCTGGTCTGCTGCAAGACAAGCTTGATACAAAAACAGATTGATAAACTTGCTCTTCGATCTGTTGCTTGTAACTCTTCATTCTTTGATTTCTGGGCAAAGTGATCTATATAAAAGTTGTAGCCCTTTCTCCTAGCTTTCCACGGAATCAAGAATCGCTCGATTTCGAGTTTGTATGAGAGAGTTATGCTCGAAATACGAGGCAATGCTCCTGCTGTCTGTTTGCTGGATGCAGCAGCACATGGCGTGACTTGCAGAAGCTTTTTGGCCATCTTAACGTCCGATTCAGTCTTTGTCTTCCAAATATGACTTGTAGATCTTTGTCTTAGCTTTCCAACCCATACTGAATCGTTCTGTTCCGATAAGCGAGCTGAGAGTTATGGTCACCAGACTGACAGTTGCTTGCTGAAACAGCTTGCTGTTTCTTCGCGGTTCAGCTCGATCTTGCAGGCGTCTTTTCTCCTTGATAACATTTGAACTAGCCGGTCTGTTGTGAAATATGACTTTTAGTATTGAGTTGGCTGTTCAATCTCTTTGGAAGAACGCCATTTCGATATCCGAGCTATGAGATATGATCGAAACAATCCGCTCTGCCAGAATTCCAGACTAGGTCCAGCTTGATATTTTCAAGCTATTTCTTTGTAATTCATCAAGCTATAAATTATGATCTATAAACTGCACACTTGATGAAACATGTTAGCAACACAATAACAAGTTTTGTTAACATCAAAACCAAGATTATTCGGGTTTCCAAAACCCAACAGGGTACATCCGCTATCAAGGCGTAGCGATGGGTATCATCCGCTGAATAAGAGATACATCCGCTATCAAGGCGTAGCGATGGGTATCATACGATGAGTTATGTCGAGCGAGGGGGCCAATTGTGCCGCTGTCATAATAGAACCAGGACAGTCCCATTTCTAATTAACATAGTTTGTTGTGAGTATATATGTGAATATGATGATTATGATGATGTTTATGATGATAGCGATGCCTCATTCCGCTATTTTACGATGACTCACTCTTTTATGAGGATTAGATTTGATTTATGCCGCCGAATATGTTAATAGCGATGCCCCATTCCGCTATTATGTGGATTTACTATGACTCATTCTTCTATGAGGATTGGCGATGATTAGTGCCACCAGATATGTTGATAGCGATGCCTCTTTCCGCTGTTATGTAGACGATGATTCAGGCTCAGGTGTATAGCGAGGTTTCATGCCACTTATTATATGACGAGGTATCATGCCGTCGATTCTATAGCGATGGATTGTGCCGCTATGTACTCAGCACAGGATTATGCCGCCTTCGAGCCATGAGTGCTGATTTCGCACTATTATCGAGCGACGGAGACAGGTATGCCGCTATCTTGTTAGCGATGAGGTATGAGATATTGCTATTCTATTAGCTTTATTGTAGCTGGCATGCGTTGATATACATGTTTTATTATGCCTATTTTACTAGCATGATGATGGATGACATACGTTGATGTACATGGACCGTCACGAGTTGACTGGGTTGTTTAGATGTCATTGTTGACATGTATCGTCACTAGTTGACGATACCTTAGATGCCATGAGTGGGCATGTGTCGTCACGGGACGGCGATGACGATGGTGTAGGAGATGTCTTATTAGACATGCATCATCGTTACGATGAACAATGCGTTGAGTATACGTTTTCAGTTGTATGCCTTGGGTGCCAGTGTCGGGCACAAGGTGGTGTGTGCGTCGCCGATTGACGTGACCCTTATACCGAGCGGGTTGCTCGAGGAATGGATGGACGCGCTGTACATGTGATTGTACCGCAGAAATTGTTTGAGGTAATCATATTTCGAGTGGTGATACCCTTGAGGTATGCTCGTTGGAATGGCTTTTTGGCCATGTAATTTGACGACAGGAGTAATCGTGGAGGAATTACTCGCTTTCTATTGATATGAACTGTGGTAGACATGGTCACACCACCCATGAGGGTGTACGATGGGTCCTAAGGGGGGAGTAGGATCAGGTTATGTTAAGTACATGGGGACATTGGAGTGTCCAGGGTATATCAGCATTGGAGGAATGTTGGGTAAAGACCCACCACTCTATTGATTTTTTCTTCCCATGGTATGGTATGCCGTGCGGAAACGTCCATCTGATTGGTAGGTTTGAGGTGAACCTAGTGAGACAGCGACTAGTTTGTCTGCCGCGTGTGTGCAGCACCATGATGAGCTTGCTAGAGCCGTTATACTGCTCGTTGGAACCAAGTTTGGCAAATCGTAAGGTGATACGATGTGGTTTGTGGTGGACTCTAGTAGTCACCACGTTATTTGAAGTTGAGGTTGTGTATGCCTCACCGAAACGTGTATACGTTTATGTTTAAATCTTGGTGAGATTTGTCTGGAACAGCTCATGATGTTGGAGTACCAACAAGAGAGTCATCAGGTCGTTATTGACTCGATCTGAGGGAACCCGTGTATTTGGGATGCAATGGGTGTTATTGTATCCAGTTTTTCCGAACGGTGGTTCGAGACTAGTGGATCTCGAGTTCGATAGCACTCCCCTTGTGGGGAAGGAGGTAGTATTATACCTATTTGGGAATCTTTGAAAGATCGGTAAGTTGGTACGTGGTGTTGATTTTGGGAATCACGCCGTGTTGTTGATCGTCGATTATCAGCCTCCGCTGGATGGGAATGACTCAGAATTGACAGTTGTGTTTGGGGCTTAGGGGTATGTTGTAGATACCCGAGCCAAGTGCATTGAGTATGCATGTGATGTCAGTGCTTAGGCAGGTATTAAGGGATGACAAGAATTCGGATTTGTTGGTGTCGCTGTCGACACAAGCGTTGAGGATGCAATGGGTTTATTGCATGTCCTTTAAGAATTTGAAACTCTGTGGAGTCTCGATGGTTTATTATGACCAGGATGTGGTTCTTGGGATATCTGGAGGTGGACATCTTATGAGATATCTTTTGTGTGAATCTGTGGCCGTGAGTTGCCCAATTTGAGTTGCAATGATGCGACTGCTCCTTCGATAGAGGAGGTTTGAAAGTGGAAACCAGGGTTGGTGTGTGTACACCGTGGTATGCTAATGTTTCCCTCGTAACGATGTATGTTAGACATCGTGAGTCATGATAGAGATGTCTTTGAATGATATCTACGATGGAATCGGGAGCAATTCGAATACTTGCAGTTTCAGTTGACTAACTGCTTTTGGGTTGTTAGCGTTGAGTGGTACTGACGCTCTTTGACGTTATGATGGATTTGGAAGTCTATTCCACTCCAGAGTTTGACACGAAGTCAACGTTCTCAAGGTTGAGGTATCATTCATGATGCGTTCTTACTAGTGATATTAGAACGAAGGATGATTGTCCGATCTACAGTCGTAAGTATCGGTTGTTTTGCAGTCATGAGGGACTGACTTTTGGGATGACCCGCATCGAGGTACGTTTTGCCTCTTGGGTGATATGTTGGTTTTGGTAAGTCGCTCTGTTTCAGAGTTTGAAGAGAGGTAAGTATCCTCGCGGTTTTTAAGACGATTCTGATATGGTCAGGAATCGAGGTTATGGCTTCATGTTGTTGTGTAGCCCGGGTGTTACGTGATACACCGGTGCTAATTTCGAGGACGAAATTCTTTTAGTGGGGGATATTATGATGACCTGAGATTAGGGATGTTAATCCCGGAGTGTTAATAACCCCTAAAGTTGTTTTACGTGGCGACATGGAGTTTAATCGCGGTGTTGGGCCTTCTGGGCTCGTCTATTTGAGTAATTGGGATCGTTGGATCCCGAGGTTGAGATCGTATTCTCATTTCGGTGAAAACCTGTGAGTTGGGTTTTTAGTACGACTCGAAATCTCGGGTGCTTGTGTGGGCACCGGTAGGGGGTTTTTTGAGTTAGAGAGAGAGTTTTTGAAAACAGATGATTTTTAATGAATCATGATGTATTTGTGGGGCTATTAGTATTTCGGGGTATTTTTGCTATAAATACCAATTGAACCCGAGATTTAATGATCGGAACCATTTCAGCACCTTATTTTTTTCTCTCTCCCTTCCCGCGTAACCCTTCCCGTCGTCCCAGACCCCCGCGCACAAAAGGCCTCCGCCCGCCGCCGTCCGGCCGCCGTTCGGCGCGTGCGACCCGCCGCCGGCTTCGTCCCGTCCAGGCGGTCCTTTCTACACCATCAATTCGAAGTTTGGTCGCGATTTGAGTTCGGATTTTACAAGAAAGCGCCAATCCCCAATTTTCTAGGGTTCTTCAATTTTCGCCGATTTCTTTCCGATCTTCGTATGGGTAACCTCCCTTACCCCTTTTTCGTCCCTCTCATGTTATTCCCTGCTAAATTTGGTGGTATTGTGTTCGAATTTAAGGATTGTGTTCGAATTTATGGATTTTGGTTCGAATTTCATGATGGTTGA
Organism: Haberlea rhodopensis; assembly: GCA_907163345.1. Taxonomy (NCBI): domain Eukaryota; kingdom Viridiplantae; phylum Streptophyta; class Magnoliopsida; order Lamiales; family Gesneriaceae; genus Haberlea; species Haberlea rhodopensis. The sequence goes on from CAJQUN010000164.1 coordinate 1,200,581, forward strand.
GGGGTTTATGTTCGATTTTGGGGGTTTTTGGCATGAGGATGATGATTCTTGTTGTTATTCGATTAATTCATGTTTAAATGAATTATGATGCTTAATTGGGATCGAATTGAGATGTTATGGTTCGAATTTTGCCCTATTTTGGTGAGGGTTTGATTTCGAATTTTGGGGGTTTTGGCTATGGGTTGATGATTCATGTTAGGGATCGTTTATTACATGTTTTAGATGTATTATGGTGCTTGGTTGGGTTCGAATTATTGAAGGTGTTCTTGTGGGGTCTTCCCACCTTAACAGTGATTAATAGACATAAGAAGGACTAAAAATGCATTAAAGTAACATCTTAAGGTTTTGGTTGTTACATGAGCTAACGGGATTACAGGCCAAAATGCAAAACTTCAAAAACAATTCATTACATTCTAAAGGAATGTCATTTAGATTTACACTACTCCTAGAGTAGATACTAATCATCACTTGAATTCTATACATTCCTGTGTCCCTCGCAGCTCACTGCCTCAACCCGACCCTTAGTCCTTTCGTCCGAAAGTGTACCTACAGGGACAACACATCATGAGCATATATAATCTTACTTAACATTATAAACATCATAGTAAATGCATGAAACATTGGTTAAGTAATATGCTGGTTATACATTCACTTCTTATTGTTGTCCCTGATTTAGAATCATGCATATGGGGCATCTTACCCCCGTGGCATCTTACCACAACATCATAGTATGGCCTCTTACCATATGGGGCATCTTACCCCGTGGCATCTTACCACAATACATCGCATGGCCTCTTACCATGTGGGGCATCTTACCCCGTGGCATCTTACCACAATACATCGCATGGCCTCTTACCATGTAGGGCATCTTACCCCGTGGCGTCTTACCACAATACATCACATAAATGTCATCATATAAGCATCGTATAAGCAATAAACATCATATGAACTTCATCGTATAAACATCATATAGACATCATCGTGTAAACATCGTATAAACACCGTCATTTCATCGTGAATACTCATGCAATAAAAGCATAGTTGTAGAATAGAGATGTGTGTTACCGTCCGATGCCCGTACGCTTCTTACGTACCTTTTCAAAAAGAGGAGGAGTCAACAGACTTTATCTCCTTGATGGTGCTGGTACCTGGGATGGTTCTACAAGACCATATAACACCATATTAGATGCCTCAAAACCATCTTACATCATAAACTTAACAAAATAAAACATTATCATAATTTTCAACTTTCTGCCTCCCTCGATCGATCGGCCCTAGGTCTCGATCGATCGAGACACTGTGCACCAACAGTGTCTTGGCTTCTTGCCTCGCTCGATCGATCGAACATTTTACCGATCGATCGAGGAGCTTCACCGATCGATCGAGAAATCCTTCGATCGATCGGCACCAAATTTTTGAAAACATGTTTAGACCTTCTGTCTCGCTCGATCGATCGGGACCAAATCTCGATCGATCGAGAGCTCTGAAAAAATCGGGATTTCCCCAGATTTTTGAGCACCTCAATACACACCATCTTTTCTACTTCATAACATATCTTTCTTGCTGAAAATAACATGTGAAGAACTTCATAAAACATCCATGTAAGCACTTAAATCAAAGGTTTAGCAAAACCTAAGCCAACATGCATCATAACATCATCAAAAACTTAGAGTTCAACCAACTTACAGAAAACAGAGCATCATGGCATTACCCAGATTTTCGAGCACATAGTTTCATAACTAGAAATCTATGATATAAAACATGTAACATGCTCGAATAAACATGCTAGTAGTTACATAATACTACCATGTAAGCATCCCTACTAAGGTTCCACCCATACTTATATTTATCATGCAATAAAACATCCCACCAAAACCCAAGCTTAGCCAAAGACCTCCGAAAAACAGAGTACACATTCTTACCCCTCTTCTTGCTCCTCTTTTTGCAAGGACTTTGAACACTTTTACCAAGCTTTCCTTGCCTTAAAGCAGCTTGTTCTGGACGACCATGGAGGAGAGAAGGATAGGAATTAATTGGAATGGGAGGAGAGTGAGGGCATGGTGGTGATTGGGTATGGGTTAAGCAAGTGGGGGTATGGGTTTGTCAAGTGGGGGGCGAGTGGCAGGGGGGTGGTGTGGGTTGGGTGGCCATGTGGTGTTTAATTGTGTCCCGGTATTTAGTACGATGTATTAAAATATCCTCACTCGATATTTTCTAACTTCATAAAATTAATACATCCCTTAAAATACCCAACATACTCCCCACATCATATCATCATAACATAAATCGTGGCCCCCAATTTAAATACACCATAACCCTTAAACACATCATAATTCATCATCATAGAACATAATCATATTACATTTCGGGGGTATTACAGTTCTTGAGCAATTTTTCGATATGTCGCATTCGTTTTCCCTCCCTGCATGTACCTTGCCCCGGGTCTTTTAGATGTTTAATTATCGTGTGTCGACAATATTTTGAGGGTCATGGATGTGCTTGAGCATGGGTTACATGTTCGTAAATAATTGTGAATTATTTATCGTGTTAGCACATCATTCCTCGGGGCATGGAACTCGAGCAAGGTTTGGCTCGGACTTCGGAGAATTAAGGTACGTTTAGCGTACGAGCATAGTTTAAATGATGTTTTACACGTATGATGCATGATTTAAAATACATGAAATGCTTTACTATGATGGTACCGGGACTTGGTTACGTTATGTTGATTCACATGGTGGAATGCTTAGTGCCGCTATGAAGCGAGCAAATGATGAGGTGTGGTCGCTACGGAGCAAACACCGATAGTATGACGTTAACTTGAAGTAAGAAATGGAAATGTGGTATTTGATTAGATATCTAGGATATCTGCATTTTATTCCCTATTGGTAATGAATAGGAACAGAGACGTAGTTAATCAGAGAAGTGATTAACTAGTATCGGAAGTTAAGGAAATCTCAAATGATATCTAGAATTATGATAATTGCTAGATAAAGAAAGATGTTATGAAATGTTGTTAAATTGAAACTGGCTAGGGTTAACCAATATGATGATTAATTGTATATTCAGGATTTGATGATTTATCTGTTTTGAGAACAGGGTTATTACAGGGGTACGCTATGATGAGGATGATACCATCCAGGAAGTATCACATATGTTCCACAATATTTACATTTTCGTAAATTATGTATTATGTCATTATGATTATGAAATTGTGGAATTTGTATGCTCACCCCGTTGGGGGCTGTCTCTGTTGGGGCAGGTGAACAGGTACATCGATGGCTTTGGAGATGAGCTCGAGCTGTTGATTGGATGTACTCCCAGGATCGTGGTACCAGGGCTTGATGAAGCACGGTATCGTATAGAGTACTTATACGCCCATGAGGGTTATATACATATTCATAATGCTCACATGTGAGCACGATTATACTTGTATATGGGTTGTATATAAAGGCATGAGCCTTTCTCTCTCTTTCATTCTATGTTGCATGCAATTAGAGGTAGAATTGCTAAATGATAAGAGAGTCATTGGTGTATTGTGGGTGTTGAAACCCACTTTTGTCGTCTTATGTGTGGTGTCTTCCCTGGCTGGGAATTTACTTTGTGTTCAGTATTTTGTTGAGTATTGTGTATTCCCTGGCCGGGAATTATATTATGTGATGTGCTTTTGTTTGGGATAGCTCAATTTATGGGGAGACTCTGCCCAAATTTTTATAAAAACCCACAATGCAAAAGTGGTGTAATGGGGATGGTATTGGGCGAACTCGATGAGTCTATATGTCGTTAGGATGATGATCTTATAACATTGAGTATTAAAGAAATTTTGTAATTGCCATTCAATGGTAAAGTATCATCTGAGCTTCCCGATTGACTTTTTATTGAAAGCATGTGCCACACATAGTGGTTAATACACTAATTAAGGGTTAAGGACTTGGGGTCCTTACATTTTTGGCATTATCCCAAATGTTGAATCAGTAACCCAGATTTATAAATGTCCCACCTTTTTTATGTGGGAGTGAATTCATTTATAAATATGAGTCATTGATCCACCCCATGTGGTAGTGCCCAATGAGATAGCGAAGAAATAACCAATATAATCCAACGGTTTAAACCATATATATTTACTACAGTAGGGTGAGAGTTTTTTTAACGCGAGTAATTTACTATGTTTTATATAAAATCTCATGCTATACAACCTTAAGAAAAAACGAAATTTTCTTTTTCTTCGGTGGAGCATAAAATTGAATTAGAGTTTACAAAATTTCAATTCGAATCCTACTGAAAGATCCAATATAGATAGAATTCTTGAAGAATCTTTATTATTTAGCTAGTAAATTTTGTGTATAATTGAAATTGTTACATCTATATGTATTTGTCTATATGAAATATTACATAAAATGAAGCAGATTGTTTTATTATCTTAATACGTTATGTTTATTAAATAGAGTTCTATGGCCGATCCATGACCACTGGATGCGGAAGGCGCCGTTGGGGTGATCCTCTATCCTAAAGGGTGGAGATGAGAGAGAGGTAGATGAATTTCTTTCCTTAAAGAAATGAAAAATAAAAATGGAAACACAAGAGAGAGTATATTATGAATTTATTTATGATGTAAATAATGAAGGCATACATTTATTACTTCATAAATATTTTATTTTATATAATATGCATGCAAAGTTATATGATATATAATAACCACACGAGCATCTTGATCAATCCGGCTCCACGTTAGTGTTCATGGCGGAGTGGTAACACCTGAAAAAATATTAAATATATTTTTAGTTTTCCCTTGCATATTTATATTCTACTTAAAAGTATTAATGTATACGTTCAAACAAAGTACTAATATAAATTAAATCTCTGGATTTTGTAATTGAAACAAAATTTATTTAAAAATGTTAGAGACAGATAATCTGTCTATCTATATTTCATGCCAAAACATAATCATTTGTTCCACATCAAAAAAAATTATTTATATATCCATTGTAACATAATATAAATTATTTTAAATTTACATTGGACAATGATTTATATATATGATTATTATATTATAAATTAAGAGTGTATGAAGTAACTAATTATGGTGTTTTAAATGAATAGTCGAAGATACTTTTCAAGAATAGATTTAAGATATATAAGTTAAATAATTTGTTTGGAATATAATATTGGAAATATTAGGATAGAAACTTAAATCATGGTCTCTACTTACTGCCGCACTTGAAGTTACGAGGCATTCTCCTTCCGCACCTTTCAGCCAGTTCAATAAAACGCGCCGCCCCGCCGACCAACGCAACCACCTTTGGCGAAACGAATTGGCACACACACTCAGGGTGAGCTTCTGTCACCAGCTGGCAGCACGCCGCCGTGGCCCAAGGTCTGTATATCACTGCCCTGCAAGTATCTCTCAGCTGGTCTTTCTCTGCGGTGCATTCACTTGGACTTAAGCCCTGGCCACTCGCTGCCCCTATTGCCACGGTCGCTACCACCAGTATTGCCAGCCATAGTGGCATTGATCTCTTCATTATGATGGTTAATGGGTTTACTTTAGTTTTGATTAATTTTTTGCTCATGGTGTTGTTTAGGTTTTGATTGGCTTCTTTTTATAGGCGAAGAAAGAGATTGGAGGGGACATGGTTTATTTCACGGAGAATTATCATGAAATTAAAATGGGGTGCTATGATATACTCCAGGCTAAAATGAATGTGTAACATTAACGGTGCTTTCGTAGATCGGAACAATGATTTCACAGGCATATTGCATAATATTTTTTAATTTTTTCAACTTTTTTCCATTTTTTGATTTTCATTAAAAATTTATAAAAATAACTTCTTTTATTTTTTAACTTAAGAAAACTCAGCGATAATTTCGTAAAATGTCAATGTAACTGGAACAACAATCTTCTCAATACCCTCCATGACCATGTAGTCGAATCATGGGTCCATTGCTACCGTTCCGGCAAACCACTGTGTATTTCAAATTTATAATTTTTTTGATATTATTCCATTTTTTTTATTTTTTATGTGAATTATAGGAACATATGAGATTGTGATGAAATCCCTCGCGATTGTTTCCAACGAACCAAGAGAAAAGAAAGACGTTGTACGTAGCTGACAGTTGACCGATTCCAAGTCCCAATTCCACGGTTATATTAGAGATTTCATACGCGACTTCACTTAGAATTTAGATGAGCACAATATTTTAATTATTTTAGTAATTATATTGAATATGTATTTTCGAAAATTTTTTACATAATAAATCATATTCTGCTTATTTAGGATAATTTTACAAGAATCATCCCACTAAGTAGTATTCTTCACAATGATAGTTCAAACGTTTATGACAAAACAAATATAGTCTCATACAAAATTTTTTTTAACAAAAAATATTCTCAAGACCACTTTCTTCTTGAAAGAAACGAAATGGACATTCGCCGGCATGAAGAGTTTCATTATTGAACGGACATATGAACGGCACATGCCCGTTTCATTTTGTGAAAACAAAACGTGGTCTTGTGACCATTCTTATTAAAAAAATATTTTTTTTGGGACTATATTTGCTAAAATGATTTTGGTAAAAAAAAAAGTTGGACTATCTTTATTTAATTATAAATGTTTAATACTAATATAGCAAAAGACACTTTATGAGACTGTTTTTTGTAATTTACCTGCCTATTTATTATACAAAATGGTGTTTTTTTTAAATTTTTTTTACAAATTTAGTAATTCAACGACATACATTTTTTATTTATTTATGTATACAAATTAAGTGTGCATGAATAATCATGTATATTATGGGAACACAAATAAAACATATCAAAAGACAGTTTCAATAGTTTTGGGCATATCCCACTTGGTAAAACTTACTCACTTTGGGAGATACTCGTGCTTGAGTCCTGTAGTGTGAAAAAATCTTTACTCCTCACTGATAAAAAAAAAGACAATTTCAAATTAATGAATTTTATTGTTCTTCAAGTATTATGTGAAAGGCATGACTTTAGCTCTCCATTACCTATGATGCATGGACACTGATACGACGATACTGACAAGATACGATACGGACATGGTGACACAGTATTTCAAAATTTTCAGGATACGACTCGACTGTGACACGTCTATATATATATATATATATATATATATATATATATATCAAAAATATTAAAATTCACATTTTTAAATTCTAAAATCATGTCAAATCAACAAAATATTCTTACCAAATTCAAGAAGCATATAAATAAATGATGTCACTCGAATATTCATAGTAACATTCATATTAACATCAAATACATATTACTTTAACTAATATAAAGTTAACAAACACGTTAAACTAAAATATAACACAAAAAATATTCTTACAAATTCAAAAATAATATATATAAAAGTATGTCATTGAAATCATCATAGTATCGTTCATACTAACATCAAATGCATATTACTTTAATTAGGAAGTTAATTAACACGTCTACCCAAAAGTATCATTTCTGTGTCGGAGCCCATCGGTCATGTCCAACACGGGTGTCCGATTTTATTTTTTTAATACTCGCCACGTAGCGCGTCCGACACGTGTCCGAGAAGTGTTGGTTTCCGTGAAGTATCCAACAATGCACCGAATAATTTTTAGGAGTGTCCATACATCATAGTCAATTACTCATTAATATTAGTAAAATAATTTAATTACTAGAGAAGAACAGACCGACACATCAATGATTAATGCTTTGACCATTTCATCGATTTTAAAAAAAAAATTTTGGTAGATTTTTAATGTTTCTTCCTATATATACACGAAAGAAAAGTATTAAGAATATATTAATATTATTATTATTATTATTATTATTATTATTATTATCGAGTTGCTGATCACGGGTTTATAATTTATAATTAATAATTCTTTTTCATATTGATCACTTGTTGGTGAATGATCAAGAATTCGTGGTAAATTTTTTTTTTTTAAAAAAAACATTAAAATGAAGACAACATAGGTTTCTCAGAAATTGTCGGCCTGACTTATATATATATTTTTACAACCTTTCAACTTCCAAAGTTAGGTCTTTGACCACCAAAGACAATATTGTATGTAGAAAAACTAATCAACGAAACAAAGACCATATCACATATTGAAAAGTCTTGGTTGCTCTTTTCTCCATGAAATTACGCCCGGGTTTCTCGCTACACTTTGACCAGTATGCTGAGCAAGTATTGACGCTCATCGGGGTTTTTCTTGTTTGGCGCTCGCTTGAGATTTTACTGAAGCATAGGATTCATCCCATGACATCAACCCCTATAATATATACCTCATTTTTGGCATTATCCAGAATGTTGGATCAATAATCCAGATTTATAAATGTCCAACCTTTTTTATGTGGGAGTGAATTCATTTATAAATATGAGTCATTGATCCACCCTATGTGGTAGTGCCCCATAAGGTAGCGAAGAAATAACTAGTCATCGTTTTCCTTGGGTGTTTGTTAATGTTTTTTGTTGTGTCCTGTCTTTTTCTGCCCCACTCCTGGGTGCTGGATTGATCTTGTCAGCGGGGTTTTTCGGTTTAATGCGCTATCTTCTGGAGTTTTTCGATGGTTGAGAGATTGTGCGGTTTTTGTCGTTATCAATTTTCGTCACTCATCTCACGGTTTGTGTACATTCGGTTATTGGAAGGCAATTCCCATTTTTGACTCTCTCCTGAGAAATGGTTTGAGGGGACACGGTTTAGCTTTTGCGGCCCTTGCTATCTGTTGATCATATCTTTCTACTTCTGTTGTGTAGCGTTGTCCTTTTAGTCCTCTTAGTCCGCATGTTGCTAGGCGTGTTTTTTTAGTTGATCGCGGATGACAGATGTATCGTTTGTATCTATGCTTTCATTAATATTATATATATATCTTTCATGCAAAAAAAAAAAAAGAATAGAATATTGAGCCACACATGTGATCCTATCGGATAATACATTCAATGTTGTTGTAAGTATTTGGAGTATGTGTTAGAAATAATTAACATGAATATCTAATAGATTTTCAATGTATTTAAACATATGACACACAAAATCGAATATGCAGAAATATAAAATTTCAGGATCGGTATTACCTATATCCATTGATTTGTCTTTGATCCAGAAGGAACCTGAAAAACTGTAGTTGCAGTGGCGCTTCTAAACCTTTATCAATCTCCTTTAGATGGTGTCTCGAGGACTCAATAGATTGATAGGCTTAAAACCCAAACATCTAGTATTTATAAGCTCAATACCATCAATGAGCAGATGTCACTTGAATGTGAAATATTATTGTTAGTTTCGGATTTTAAAGATGACAAAACAGACCAGATCGATGTGTACCAGATCAGAGTCAACGAGAAGTCAAAACAGACCAGATCGATGAAATCAGAACGATGCAGATCAGACTAGATTCAACCAGATCGATGCAGATCAGATCAGAACTTAGTATAGCTGCAAACATTGTCTACCAGTCCGAACTATCTAATAGCTATTTATTGAAGCATTTTAATGCTGCAATTAATGCTGAAATAGACCGGAGACTGAAGTTACCTTAAATGGTAAAGAGACAAAGCAGATCTTCTCTGACAAGCGCCGATAGAACAGAACATAGGAAGTTTAAAATGGCAATATGCAGTCTGCTCAGAAGTTGACCAAAGTGAAGAGTTGCACAGAAAATGAAATATTGCCGTTGGTATAAACGACTATATAAGGATGCAACTAAAATGCTCAGGAGAGAATTTTTGATCGATCAAGAGACTGAATAACACACGCTTACAAGTTAAAACATTCATTCTTGAGCAGAACCATCGTTGAAAGATTTTATCTTGCCAATCTGCTCAAAATTCTTAAAGCACGTCTTATTGTATTATTTGATCATCTAAAGGATCATTTGTGCTTAGAGTAATTCACTACATCTTTTGTATTTATGCTAAGATAGAAGAGTGAGATTTGATTGTAACTGTCAGACAGATAGTGTCTGAACAGATTGAGAGACTATGATTTTCAGTCTGGTAGTGTGGTAAATCCAGCTGAATCGGGGTTGTACAAAAAGTTGTATTACTCAAAGTGTTCTAGTGAACCCTTCCTTGATTGGAAGAAGGGGAGACGTAGAAGGATTTGCCTTCGAACTTCCAGAAACATATCTCGTCTACTTACATTTCGTACTACCTTGCATTTCATAGCCATCAACCGTTCTTACTAGCTAAGACAGACTGTTTGCGCACTTTCATTTCAGTGGTCTGTTATGCTTAAGTTCTGGTTAAGAAACAAATTTCATTTACTAAACTGATTGAAATCAATAAGAGTTAATTTTTGGTGAAGGTGTTCATTAACCCCCCCTCTAAACACTCCCGTCCGATCCTAACAAGTAGTATCAGAGTAGGCGTTCTTAATCAATAGAATACTTGGACTGATGGCATCCTTCAACAAGATTCACACGTTCTCAAAAGAAGATTACGATGATTGGAGAATCAGAATGCAAGCTCACCTGGCAGCTCAGGATGATGATATGTGATACGTCATTACAGACGGATCAATGAAAATATTAAAAGTGAATCCTGCAATAGGAGGGTCAAGTGGCGAACCTCAGAGGTCGAGAAAGAAAGGGCTAGCTGGACAAATGAAGAAAGAAAGAAAGCCAATCTAGACAATGTAGCCAAGGACATCCTGTTCAATACTTTGGACAAGAACATGTTCAGCAAGATTAAGATGTGCTCCACTGCCAAAGAAATTTGGGAGAAGATTGCACAGCTCTCTGAAGGGAACGACCAGACAAAGGAAAACAAGCTGATCGTAGCTCTACAAAATTTGAGAGCATAAAGATGAAGCCTGGAGAAACCCTAAAAGAGTTTGATGAACGAATTAGTGGCAGCATCAATGAACTGAACGGTCTGGACTATTCCAACAGAGAGATTGCTCTGAAGGTGATGAGAGCATTGCCAAAGGAATGGGACGTCAAGACGATTGCCATGAGGGAGTCTAAAGATCTGAACAAGGTCGAACTCCATGATTTGTTCGCTGAGCTTAAGGCGTACGAGTTTGAGCTGATCACCATAGGTGAAGCAGAGCCATCCACCCCTCAGCCAAACAAGGCACTTGCAGCCATTCCAGACCAATCCACCCCTTCCACAGACCGATCTATCGAACAGATAAGTAATGATGCTATGTCATTATTTATCTAAACTTTTGGTAAATTCATGTCAAAGAATAAAAGGAATTTTAAACCTTCTCATCAATATAAACCAAGAAAATATGATACTGTTAACGATCAGGCTTGCTACAATTGTGGTAAGACTGTACATTTTATTGCAGATTGCAACAGGCCGAAGAAGATGAAAGAAAAGAAATGCATCGTGATGACAAGAAAAAGAAGCATTACAAAGATCGAAAAAGTCATCACGGAAAGGATCAAAAGGTTCTGGTAGCAGAGGAAGGTAACAGCAAGTGGGCTCAGACTGACTCAGAATCAGAGAGCTCGGAATATTCATCAAGTGAAAGCGAGGAGGAAATCCAATGCCTAATGGCAGACGAGGAGATGAGTCAGAAAGACGAGGTATTCAACTTTGACTCAAATGAATTCACACGAGAAGAGCTTGTGTCTGCACTACAAGACATGGCTAATGAATACAGAATATTAGCTGAATCGTTTGAGAAAATTAAAGCTGAAGCCAAAGATCAAACATACAAGCATATCAAACCAAGCTGTTCCAAGATAGGTGAATGCAACAGTCTGAAGATCGAGCTGGATAAACTGAAAATCTCTTATGAACAGATCCATGAAGAAAATCAGAGAATTAGTACACAAAATGCTAAACTTTCTCACATTTTCAAAACTGGGCAAAATCAAGAGCCTCATTGGAAGAATTGCAAGAGGTACAAAGAAGTGTCGGTGACATCACCGGCATAGGCTTTGGCACCAATGAAAGCACCAAAGATGAATCTGAGTTGTTGCTGGAAAGGAACAAAATCAAACAAATGTCATTTGTTAGATCCAGCACAATATATGAATCCAAAGTGCCTAAAATTCAAACGAGAATCTCCTTCAAGGATAAATGTTTGAGAAAGGGTATTGGGTATGTTGACCAAGCCAAGTAAAAGGCGCCGGCGAGCTTTGTGTCTATCAGACCAAACCCAAATGTGCAAAATCTAAGGGAAGGAAGACCACCCAACTACCACAACTCACAACCGGTTCAACGAAGATATAGTTTTCCTAACGGGAATCAAAGGCCTCCATTTCACACACATTATCACACACAACACCGAAACAGATCAGCACACACCACACCAGACACACACAAGCCAATAAAGCTGATTCAGGTATGGGTTCCCAAAGGGCTAATCCGTTCCGGACCCAAGTAGGATTGTGTACCAACAGTAATTTTGTTTGATGATAGGTACTACAGAAGCAAGCGTCTGACTGGTACTTAGACAGTGGATGTTCTCAACACATGACGGGAAGCATCGAGCTGCTCTCTGAAATCATACAATGCACTGGTCCTAAGATTACTTTTGGGGATAACTCAAAGGTTAAGACCGCGGGTAAGGGTAAGATTGTTCATGGTAACATTATTATAAATGATGTGCTCTTAGTTGAAAATTTATGCTATAATCTGATTAGTATAAGTCAATTATGTGATAATGGTTATACTGTAGAATTTCACAAACACACTTGCACTGTCAAATCATCAGATGATAGAACCATGCTTGTAGGAATCAGGAATGGAAATACTTATAAGATTAACTGGAATTACGTTCAACCCGATAATCCTACTTGCTTCATCGCTAATAATGATAAACACTGGCTATGGCATAAACACTTGAATCATATTAGCTTCAAGACTATTTCTAGCCTGTGTAAACATGATTTAGTTATCGGTCTGCCCAAGATCGACTTGCTAAGGATAAGATCTGTGAAGCTTGCCAAATGGGCAAACAGATCAGATCAACCTTCAAGAACAAGAATGCCAAATCCTCCTTACGTTGCTTAGAATTATTGCATATGGACTTGTTTGGTCCCATACCAATAACAAGTTTAGGGGGAATGCGGTATACTTTTGTTGTTATTGATGATTATTCACGTTTTACTTGGACAATATTTTTAAGTAGTAAAGATCAGACCATCTCTAGATTAATCAAGCTGCTGAAGCACGTTCAAAACGAAAAATCATCCGGTATAGACAGGATTCAAAGTGACAAGGGCACTGAATTTTCAAACCAGAATCTTGAATCCTTTCTAGAAGACCAAGGAATTAAGCATGAATTCTCAGCAGCTCGAACTCATCAACAAAATGGAGTTGCAGAACGAAGGAAAAGAACTCTTAAGGAAGTAGCAAGGACAATACTTGCTGACTCTGGTATATCTCAAAAGTTCTGGGCAGAGGCTATCAGTACTGCATGCTATACACATAATCGGTCTTTGATTAACAAGAAGTTAAACTTAACACCATATGAAGTATGGACAGGTAACAGACCGACTATCTCTTATTTTCATGTATTCGGCTGCAAATGTTACGTCCATAACAATGGTAAGAATCATCTTACCGCATTCGAAGCTAAGTCAGATAATGGAATATTCTTAGGATATTCATCTGTTAGTAAAGCATTCCGTGTTTTCAATAATCAAAGTTTAACTGTAGAAGAGTCAGTTCATGTAGTTTTTGATGAATCACTGTGTATTAAGAACCACAAGGAATTAATTCAAAATCAGATGAAAAATGTCCATCTCAAAGCTAACAGTGATGATTAGATTGCAGTTAACAGGTCAAGAGACAATCCATTCGGAACCTGAAGTACCAGAAAGACCGGATCAATGCACTGAAGTTATACAAGATCGAGTTGATATCGCTGATCCGGAGGTCATGAACTCTAATGTTAAGACATATACTGACAATGTCAATACTGCTTCTCCATCAGGACCAGAAGTTCTCAAACCAAACTACCGCTGGACTAAGAGACAAGCCCCTGATCTAGTGATTGGAAGTCCATCTGCACCTATAAGAACCAGAGGACAGATGATGGATGAATTCACTCACGCTATAATTCATATCCAATCTAGAACCCAAACAGATTAACGAAGCTTTGACTGATTATAACTGGATAGAGGCCATACAAGAAGAGCTCAACCAATTTGAACAAAATCGACTTAAGCCCTGGCCACTCGCTGCCCCTATTGCCACGGTCGCTACCACCAGTATTGCCAGCCATAGTGGCATTGATCTCTTCATTTTGATGGTTAGTGGGTTTACTTTAGTTTTGATTAATTTTTCGCTCGTGGTGTTGTTTAGGTTTTTATTGGCTTCTTTTTATAGGCGAAGAAAGATGATTGGAGGGGACATGGTTTATTTCACGGAGAATTATCATGAAATTAAAATGGGGTGCTATGATATACTCCAGGCTAAAATGAATGTGTAACAATAAAGGTGTTATCGTAGATCAAAACAGTGGTTTCACAGGCATCGCACTATTGCTAACATTTTTAATTATTTTCAACTTTTTTCCATTTTTTTATTTTTCATAAAAAATGTATACAAATTATCTTATTTTTATTTTTTATAAGAAAACTCAGCGACAATTTCGTAAAATGTCAATATAACTGTATCAACAAACTTCTCGATACCCCCCACGATCATGTAGTCGAATCATGGGTCCAATGCGACCATTCCAGCAAACTAATGTGTATTTCAAACTTATAATTTTTTTGATATTATTCCATTTTTTTATTTTTTATGCGAAATATAGGAATATATATTTGAAATTTCAACGAATGTTTCATGAAATTGTGATGAAATCCCTCGCGATCGTTTCCAACAAACCAAGAGAAAAGAAAGTCGTCGTACGTAGGTTGACAGTTGACCGATCAGCTTTCCAAGTCCCAATTCTACGATTATATTAGAATTTCATACGCGACTTCACTTAGAATTTAGATGAGCACAATAATTTTATTTATTTTAGTAATTATATTGAATATGTATTTTTCTAAAATTGTGTACATAATAAATCATTATTCTGCTTATTTAGGATAATTTTACAAGAATCATCCCACTAAATAGTATTCTTCGCAACGATAGTTCAAACGTTTATGACAAAACAAATATAGTCTCATACAAATTTTTTTTTAACAAAAATATCCTTAAGACCACTTTCCTTTTAAAAAAGAAATGAAATGGACATGCGCCGATATAAAAAGTTTTGTTTCTGAACGGACATGTAAACGGCACATGCCCATTTCAACAAAACCTAGTTTTGTGACTATTTTTATTAAAAAAATATTTTTTTTGGAATATATTTGTTAAAACAATTAACACTTTTGGTAAAAAAAAAGTTGGATTGTCCTTATTTAATTATAAAATTTAAATACTAATATAGCAAAAGCCACTGTACGAGACTGTTTTTTTGTAATTTACCTGCCTATTTATTATACAAAATGGTGCTTTTTTAAAAATAAATTTACAAATTTAGTAATTCAATGACATACTTTTTTTTTATTTATGTATACAAATTAAGTATGCATGAATAATCATGTATATTATGGCAACACATATAAAACCATATCAAAAGACCATATCACACTAAAAATATTCTTACAAATTGAAAAATAATATATATAAATGTATGTCACTGAAATCATAATAGTATCGCTCATACTAACATCAAATATATATAATACTTCAATTAATTAACACGTCTAAATTTTATTTTAGCAAAAACTTCTAAATTTGACAATTACACCAAAATTATCATTTCTGTGTCGGAGCCCATCGGTCATGTCCGACAGGGTTGTCCGATTTTATTTTTTTAATAAAATTAAGGACACGCCACGTGACGCGTCCGAGAAGTGTTGGTTTCCGTAAAGTATCTAACATTGCACCGAGTGATTGTTAGGAGTGTCCATACATCATAGTCGATTACTCATTAATATTAGTAAAATAATTTAATTAATAGAGAATGAACAGACCGACACATTAATGATTAAGAATATCTTCCTATATATATATATATACACGAAAGAATAATTTGGTAGGTTTTATTATTTCTTCCTATATATATATATATATATATATACACGAAAGAAAAGTATTAAGAATATCTTATTATTATTATATTATATTATCTACATTGTGTTTTCCTTTGCTGTCTTGTAATGTGTGTAGTGTTGGGTTTTCGTACCCCGGCGCCAGATCCAAACACAGCGGAAATAATACAATAAATAGATCTGACCCGAGGACGGACGATCGCGCCTGATTCATGTATTAGCATGCAAATATCATAATATAATGCACGAAAAGAGATTACTGTTAACAACGAAATCAATCTGTATGCTGTGATCCCTCGAGTCCAATCAACCTAACCATATCTTCAAGCACAGCACCAGTGTGATGTCGACTTTTCTCTGAGAGTGTGTATAGAGAGTAAAATCACCTTAACCCTAGAGATGAACATATATTTATAGGAGTTTGAATCATTTATTTGGGCTATGCTTATGAGGGTCCAACGGGCCAACAATTAGCTCATTGACTTGTAGGGCATCTAATGCTAAAAATCTCCCACTTGCCCCAAAAGCCAACACAAAACTGCAAACTCATAATCCCAGTAATTCAATCAAATTGAATAACTTGACGTACTACCAATTACATAATTATGCGACATAAATATATCAAATGTTTTAATTTTAGAACTTTCTATAGATGAAACATTTTCAAATATAGAAACTCCAATAAAGTGAGGAGCTTTCAGAAATTAAATTCATCTCTTCTAAATCACTCAATTTGAGCACTTAACATTTAAGTCTCAATTCTCATCAATAGATCTGCGGCCGGTTGATTGTGACCCAGCGAGGTTCAAGTGTATCATAGCAGTAGGATCACAACCTTTGTGATTTTAGAAGTCAAACAACTTCTTTGGGCTTCCCATGAATGCCACATTGTCAATTAAACTCCTTTAATAGACAATGACAGAAATACAATTTCAGCAACAACCTACCAATCGTGGGTAGCGCCTAGCATCTGCGCTTCACGAAGACCTAGATACAAATGACTAGCGTACGAGAATCTGTCAGCCGTAGTTAGTGTGCAGTACATTCCTTTCACTCAATATGTCCCGATTGAATCAAAGGCATTGGTTGATCGAGACCCTTATGATTTCAATAACTATATATTTGTTCACGTTATATGATTCATTGTGTGCTTATATGAAAAACTCTTTTTTTTCACAAGCACTACCACTCTGTCCAGAGATTCCTTGAATCATATACAGGAAAACACATAGGACATCCTGGTTCATCAAGACCAGTGGTGAATCTCCAACAACAATCATAGGCCTCTAACAACATCACTGAATATCCAAAATAACAACTTTATGACCCACATGTGATCTGTCATTGAATCAAAGTACACAGCTATCTGTCAATACCTCAATGACGCCTTGCGTCATGAGGAGTAATGGTGCACAACTATGACAAGAAATTATATACTCGACAAATGGTAACCACTTATAGAATTTCGAGTAGGGTCGTTCAGTGAACTCATTCCTAATGAGCACCTATTCATGTGTGCCGACTTCCCCAAGCCAACGCCGATGAAACGCGACGCACTACACTAGACACATCATGAATACCAGTCCCTAAAGAGCATATATCAATATCCCATTCTCGAAGGCTCATTGACTAGGAACATTTAGAAATCACAGTCGAGAATGTATTTCATGGTCACCATCATATGCGTAACCACATTCTATGAACTATAGCAATCTCAAGGACTTCATCAATACATCAAGATGCATGGGTAAACAGATGAAGAAGTACGATATATATTAATATTCAAACAAAGATTTGTAATAATAAGATTATAATTACAATCAATCAATTATAGATTTGCTTAATCATGTATGACAACAATATCTTTCACTTTCCCAAAGCCACCACGTGTCTAAAGACCATCTTCCCAAGATGTCTGACAGACACCAATCGTTGTAAAGGCTTTGTCAGTGGATTCGCTATATTTTTCTGTTGAAGCAATTCTCTCGATAATAATGTCGCCTCTTACATCTCTCTCATTAGATGGTATTTTCTCAATATATGTTTGGATCCTGATGAGATCTTGGCTATTCATAATAGCTCAACTGTTGTCACAGTACATAGGGACTGTGTCAACTGTACTAGGAATTACACCCAACTCTTTCATATACAAACTGCCTCTTTGCTGCATCGTATGCTGCAATGTATTCAGCTTTAGTGGTGGAATCCGATGTGCTATCTTGCTTGGAACGTTTCCAAGAGACAACATCATCATTAAGCTTAAATACAAATCCGAACATCGATTTGGTATCATCTACATCCGACTGAAAAACCAGCATCAGCTTACCCTTCAACTTTTATTTATCCACTTACAGATCCAAAAACCATTAACATATCATAAGTTCTTCATAAGTACTTGAGGATTATTTTCACAGTTTTCTAGTGACCTTTATCGGGATCTGTCTGATGTCTGTTCATTACTCTAAGAACATACATCAGGCCAAGTACATAACATAGCATACATTATGCTATTAAAAAATTGAAACATAAGGTATCAATGTCATATTTTCTCTCTCCTCATCAATCTAATGCACATTGACCTCGAGAGATGAACACTATGACAAATTGGGATGTTACATGTTTTCGACTATTCCATGCCAAATTCTTTAGCACAATGTTTATGTACGTAGATTGAGAGAGCTCAAGCATCCTCATAGATCTATCCTTATAGATCTTTATGCCAAGCATATGTGATGCTTCTCTCAAATCTTTCATGGAGAAATTAGTAGTTAATCATGCTTTAATTGATTACTCCAATATCATTCATAATGAGTATGATATCTTCTATTTAAAGCATCACAAATCTAAACGCGCTCCCACTAACCTTTTGTACACACATGTTACTTCCAGATTTTTAACAAAACCTAACATTTTGATAACGTTAACAACCGGATATTCTTGCTTCGGGACGCCTTCTTAGGACTATAAATGGACCTCTGGAGTTTTCAAACATTTTGCTCACTCCCAGAAGTTGTGAACACCTTTGGCTGCTACATTTCTACCTCAATGTCATCATTGAGAAATGTTGTGTTCACCCACTTCATATCATAATATAAAGATATAACTAATAAAATTCAAATAGACCATAACATATAACTGATGAAAAGTTCCTCACAGACAACTCTTTGCCTATGAGAATAACCCCTTCCCATCAGTTAAGCTTTAAAGGTCGCTACCTTCCCATATACTCCAATCTTTCGCTTGTAGATCCATTCGCAGCCAATGTGAACAATTCCCTCAAGAGGATCTACTAAGGTCTCACACCTTAGTGGAGTCTATTTCAAATTTCATAGCATCTCGCCAATATCCCAAAATGATGTCCAACATCATCTCCTTGAAAGTCATAAGATCACATACATGGTCAAAATCATTTTGACTACTTTCTAGGAGTAAATTCAATCTATCAAGAGTTCCTGAAATGCTTTTAGATCTCATTGGTATGTGCAGTTCAAAGTTATGATTGACTCAATTAATTTCAAAGTTTTCACTGTGATTTGTGGTTCTTGAACCCTTTCAAGTTATATTATATTGTCATTCCTTTCTAATAGAAACATTTTCTCTAGAAAGACTGCTCTTGCAAAACAAACACTTTGTCTCCAATTGATAATATAAATTTTCACAAAATAACATAAGATGGATCAACTATCCAACTCATCTCCCACTGGCTGCTTCACATAAGCAGAATAATCTCAAATCTATATTTGGATTATTTTTCAGTCCATATTGTATATGGAGTTTTGGTCACTGTATTGGTATGAATTATATTCAACAAATATGTAACTTTAGAGAGTTACTCATAGAGATCACATTCTCTTTAAGATAACTCAACATCCACTTGCACTAACGTTTAGTGCTCAACATACGTCCATATGAATCAAATTCAATGGACTTTCACCACATGCTACAGATATGTGGGATTTAAGTTATCATTCTTGTTTATATTCTTTGAACATAATCATACTAATCATTCAAGTTCACCAGATTCAATAAAACATGCATTCTTAAAAATGCTGCAAATCACATTCGCAAAATTAAAAGAATATCATTCTCTATCAAAATATGAACAATGTTCGTGATTAAATCTAGAACAAATAAATAATTGCTCAAACCAGTTCCTAACTAGTTCAAGATTTTATATTGAATAAATGTTTCAAACAGCCTTTGCAACAACTCTTGTTACAATGTTAGCCTCAGGTAAGTTTCACCTTCCTAGGGCTCTCTATTTCTTCTCAACATCTACAACTTTTTGCAAAGATGTGAGCACAATTGGTATCACATACCAAAGAAGTAGAAACAATAGAAACATTAATTTTTTATAAAATACACCATTTCCAAAACGCTTCTGGTTTAGGTATTCCTTGCAGTTTTGCGACAGTGACCAGCAGTGAAAACATAGATACCTCTCCTTACTTAGTTGCTACTAAATCCATTTTCGCCTTTTGGGGTTGGAAACCATTTCCCTTCCTCTTCTTTATCATTGAACTCTTCCTACCATTGGCAGAAGATTCGACAAGAAGAACACGTTTCTCCTTTTGAATCAAGGACTCATGAGTTTCCAACATTTTGACTATAAGATCAAATCTACAGCCAGTTAATGAGGTATTATCACATTCATATTTTCCAATTTCTCAACAAGAGATATTTTTCTTACATCATGCTCATAGACCGAAGCCCCATCTTGCATGTGAAATGAAAATAGCTCTTTTGAAATCGCGAGTCTCAGTAATCGCGTCCATTCACCAAACAACATTTGTAGGTGTTGGATAATATCAGCAATGTGAGCGAGTTTCTCATATCTATGTTGAACTCATTGGTGACATTGATGCTATCATATAACACCAAGCCAAGAGATCATCGTCCCACCACTTCTCAAGTGTGGCGATCCCTTCATGAGACGAACCGGGAGACACTTCAACAGGAGGCTCCCACCAAGGTATATAATAACTTTTTAGAAGCAAGCATTATTTTAAAATTAATAGCCAATCGGAATAATTTGGTGGGTAATTTGTTTATATCGAGACTTGATGTAATCGAATTCACGGCAATCACAATATTGAGAATAAACAGAAAATATAAGCAATCCGTTTGAATATGAATTAATTCAAAAACAAGGACTTTGTTATTGAATGCTCCCACTAAATTTTTCGAAATCGTCACCCTCATGACAAATGAACGGAAAATCGTATTTCATTAGTGGGCTTGTAGTCCAACTAGCTCATGATAGCCCCGGGCGAGGGTCCAGCTGACCTCATGATACTAAAGGTAGCTCACAATTGCATCATATGCAACCCCCAAGATGTTCGTCTCGTGATTGGCATAACCCTACGGAGGCAGGCCAATTATGCCTTCTCACGTCAAACTAACCCAGCACACGGATGATAATGTCCGCCAATAAGACCACACGAGGGTGAGCAATCTTAAAGGTTAACAGAACCCTATCCATAATTAAGTGGCATTTAAACACACGGCTTTCCCATGCTTGATGCCCCCCACGAGGGTGAGACAAGACACCTGACAAGAGTAGCGTCTCATGGCTTAACTGTTGATGTAAGATAGGAAGCAACAAACTCCTTTGAGCTCCCATTCACAGTTTGATATTAAGTTTTTGAATCATATTCAAAAGAGGGATTTAATAATTTTAAAATCTCATCATGTGCTTGTTTGTTTGTTTGTCGGATTCATGCAACTATGTTTTATTCATGCAACGTCAATTGTACTAATAAAACGTACGAACAAACATTTATCATACATCACATGCATAATAAAAATAATTATGGACGACTACGGCCTTTTCCTAATTGATCCACGTGAGCCATACGTGGATCACAAGTATGTCTAAGATGATGCAGGTATGCAATGCAATCCTATTACATTTTGTTTCCATCATACAAGTCTTGATTCTTGGTGCTCCGTCTTCAGTCTTGATCTCCCACTAATTCTAAAGATTTTACATTTAAATCGTGCAAACAAGAGAACATGGATACAAATCCGGGGTGGGATACATCATAAAAATAGAGAGAGCAGGCTCGCAGGCCCGATAACAAAAATCACAATTATAACACCTAAATATATTGGTCAAGGCTCGTAATCATCCACCATGAATTCACATCATATGTAATTAAACATTAAACTAAACAATTACATCATATGTTATTGTACTAATCACATCACATGTAATTAGAGCACAATAATTAATTTATTCTATTTTTTCCCATCATTAATGGAAAATAAATTTAACAAATTAAATAAATTATTTTATTTAATTTCTAATTAATTAAAATTCAATAAATTGGTAAAACCTCTATTGTACCTTTTAATCATGATACTAATCGAAAATAAAATTAACAAATTGAATGAAACACTTTCATTCAATTTCCAATTAATTAAATTTTCAACTACTTGGTAAAATCACTATTTTACCTATAAATCATAATAATGATTTGCAAATACAATTAACAAATTAAATGAAACACTTTCATTTAATTTCCAATTATTTGGTAAAATCATTATTTTACCTCAAATCAAAATATTAATTGAAAATAAAATTAACAAACTAAATGAAACACTTTCATTTAATTTCTAATTAATTAAATTTTCAATTACTTGTAAAATCTCCATTTTACATTTAATAAATTAGAAATCATATTTTTAATAAATTAAATTTGTGATTTATTGTTTCAAAAATTAATATCCGGATAAAACATCTAAAATGACCCAAAATAATTTATGGACTCCAAACAATTTGGATCCAAAATTAGAAAATCAATTTCAATCCAAAATTATACTATTTTTGGATTTTTAAAAATAATTTTTTTAAAAAAAATTTCGTAAATCGGATTGTCACTATTCATCATCCGTTAAGATCGAAATTAGGGTTAGGTAGCTTGAGCCGCCGCCTCTAACCAGACCGCGCTCCTCATCTCCGTCGCACCAGCCGCCATGAACATTTCATGCCCGGTGGTTTCGCAAAGGCCGCCGCACGCAAGGTTCACAAAACTGTGCACTGCACGAGAATCTCAGAGGCTCGCTCGATTCCCTGGAGTTTAGTCACGAAGGCCAGAGTTTGACGTGTGAGAAAGCAGCGCATGATGATAGAGATTTCTTCACCAAGTCGCCGCTGAGAGATCCAGGCGAGGCAACCAGTTTCGCGCTGCCGTCTCCGCCTCGGACCGCCATCTTGAGCGCCGGAGAGATGCCAGAACAGTGTCCAAAAACTCATTTTATTCCAATTTTATGTATTTTAGATTCCAAAATATCTGAATTCAAACAAGATTAGTATTTGTGGGAAACAATCTAATAAAATTTACATGAATCAAAGCACAACCTGGCTCTGATACAACTGTTGGGTTCCGTACCCCGGCGCCTAGATCCAAACGCAGCGAAAATAATACAATAAACAGATATGACCCGGGGATGGACAATCGCGCCTGATTCATGTATTAGCATGAAAATATCATAATATAATGCACGAAAAGAGATTACCGTTAACAACGAAATCAATCTGTATGTTGTGATCCCTCGAGCCCAATCAACCTGACCAGATCTTCAAGCAGTGCTAGTGTGATGTCAGTTTTTCTATGAGAGTGTGTATAGAGAGTAAAATCACCTTAACCCTAGAGATGAACATATATTTATAGGAGTTTGGGTCATTTATTTGGGCTATGCTTATGAGGGTCCAACGGGCCAACAATTGGCTCATTGGCTTGTAGGGCATCTATGCTAACATGTAGTTTTTCCTGGGTGTTTGTTAATGTTTTTTGTTGCGTCCTGACTTTTTTTGCTTCACTCCTGGGTGATGGATTGATCTTGTTAGCGGGGTTTTTCGGTTTCGTGCGCCATCTTCTGGAGTTTTTTTATGGTTGAGAGCTTGTGCGATTTTTGTCCTTATCAGTTTTCGTCTCTCGCCTCACGGTTTGTGTACATTCGGTTATTGGAAGGCAATTCCCATTTTTGACTTTCTCCTCGGAAATGGTTTGAGGGGACTCGGTTTAGCTTTGGCGGCCCTTGCTATCTGTTGGTCATATCTTTGTACTTCTATTGTGCAGCGTTGTTCATTTAGTCCTCTTAGTCGCATGTTGCTAGGCGTGTTTTTTTAGTTGGTCGCGGATGGCAGAAGTATCAGTTTGTATCTATGCTTTCATTAATATTATATATATGTCTTTCATGCTAAAAAAAAATAAAGAATAGAACATTGAGCCACACATGGGATCCTATCGGATAATACATTCAATGTTGCTGTAAGTATTTGGAGTATGTGTTAGAAATAATTAACATGAATATTTAATAGTGTATTCAAACATATGAAACACAAAATCTAATATGCAGAAATATAAAATTTCAGGATCGTATTACCTTTATCCATTGATTATCTTTGATCCAGAAGGAACCTGAAATACTGTAGTTGCAGGGGCACTTCTAAACCTTTATCAAAATCCTTTAGATGGTGTCTCTAGATGGTGTCATTGTCATATGGTCATATGCCTACGACTTTTATGTCTAGACTTACCATTATACATACTACATTGTGTCATTTCTACAGTATATTGACTGTCACAATGTATTATAATTGCAAGCACACGTGCGTTTCCAACAAGAAAATTTCTTCTAAGAAACCTTGAAGCCATCCGGCCTCTTCTCCGGTTTTCTCCACTGTAATGAACTTGATTTCATTACGGGTCAAGATATATATATATATATATATATATATATATATATATATATATACACACACATTTGCTTTGAATATTTCCACAATGTTGAGTCCTTTCTAATAGTAAACACATTAACATTTATGGATTTTGAGTCCTTTCATTATAGCGGTTTCCTATTACTTTGCTAACAAGACATTTTCATTTAACAAAACATCGAAGCCCTCCGACTTCTTCTCCGCTTTATCCAGCGCTTTGAATTCTCAATTTTAGTGGATTGAGCATTACACTTTTTTGTTTAGACACAACATCATTATCAATGGTTAAAACATAATCATTTGTGTCAAGATATCCAGTTTGTATCAGGATATCTCGAGTTTCAAATTCTAAGCGTTATAGCTTATAAAATTTGAAACTATAGTAACTTCTCGGTTTTAATTCACAATTCGAATTTTAAGTGTATTTTGCTAGAAAATCCAAGTTCAAGATTTTATTTCTTACAAACTTGAATTTTAAGCGCAAAGCTTACAAATTTGAAACTAGAATTAAACATGAGAATTCGTCTTGGAAACTTCAATTCCAATTTGATATTGATGCATCAACTTTATAATGTCAAAATGTTTCATCAACATTTTCTTTCATAATGGGTGCTACACCGATGAACTATCATTCATCCGAAACCACTCCAAAACTTTTTAACATAGGTTTCCTGCGATAAACCCAAAACATATTGGATCTATCTACATGGATCATAATGCCAATGACGTAAGATGCATCACTCATATCCTTCACATCAAAGTTCTTAGAAACAAAGTGTTTCACATCATATAGAAACCCCTTATCATTGGTTGCAAGTAATATATCATCTACATACAAAACCAAGAAACAAATGTTACTCCCACTAACCTTCTGGTATATACATTGTTCCATTACGTTCTCAACATAACCAAATGAAGAGATAACGTGATGAAACTTTAAATACCACTGACGAGTGGCTTGTTTCAATCCGCATATAGATTCTTAAGCTCACACTGCTAGTATTCAAGCTATCCATTTTTGAATTTATAAGCTCAATACCATCAATGAGCATATGACACTTGAATGTGAAATATATGGACCACTTAAATTTACACTTTAAATGAACACTTAAATTGACACTTAAATGAATGAACACATAAATGAACACTGAATTATTGATAGGCTTAGGGACCCAAACATCTAATATTAAAGAAAATTTTCATTTGTTCCTTTTTAAGCTCGTTTCTTGGGCATTGATTCAACTCAATCTATCACCCTTCATAATGGGTGCTACACCGATGAACTATCATTCATTCGAAACCACTCAAAAACTTTTTTAACATAGGTTTCCTGCGATAAACCCAAAACATATTGGATCTATCTACATGGATCATAATGCCAATGACGTAAGATGCATCACCCATATCCTTCACATCAAAGTTCTTAGAAACAAAGTGTTTCACATCATATAGAAACCCCTTATCATTGGTTGCAAGTAATATATCATCTACATACGAAACCAAGAAACAAATGTTACTCCCACTAACCTTCTGGTATATACATTGTTCCATTACGTTCTCAACATAACCAAATGAAGAGATAACGTGATGAAACTTTAAATACCACTGACGAGTGGCTTGTTTCAATCCGCATATAGATTCTTAAGCTCACAATGCTAGTATTCAAGCTATCCATTTTTGAATTCAACATACAACTTGGACAACAATTAACACATGTTTGTGTTTAGTCAAATTTGATGGTTTTGGTTATGTAAGCAATGACGTATTAATTTTTGTTTTCTTCCGTAATCTCCACCTATAAATACCTACACGTTCTTTATTTTCCAAAAACCATCCAAAAAACACAAATCTTCTCTTTTTCTACCAAAAACAAAAATGTTGAGGGAAAAGTGAGATTGAGTGTTAGAAATTCTTAAGAATATATTATCCTTGGAAGGAATAGGATTAGTGGAGAGAAAGTGAACATTAAAATCATAGTGTTCTGAGTGAAATACTTTGTATTCTCAATTATCTTGTCTTCTTTGTTACCAATAAAGAAGTAAACTCCCTGAGGGTTCTTGACTGGACGTGGCCCAATTTTGGGTGAACCAGAATAAATCTTGTTGTTCATCTTGTTCAATTATTGATTATGTGTTTGTGATATCCGCTGCGTTGTTACCGCAATTATATGTTGATTTCCCTGATACCCCAACAACTGGTATCAGAGTCAGCTTCTCAAATACTATAGGAATTCCCCGTATACTCTGTGGTTATAATTTATTCTGAGCTTCCACATTAGAAAAGGCTTTCTAGACAGTATTAGGGAAGTAATTTCTTTCGTGTTCAGGTTTTAACGATTAATTCGTTGGTAGTATACACAAAAGATGGAGATACGTACAAGCAAGATGATTAGCCTTAATGGTTCTAGTTATCAACTTTGAAAAATAAGATAAAAGATCTCCTGTTTGTCACAAAGATGCACCTACAGGTGTTCAGCGAGACTAAACCAGAAGAGTAACCAGATGCCGAATGGAACTTTGTAGCGATTTATACCAAGTGCATGGTGTCAAGATTTAGTATAGTAGATTTTAAGAAAAGGTTGTCGAACCCACAGGGACTAGAAAATAATTACCAAACTCAACTAGTTTAACTATATTTAGCCTACGATAATTAGTGATGAAAATTATACTAATTTGACTAATAACTCAATATTCAACCCAAACAGCAAAGAAAGAGAATAAGATCAGTAGAGACAATTATCAAGACTTTGGTTCACCCATGTAATCCCCCATAATTTGCCTATTAGTTAAGAAATAGATTCAAACGTTCTAAGGTGACGAGTTCTCCGAATTTATCTAATATACTCTCTCAAGATATATTAAACCTAATATCAAATTGCACTAAGTCACTCTCGTGCACTTATTTAATAACTCAATATTGAATGAACCTTTGTGAAAACTTCTATTTTTCGATTACTAGATATCTATAGCTATCACACATGTATTTGACTTCATCTCTCGATCTCAGTCTGAAATCCACGGCATTAATTACTATATCGTGCACTTATTTAACAA
Organism: Haberlea rhodopensis; assembly: GCA_907163345.1. Classification (NCBI taxonomy): domain Eukaryota; kingdom Viridiplantae; phylum Streptophyta; class Magnoliopsida; order Lamiales; family Gesneriaceae; genus Haberlea; species Haberlea rhodopensis. The sequence continues at coordinate 1,228,371 of CAJQUN010000164.1, forward strand.
CTCAATATTGAATGAACCTTTGTGAAAACTTCTAGCTTTCGATTACTAGATATCTATAGCTATCACAGATGTATTTGACTTCATCTCTCGATCTCAGACTGAAATCCATGACATAAATTGCTATATCGTATTACAATTTTATCTCTCAATCTCAATTGCAATAAATAATCATTCAAATGTAATCACTCCTTCAGAATCATGAATCACAATAAATTATGCACAAAGATATGTAATAATCAATCATAAACCTTAAATTGAATTATGGATAACCCCCTAAGTCTTAAAAACAAACTTAGCCAACAATAGTCATCAAATAATAATGCATAAAATTGCTTTTCAACATTCTAAACATCAAAATCAAATGAAAATATAGAACAAAAGTTAGAAATACGAAAGTAATGATAGGCGTTGTCTCCTTGCGTTGCTCCGTCCCCCGTCTCTTCCAATGCGTCTTTCCCTTCAATGATTTGTGGTGTATGGATGATGGTGGTTGATGGAGAGTGATGGAGGTTGTGGTTGTAGGTTAAATTATGAGCTAAAAATTCCAATTTTCGTCCAAGACAATTCCTTAAATAGTGGTGGAGGAGTTTCATCAAATTTGGAAACAAAATAACCAAGAAGGAAATCAAATCTCGAGTTTATCGGGTCTGGCGATCGTTCGCAAGAAAGTGCCGATCGATCGCCAGAACAATCTTTTATTTTTTACTTTTCAAAATATAAATACAGGCGATCGATCGCCCGAAATTGCCGATCGATTACCAAATGTTTCTGGTCCAAGGCGATCGATCGCCTGAAATTTCCGATCGATCGCAAGTCCTGAATTTCAACTATTTACGCTTTCGTCCTTTCTTCCTCGTTTTTTATCGGTTTGGCAATTTTTCATCATTTTTAGCTTATTTCCTCCACTTTTATGCATTTGGACCTAGATTCCTGAAATATACAAATATATACCAAAACGCGTAATATTGTCCAGGATCGCTACAAAACCCGCCCCTAATCTTATAGCAAATTAAGTGTAAAAATCACACTTATCAATTCCCCCAAACTTAAACTCGAGCAAGAAATAAGATCAAAAAGTCGAGTTCAATATTGAAGATTCAAATAAACCATTTGCAGTCAATCATGTAGGTTAGACATCTTACTTACAGGACAACCAAGAGTCAAGTCAGAAAATTTAACAAGTTGTGTTTTCTCATAGACCAAACAACCTGTCTCCAAATTAGAACATGTGTGTGTGTGCTATTGTCACTTTCAAGTTTCATGCAATTTTCATAGATCAAATCATGTTAGGCAATGAAAATTAGGATTATCTTTGAGCACCCCATAGTCTTATTTTCAAACACTTCTCCACTAATGTAGTCACTCCTTAGACTTGGATCAAAAGGTTTTTTTAAGCTTCAAAAGGTAGGCATAGGTGTTGGCTTCAAAGAAAAGATAGGATAGCACAAAAAAGAGAGTATAATCATGTAATGTTCATAATTTAGCACAAATTTGAGTTTCTCTTCTTTTTCTTTCCTAGCATTGGCCACTTTGGGTCTTAGTTAGATACTTTTTCTCAAGGCTTTTTCTATTCTTTTTTTTTTCTCTCATTCATCAAATTTTTCAACAATAAGCTCATCAAAATATAGCAATTCATGTGCATCTAATGAGATTCATTATACTCCATTAGGGTAAGGATAATTATTCAATTTAGACTCAAACTAGGTGGGTATAATGAGTTGCCAAAAAAAATATTGAATGGGGCTAATAGTATGTTAAAAATACATCATTCTTTTTCAATTAGACTCAAAAGTGGACACTAGGGATTGATGTATACATGGTAAGCTTGAAATGCTCAAAACGGTCCAAGAATCGCCTAGATCATCTCCTAATAAAGTTCATGACTATAAAATTTCGCCTTGAAGTGTCATCATCAAATTGTTTCTAAGATGCTCAAAAAAATTCATCAGTGCACAAAGATTTCAACTACTCCAAATACAATTCACAAGATTATGACTCAAATGTGCTTAAAATATTCCTCATCTTTGACATGCTAACTCAAAACAATATATTCACAAACAAGTCTTACAATCATCAAAACTCAAGTTGACATGCATAGTGAGATTAATATCCTCATGGAATAGAGACAACTACTATGATTCATTCTTTCTCACTAATTGAACTCATTTTCAAGAATTTTTTTTTGTTGGTGCTCAAAGAACGATACAATCTCAAAGTAAAAACATGACATAGTCATCCCAAACTTAATTCATGCATTGTCCTCATTGTAATGGGCATGGAAAATAAGACAAATCTTTGACAACGACCGTCAGTGATCGTCAACCAATTCCTCGTCAGCTAGTGTGGCATATTGTTGGAACACATGACAACGCATGGAGTCTCTCACCAAAATCAAAAGCAAAAACAAAAACAAACCAAAGCAAACCAAAAACAAAGCTAAGGGATAAGAAAAAGTTCTTGATTTATAGTCCCAAACTGGACTTTTTACCATGTAAGCTCAAGTACCGCAAGGGCCAGTGGGGGATGATTTTCCGTCATCCTTGTGGTAGTGTCGTAAAAACTTCTCTTTCACCATGAACAACGCCAATTGGTCTTCTCTTAAATTGATAGTGTTGCATGGTAGAACATTGACAGCTTTGAAAGGTCCAGCCCATGGTGAGTCTGACTTCCATGGAAATAGTCGCATTTTAGCTCTATTCATTAGAACCAAGTCACCCTCACCGATTTTTCCTCCTATTTGATGGCCATACGATGTGACCATCATTTTCTTCTCTTTCATCGATACCTACATCACATTAACAGACAATGGATCAATGACATTGATATTAAAACATCGGTACTCAGTGAGTGTAGTGTTCAAAGCTTTGAACATATCAAAAATAATTTGATCCCCCTACTTTAGGATCAACTTCCCTTCTTGGACATCGATTAATGCCTTCCGGTTGCTAGGAACGGTCTTCCTAGAAACAATGGCATGTTCGCATCTTCCTTTATGACCAACACTATAAAATCCACCGGAATGGTGAATTTGTCGACTTTGAGTGGTACATCCTCAACTATTCCTTGAGGGTATTTGATGGACTTGTCCGCCATCTACAGTGACACATTGATTGGTTTGAGCTCTCATAAGCCCAGCTTCCTGTAAATAGACAAATGCATTAAATTGACACGTGTACCCAAATCACATAAAGATTTCTTAGAAGACATAGAACTGATTTTGCAAGGTATATTGAAACTCCCTCGATCCTTTAACTTTGGAGGTGAATCGTTTTGAATGATAGCAGAACACTCCTCAGTTAAGTTTATCGTCTCATGCTCTCCCAATTTCCATTTTTTTGACAGTATCTCCTTCAAAAACTTAGAATAGTTCGACATTTGCTGGATAGCGTCAATGTAAGGCATATCAATGTGGAGATTCTTAATCAAATCCATAAACTTAGCAAATTTAGCATCTAGCTCTCTTATATTCGGCGGGGAATGGGAGTGTGATATCTACCTTAGCAGGTGTGATGGGTGTAGTGGTCTTAGTAGACTTACCTTTGTCGCGTGTTTGATCCTCTTCTTGCTTGATGTCCTCCTTGCCCTTATGCTCAACATGTGCATCCTTCTTCTCAGCGACCTCCTTTCCGCTCCTCAAGGTGATGGCATGGACTTGCTCCCTAGTGTTCTTTTTCGTGTCACTAGATAGTGATCCTTGTGTTCGTCCGGCTAGGATTGTTGCTAACTGTCCCACTTGGACTTCCAAATTCTTTATCGATGCCTCGTGATTGTTCATCCTTGTTTCAGCCGATGATATGAACTTGGTTAATAGCTCCTCCATGCATGGCTTTGGTGCATACCCCGATGGTGGTTGGGGATAGTTCCTCGGCCCCGTATTGTATGTATTTGGATAGGGGTAGTTGGACGGCGGTTGGTTCCCTACAATATTAGCACTCTCAACAGTTTGAACAAAGGGATTACCTGCTTGGCATTTAGTGCTTGGATGTCCTCCTTGGCAAAGTTCGCACGTTACGGCTTGAACTTGCATTGCATGCATGCTCAAGCTGTCAATTTTTTTGTTCAGTGCTTCCACCTGGGTAGCTAGGGCAATGACTTCACTCACTTCATGCATTCCATCTTGCTTCTTCGGCATGTTCCTTTCGGACTGCCATTGACAATTATTAGCCACCATCTCCTACAACAGTGTATAAGCCTCATCGAGCGTCTTTCTCATCCCAGTACCTCTTGATGCTGCATCAATCATAGAACGGTTTTCGGAAAATAAACCGTTATAAAAAGTTTGTACTTGCACCCAGATAGGGAGGCCATGATGTTGGCATCTCCGCAGTAAATCCTTACAACACTCCAAAGCCTCGAACAGTGTCTCTGGGTCGCGTTGGGCAAAAGTTGTGACATCATTACGCATCTTGGCCATCTTGGATGGTGGGAAGTATTTTGATATAAAAGCTTGCACCTTTCCATCCCACGTAGTGATAGAACCTGCAGGCAAAGATTGCAGCCAAGATTTAGCTTTATCACGTAAAGAGAATGAGAATAAGCGTAACATATGCGTCGTCAGTAACACCATTGTGCTTGAAGGTATCACAAATCTCCAAGAAGTTGGAGATGTGGGCATTTGGATCATTAGTAGCCGCACCCCCAAACTGGACCGAGTGTTAGATCATCTGTATGATAGAAGGCTTGATCTCGAAATTTTTAGCCTGGATGCTCGGTCTGGTGATACTAGATAGTGATCCATGGAATGAAGGATGGGCATAGTCCAAGTGCTCGTCTATTAGGCACCTCTTCGTTCCGTCTTTCATCTCTTCCACCTCCTCCTTCATTGTTTTCAGCCATTGCTCGAACTTCTCTTAGTCTCCCAAGAAGAGTTCTTTCAATTTCAGGGTCAAAAGGCATAAGTGTCCGTTGTTCACTCCTTAGCATGCACTAGGGGGTAATAACCTGCAAAAATCCAAAAAGAAAAGAGTAGAAGAGTAGAGAAAAAAACAAATAAAAAAAATGGCTAAACTACAGTCAACTTCGTCTGATATTTCTTAAACTATTCCCCGACAACGGAGCCAAAAACTCGATCACTAGTTATTTTAAAAAAATATTTCCCAATATAGAGATTTATACCGCAAGTGCACGGTGTCAAGTTCTAGTATAGTATATTTTAAGAAAAGGTTGTCGAACCCATAGGGACTAGAAAATAATTACCAAACTCAACTAGTTTAACTTTAGCCTACGATAATTAGTGATGGAAATTATACTAATTTGACTAATAACTCAATATTCAACCCAAACAAGCAAAGAATGAGAATAAGATCAGTGGAGACAATTATCAAGACTTAGGTTCACCCATGTAATCCCCCATAATTCGCCTATTAGTTAAGATATAGATTCAAATGTTCTAAGGTAACGAGTTCTCCGAATTTATCTAATATACTCTCTCAAGATATATTAAACCTAATACCAAATTGCACTAAGTCACTCTCATGCGCTTATTTAACAACTCAATATTGAATGAATCTCTGTGAAAATTTCTATCTTTCGATTACTAGATATCTACAGCTATCACATATGTCTTTGACTTCATCTCTCGATCTCAGTCTGAAATCCAATGCATAAATTACTATATCGTATTACAATTTTATCTCTCGATCTCAACTTCAATAAATAATCATTCAAAGGTGACCACTCCTTCAAAAGCATGAATCACAATAAATTATGCACAAAGATATGTAAGAATAAATAAAAAACCTTAAATTGAATTATGGGTTCATACAAAGGATCCCCTAAGTCTTGACAACATACTTAGCCAACAATAGTAATCAAATAATAATGCATACAATTGTTTTTCAACATTCTAAACATCAAAATCTAATGAAAATATAGAACAAGAAGTTAGAAATACGAAAGTAACGATAGGCGTTGACTCCTTGCGTTGCTCCGTTGTCCCGTCTCTTCGATTTCGTCTTCCCCTTCAATGATTTGTGGTGTATGGATGATGGTGGTTGATGAGAGTGATGGAGGTTGTTGTTGTAGGTTAAATTATGAGCTAAAAAGTCCAATTTTCGTCCAAGACAATTCCTTAAATAGTGGTGGAGGAGTTTCATCAAATTTTGATACGAAATAACCAAGAAGGAATCAAATCTCGAGTTTATCGGGTCTGGCGATTGATAGAAAGAAAGTGCCGATTGATCGCCAAAACAATCTTTTTTTTTATTTTTCAAAATATGAACACATACGATCGATCGCCAGGAATTGCCGTTCGATCGCCAAATGTTTCTGATCCAAGGTGATCGATCGCGTGAAATTTCCGATCGATCGTGAGTCCCGAATTTCAACTATTTGCACTTTCGTCCTTTCTTCATCGTTTTTTCCGGGTTTGGTCCTTTTTCATTATTTGTAGCTTATTTCCTCCACTTTTATGCATTTGGACCTAGATACCCGAAATATACAAATATATACCAAAATGCATAATATTGTCCAGGAATCACTACAAAACCGCCCCTAATCTTATATCAAATTAAGTGTAAAAATCACACTTATCAGCACGTCTGCTGGTTCATCCGACAATTTGTCGATGGCAAAGTGTATAATCACATCTGTAACGAGACTCATGCTTGTACACTTTGGATAAAGTTGGAGACACTATATGCCTCCAAAAGTGGCAACAACAAACTCTTCTACCTGAACAAGATAGCTCAGGTTCGTTACAAAAAAGGAACTCCTGTAGCAGATCACTTGAACGATATTCAAGGAGTCGTGCAACAGTTATCAAGTATGGGCATAAAGCTTGATGATGAGGTGATTGCCCTGATTGTGCTAGCTTCATTACCATAGTCTTGGGAGACTCTGAAGATATCACTCACAAATACAGCCCCAGGGGAGTCGTGAGTGTGGACTTCATCAAGAGCAGCATCTTGAATGAAGACATGAGGCAGAGATCCCAGGGTGCTTCTACATCACAGTCAGATGTCTTGGCCACTGCGTCAAGGGGTAGAAGTAAGAACAAGGGAAGCACATATCAGAAACCAAGGAGAGGCAAATCCTCGGGAGATATGCCAATGTAAGGTGTCATCAATGTGGCGAAAAAGGACATTTAAAGAAATATTGCCGAGAACTGAAAGGCAAAGGCAAGCATGAACCCAGTGATGAGCAAACAAATGCCATTGACGAGTTCAACGTAGTTCACGAGCAAGAGCAAGAGTCTGTAAATTATGGAGACTCAAGGAACCAGTTGGGTGATCGATAGTGGAGCAACAATCCATGTCATCATGGGGAAGGCTTCTTATCCTATACACCCGGAGCTTTGGGGTGGTGAGGATGGGTAATGAAGGACTATCCAAAATTGTCGGTAAAAGAGATGTGATCTTGACTACCGTGGTGGGCTTGACACTGGTCTTGAAAGACGTCAGGCATGTACCTGACATGCGCTTGAGTTTAATTTCAGTGGAAAGACTGGATGAGTAAGGTTCACCTTCCATAAAGGAGTATGCAAGATTCTCAGATGTTCACTTGTGGCAGTGAAGGGATTTAAGATGTCAAAGTTGTACGTAGTACAAGGAAAGTCTTCTGAGAGCATGAATTATGCAGCACAAGAAAAGGACTCAACAGAGTTGTGGCACCGATGTCTTGGCCACATAAGTGAAAATATTCTTAAACACCCTTTGAGTAAGCAAGTTTTGCCCGATAAAGTAAGTTCATATGAAACACTGTACAAAATGCTTGGCTGGAAAACATAATAGAATATCATTCAAAGGTCCACCTCCTAGCAGAGCCGGGAAAATTTTAGATCTGGTGCACTCGGATCTATGTGGACATTGCCAATATCACTTGCCTAACTTTCATTGATGATCATTCTTGGAAAATTTGAGTGTGGACACTCAAAACCAAGGACCAAGTAGTGGAAACATTCAACAAGTTTCTAAACTTGGTTGAACGACAAACATGCATAAAACTTAAATGTATTCGAACAGATAATGGAGGAGAAAGCATTTGATCCTTTGAAGAGATATGTAAAAAGAGCGGAATCCGACATCAAATGGCTCTGCCAAAAATACCACAGTTCAAGGATTAACTGAAAGGATGAACAAAACCATGGCAGAAAGAGTCAGGAGTATGCTATCACATGCAAAACTGTCTGAGGACTTGTAGGGTGAGACCGTGGTTGCAGCAACATATGTGCTGAACCGTTCACCATGTGTTCCTCTCAATTATGATGTTCCGGAGCAGGTGTGGCAAGGAAAGGAAGTTTCCTATGATCCTTTGCGGGTATTTGGATGTGTTGCTTATATTCATATTCCAAAAAATGAAATACAAAAGTTGGATTCCAAAACAAGAAAGTGCACATTTATAGACTATGGCGATATCAACTCGGCTACAAGTTTTATAATATAGATCTCAAAAAGCCTATAAAAAGTCGTGATGTTGTATTTCAGGAGAATGAATTCTTGGAGAATGCTAAAGAGGAGAATTGTGGATCTGAAGAAAATATTGAATGGTGGCCTTCAACGGTAAATCAATAACCGGATGAAGATGAATAAGTGCATAACAATCATGAGGAAGTTCCACATGATGATGATGTCTGTGTTCACAGTGAACCACTAGCAGAAGGTTCTCATACCACACGTTCTGGAAGAGTAGTGCGACCTTCAACCATATATTCCCCGAATGAATATATTCTGTTAACTGACAGGGGAGAGCCAGATAGCTTCGATGAAGCTATGACCGATGAACACAGGGATACGTTGATGGAGGCCATGCAAGATGAAGTACAATCCTTGCATGCTAATGATACATTTGAGCTAGTGAAGTTGCTGAAAGGCAAGAAAGCTTTGAAAAATAAGTGGGTGTTCAGGTTGAAGCAAGAAGAGCGCAATAGTCAACCAAGATTCAAAGCTAGGATCATCGTCAAAGGTTTCAGAAGGAGTCGACTTTGACGAGATTTTCTCACATGTGGTGAAGATGACATCCATCCGGATTGTGCTGGGGTTAGCAGCAGAGCTCGATCTGGAGGTAGAACAAATGGATGTCAAGACTGCATTCCTTCATGGAGATTTGGAGGAGGAAATTTACATGGAGCAAACGGAGGGTTCAGGGAGAAGGGGAAAAATGACCTTGTGTACAGACTAAAGAAGAGTATGTACTGTCTCAAACAAGCACCAAGACAATGGTATAAGAAGTTTGAATCTATAATAACTAAATAGAGATTCATGAAGACTACTGCAGACCATTGTGTGTTTGTCAGAAAAACCTCTGATGATGATTTGATGGTGCTTCTGCTCTATGTAGATGATATGTTGATTGTTGGCAAAGATTCTTCTGAAATCAAAGGCCTAAAGAAGCAACTAAGCAAGACATTTGCAATGAAGGACTTGGGGCCAGCAAACAGAATTCTTGGCATGGAAATCCGGTAAGACAGGTATGCCAAAAAGACCTGGTTGTCGCAGGGAAATTATATTGAGATAGTACTCAAATATTCAACATGGACCAGGCAAAAGCGGTTGGATGTCCTCTTGCCAACCACTTCAAGTTGAATTCACATCAAAGTTCTTCTACGGAGGATGAAGAAGAAGAGATGGGAGATGTTCCATATGCTTCAGCAGTTGTAAGTCTGATGTATGCCATGGTATGCACTCGGCCAGGTTTAGCTCACTCCGTAGGTGTAGTGAGTAGATTCCTTTCAAAAACAGGAAAGGAGTATTGGGCTGCAGTAAAATAGGATATCAAAGATATCTAAGGGGTACCTCGAAACACATATTGAGTTTTGGAAGATCCAGACTTGAGCTATGGTCACGCTTATCGTGTACGCCCAAATTAACCATTCTCAGTTAACAGCAAATAAATGATGTAGTGTGAGTAGTGATAGATCTCACGGGGAAGTGAGTATTTTTATGCTAACAAGAATCAAAATAGGGGGATTTGTGATTGTGAATTCTCTAAAATTATCTAGGATGAAAGATTTAAATCAAAGGGGAATTAATCAATTAAGGAGATATCTTGGTTTCCGTCGATTCTACCATTTGAATTCATTCATTCATTCATCGATTTCCTCATAGATTTAATTTTATATATGAATATGTGAAGATTTAGCTCCTATCTCACCTTAATTTTAGTTAAATCGAAAACAACACTTTTAACCCTTATCGATTAATCAACCTTAACAACATCATTAATGATTTAATCTAATGATAGCATGCGAACAAGTGAGATTGGTGAGGCTAAACAATATAAACATCAGTTATATTTAATATAGTCACAAGTTTTCCTTAGGAATTAAACAACCTCAACAACATGGAATTATCAATAATAGTTGCTTCACAAATTCGATTAATCAAACAATTACGGATTTGATATCAAACTTAGCATTAGATTAAATGAAAAATTATTAGGCTGCTGATAAGTGTCATTTTTACACTTATATTTGCATATATTTCTTGCGATTTATATAGTGATTCTTGGACGATTTTACGCTTTTGGTTGTGTTTTGATATATTTCCAGGAATCCAGTAAAAGTGTAAGAAACACTTGAAAAACCCCATTTTATGGACTGGAAGGTGGAGCTGGGACAACAAGTCAAGACACTTGAAAAGAAGTTCAAAAAGAGTGAGTTGATGAAATTGATGTAGGCGATCGATCGCCCTAAACCAAGAGATCGATCACTACCAGTCAGTGAGGGGAGGAAAAATTCATGTGTGAAGGTGATCGATCGCCATATTGAAGAGATTGATCGCATTGGGGCATAAGGTTTAGGCGATCGATCGCCACTCAAGAAGAGATCGATCGATCGCCACTCAAGGAGCGACAGAGTCCTGCACGAAAACAATTACCTTTTTAAGAGATTTGCTATATTTTGATATCAGATTTGGTGGACTCGTTTTGATCAATATAAAAGGGAGTTTTTGCATCAAAAATAGAGTTCTTTTACCTTTGAATAATACCCTATACTTGGGAGAAGCCACCACCTACAAGAGAGATTCAAAGCAACACAGCTAGAGAGGAAATATCTGATCGACGCACGGATTCAACATCGAGTGTTTTTGCATATTTTTTAACTTTGTTTTAGTTTTGATTTTACAATGGTTATTATGTTGTTAGATGTGATAAAACATTGTTTTCCTGTTATAATGCTAGGCCAAGTTTGTTATCGAGACGAGGGGGTCTTGTGTATGAACCCACAATTTTACTTCTTGTTTTTGATTGAGTTTTTGTTATCTTTGTGTTTGTGTTATATATTTAATGCTTTTAAGGAGTAGCTACCATTTGAATCATGTTAGTTTTCAATTGAGATCGAGAGATAAAATTGTAATACGGAACATATAAAACAAACTGCGGATTTCAAACCAAGATCGAGAGGTGACGTCAAATACATGAGTGATAACTATAGATATTTAGTAATCGAAGGCTAAGGGTTTTCATAGAGCATATGTAACATTTATTTGTTAAATAAGTGAACGAGAGTTACTTACTGCAAATTAGTGTTAGGTTTAATATAGCTCGAGAGAGTGTATTAGATATAATCGAAAAACTTGTCACCTTAGATGCATTAATTATAATTAGAAATAGTAGATGAATTGTGGGGGATTATTCAAGTGAACTGAAGTCTCGATATTTATCTCTATTGTTTACTATCTTATTTCTTTGTGGGTGGTTGATTCCTGAAGTTGAGTAAATTAGTAAATCTTTCAAAACAATTTCGTAGGTTAAATATAGTATGCTAATGAAATTTGGTAATTACTACTAGCCCTGTGGGTACGACAATCCTTACTTTTATATCATTATACTAAAACTTGATACCATGCACTTGAGGTATAATCGTGCTACACTGGCAATAATTGTTTCAATAAATAGCGATCAAGTTTTTGGCTCTGTTGCCGGGGACTACTTTAAAGTAATATCAGACGATATTAGTTGACTGTAGTGTAGCCATTTTTTTTTACTTTTGTTTCGAATTTTTAGTTTTCTTCTCTACTACTCTACTACTGACATCTCTTCTGTTGGATTTTTTTTCAGGTTATTACTCCCTAGTGCATGCTAAGGAGTGAACGACCGACACTTGAGCCTTTTGACCCTGAAATTGAAAGAACTCTTTTTAGGAGACTAAGAGAAGTTCGAGCAATGGCTGAAAACAATGAAGGAGGTGGTGGAAGAGATGAAAGACGGAACGAAGAGGTGACTAATAGACGATCACTAATGGACTATGCTCATCCTTCGTTCCATGGATCATTGTCTAGTATCACTAGACCGAGCATACAGGCGAACAACTTCGAAATCAAGCATGCAATCATACGAATGATACAGCACTTGTTGCAATTTGGAGGATTACCTACAGATTATCCTAATGTTCATACTCCAACTTCTTGGAGATCTGCGATACCTTCAAACACAATGGCGTCACTGACGACGCCATCAGGTTACGACTATTCCTTTTCTCTTTAAATAATAGCTAAATCTTGGTTGCATTCATTGCCTACAACTTGGGATGGGATGGTGCAAGCTTTCTTGTCAAAACACTTCACACCATCAAAGACTGCTAAGATGTGAAATGATATCACTACATTTGCGCAACATGATCCTGAAACACTATACTGAGGAGATGCCCACATCATGTCCTTCCTGTCTGGCTGCAGGTACAAACTTTTTATAACGGTTTATTTTCTGATAACTGTTCTATGATTGATGCAGCATCAGGAGGTACTGTTATGAGAAAGACACCTGAACTATCACTATATATATCCGACGGCATGAACCATCGGCATAGAATTAGCGAAATGAACCATAACTATATACATCCGGCGGCATGAACCGCCATATCACATTCTTGTTATAACAGTGTATTTTAGTGTACCTCGCTTGTCATGACCATGATAAGTGTGATTTTTACACTTAATTTGATATGTGATTAGGGGTGTTTTTGTAGTGATACCTAGAAAATATTACACGTTTTGGTATATATTTGTATATGTCAGGAATCTTGGTCCAAATGCATAAAACTGGATGAAATGGGCTTAAAAATGCTGAAAAAGGACCAAACTGAGAAAATCTGGAAAAGGAGGGACCAAATCGCAAGATTGGAGATTTGAGGTCCAAGATCGATCGGCAATGATGAAGATCGATCGCCAGATTTCCGCGATCGATCGCCAGATTTCCGCGATCGATCGGCAAATGACGAAGATCGATCGCGGATTTGTTTAATTTGGGTATCACGTCCAGTAGAGATTGAAGATCGATCGCGAGGTGACGAAGATCGATCGCCAAACCCTGAAAAATCGAGATTTTGTTTCCTACTTGGTGATTTTGTGTCCAAACTTTGCAAAACTCCTCCACACTATTTATAGAAGATTTTCAGACGTTTTGGGTGACTTTTGCCAACTTTTACACAGACCTAGCAGCCACTCCTCCATCCAAAGCAAGACCACAAATCATTGAAGAGCAAGAGCAACGCAAGGAATGAAAGAACGGAGCGACGCACGGAGCGACATCCTCGTTATCTTAGTATTTCTGAACTTAATATATTTTTATTTCAGATTGTGATGTTAAATTTGTTTAAAGACATGTTTTTGCATTATAATTTGATTATGGTTGTTGGCTAAGATATTTGTCAAGACATAGGGGATCCCATGTTTGAACCCTTGAGTTAATTAATGGTTTTGATTTAATTTCTATGATCTTTGCGCATAATTTATGTTTTTAATGCTTGTAAAAGATTAGCTACCTTTTGCATGATATTGGTAATCGTAATTGAATTGACCATAGGAGATTACGATACGACGTAGTAAATTAGGCCGTGGGTTTTAGGTTGAGACGGACCAAGTAAAATCTAGCACACGTGTGATAGCAATAGATTTACCAAAATCGAAGGCTAGTAGTTTTCACAAAGCATTTTTCGGTATTAATCATTCAATAAAGACACGGGAGTGATTTATTGTAGATTAGTGCTAGACTTGTTATAACCGGACCAAGGTATAACGAATGAAATAGGAAAACTCGTCACCCTAGAACATAGAACATTGAATCTTAATTAATAGACAACTTTTGGGGGATTACATGGGTGAACCGACGTCTTGATAATTCGTTTATAAATTCTCTTCAATTATCCATCACTGCTGTTGAGGTTAATTTTTGTGCTTAAGTCAATTTAGTTTAATAATCATTCCATAATCGTAGGTTAAATATAGTAATTCTAATCGAACGTGGTAATTACTACTAGTCCCTGTGGGTTCGACAACCTGTTCTTCATTTACTATACTAAAACTTGACAACCGTGCACTTGCGGTATAAAATCGCTACATTGGAATTAATTGTTTAAAAAAAGAGCGATCAAGTTTTTGGCGCCGTTGCCGGGGACTAGTTTAAGTAATATCATATGAGATTAGTTGACTATACTTTAGCCATATTTTTTATTTTTACTTTTATTACGTTTTATACGATTTCACCACTGTTGTTCCTTCGTTGTGTTGAATTTTTCAAGGAGTTGTCTTTGTAGTGCATGCTACGAAGTGACAGACCTATATCAGAGCCACTTGACTTAGAGATTGAGCAAACTTGCAGAAGACTTCGGAAAGAAACTAGAGAGATGGCTGAGAATAATCTTGGGAATGGTGAACAACACAATGATGAAGTGCCAATTACAAGGTCCATGATGGACTATGCACAACCATCTTTTCAAGGCACCATGTCTAGCATCACTAGACCAAGGATTCAGGCTAATAACTTCGAGATCAAGCCTGCCATAATTCAGATGATTCAACATTCTGTGCAATTCGGAGGATCGCATACTGATGATCCTAATGCTCATATCTCCAACTTTTTGGAGATATGCGACACATTCAAGCGCAATGGCGTCACTGACGACGCCATCAGGTTACGACTCTTTCCCTTTTCTTTAAACGATAAAGCTAAGAGCTGGTTGAATTCATTGCCTGCAGGGTCGATCAATACTTGGGAGGGGATGGCTCAATCATTCCTATCAAAATACTTTCCCCCTTCCAAGACAGCTAAGATGCACAATGATATCACCACATTCGTGCAACATGATCCGGAGACTCTATATGAAGCTTGGGAGCGCTTCAAGGATATACTTCGAAGATGCCCACATCATGGCCTTCCGATTTGGCTTCAGGTACAAACATTTTACAATGGTTTATATTCTGCTAATAGATCCATGATTGATGCAGCAGCAGGAGGTACCATTATGAGAAAGTCACCTGAGGAAGCTTTCATACTCTTGGAGGAGATGGCATCCAACAGTTACCAGTGGCTGTACGAAAGGAATGTGCCCAAAAGACCGATTGGGGTGCACAAAGTTGATGAGGTAACAGCAATAAAAGCAGAATTGGAGGCGTTGAATAAGAAAATGGATGGGTTGACCATGACAGCGATGCAAGCTCAAGTGGTCATATGTGACTTGTGTGGAGGAAACCATCAGAGCACGGAATGCCAGGCAGGTAATCCTTTTGTGCAAAATACTGAAAATGCTAACTTTGTAGGAAACAAGCCACAACAGGGTAATTCTTACTCCAACAACTATAACCAACCATGGCGGAATCATCCAAACTTCTCTTGGTCCGACCAAAAGAATGTTTTGAACCCTCAACCGCAACCGGGTTACCAACCAAAGCCGAGCATGGAGGAATTACTTGTCAAGTTTATATCATCTACTGAGACAATGATGAGTAACCAAGATGCATCTATCAAGAATTTGGAAACTCAAGTCGGACAATTGGCAACCATCTTGGCCGGAAGAGCACAAGGAACCCTACCGAGTGACACCGAGAAAAATCCAAGGGAGCAAGCCAATGCCGTGACCTTGAGGAGTGGAAAAGAACTGGGTGATGAGAAGGAGACTGAAAAGATTGCAATTAAACAAGATGAGTAAGGAGCAACCACGCAACAAGGGTAAGTCCACTAGAGACACTACACCTATCACACCACAAGAAAAGGTACACATTCCTCTCCCATTCCCTGCAGCAGTTAATAGGGCAAAGGTTGATTCAAACTTTGCCAAATTTTAGACATGCTTAAGAATTTGCATATAGATATACCGTTTATTGATGCCTTACGAGAAATGCCAAATTATGCTAAATTCTTAAAGAAGATGTTGTCTAAGAAGCAGAAATTGGGAGAGCACGAGACTGTCTTTTTGACTGAGGAATGTAGTGCTATTGTGCAAAAGAAATCGGCCACCAAGTTAAAAGATCCAGGGAGTTTCTCTATTCCTTGCACTGTTGGGCCTATTTCTTCTATTAAATCATTATGTGATTTGGGTGCTAGTGTGAATTTGATGCCTTTGTCTATTTTTCAGAGACTTGGATTAGGAGAGCCGAAGCCCACGAGGGTAGTGTTGCAAATGGCAGACAAGTCTATCACCTACCCACTAGGAATTATTGAAGATGTGCCAGTAAAGATAGATCAATTCACCTTCCCAGTGGATTTCCTAGTGCTGGATATGGAGGAGGATGTGAGAATGCCATTGATCCTGGGACGCCCATTCTTGGCTACTGGAAGAGCCATCATTGATGTTGAAGAAGGGAAGTTGATCCTCCGTGTAGGAGAGGATCGTGTTACATTCAATATGTTCAAATCTTCAACACACGCACACAACGAGCATGATTATCTAAAAGTTAACATGATTGACACTTCGCTTGTTGATGTGGTGCAAGGTACTAATGAGGTGAACGTGGAGTCTGAGCTAGAGCCTAAGGAAGGCAAGAGCCATGACATGGTCAAGTCAAAAAAGGCTAAGAAGCTCAAGGAGAAAAGGACATTCATGAAGGGAGAGACAGTGCAGTTGCATAAAGCGCCACCACCTCGCATTTTCCAAAGCAAGCGAAGGGCGTCATGGGTTGGACCATTCATGGTAACCACCGTCTATGCTCATGGAGCAATTAAGGTAAGTGATCCTATTCTAGGCACTTACGTGGTAAATGATCAGCGGTTAAGGCACTGCAACGTGGATGACACTAATCCACATACTCCGAACCGTTAGAGCGATGTTGGTAATAAGTCCAGCTTGGGACTATAAATCAAGAACTTTTTCCTATCCCTTTGCTTTGCTTTTAGTTTATTTTGGTTGCTTTTGTTTTTATTTTTGATTTTGGCGAGACTCCATACGTGCTGTGATCTATCCAACATTATACCCCATGAGCTGATGAGGAATTGGACAACGATCACTGACGGTCGTTGTCAAAGGTAAATGTTTTGTCTCATTTTCCATGCCTAGTATATTGAGGACAATGCATGAATTAAGTTTGGGGGAGTGCATTACTGTGTCATGCTTCTTATTTGGAAATTGATCGTTTCTGGAGCACCAACAAAAATTTTCTTGAAAATGAGTTCAACTAGTAAGATAAGAATAAATCATAGTAGTGGTCTCTATTCAATGATGATATTAGTCTCACTTTGCATGTCAACTTGAGTTTTGATGATTGTAAGACTTGTTTGTTAATATCTTGTTTTAAGTAGCATGTCTAAGATTGGGAATACATTGAGCACATTTGAGTCACAATCTTGTGAATTGCATTTGGAGTAGTGAAAATTTTTGTGAACTTGATGAATTGTTTTTGAGCATCTTAGAGTACCTTAGAAACTATTTGATGATGACACTTTGAGGCGAAATTTTATAGTCATAAACTCGACATGGAAATGATTTAGGCGATCTTTGGACCGTTTGAGCCTTTCAAGCTTACCATGATAAACATCAATCCCTAGTATCCAATTTTGAGCTTTATTGAAAAAGAATGGAGTATGTTGAACATACTATTAGCCCCCATTCAACATTCTTGGGCAACTCATTATACCCACCTTTATGAGCTTAAATTGAAAAGAATTATCCTTACCCAAAGGGAGTATAATGATTCTCATTGGATGCACATGAATTGCTACATTTGGATGAGCTTATTATTGAAAAAAAAATTGATGAATGAGAAAAGAAAAAGATAGATAAAGCCTTGAGAAAAAGTGATTAAATAAGACCCAGAGTGGCCAAGGCTAAAAGAAAAAGAAGAGAAGCTCATTTTTTTGTGCTAGAACTATGAACATTACATGCTTATACTCTATTCTTTGTGCTATCCTATCTTTTCTTTGAAGCCAACACCTAGGCCTAACACTACAATCTTAAAAAGATCTATTGATCCAAGTCTAGTGAGTGACTACATTAGTGGAGAAGCTGTTTGAAAATAGGACTAAGGGGTGCTCAACGATAATCTTACTTTTCATTGACTAGCATGATTTGATCTATGAAACTTGAAAGTGACAATAGCACACACGCACGTTCTGAGTTGGCGACGTGTTGCTTGATCTAAGAGAAAAACAACTTGTTAAACTTTCTGATTGATTCTTGTTCGTCTGTAAGTGAGATGTCTGAGTTACATGATTGACTGCGAAGTGGTTTACTTGAATCTTTAATATTGAACTCTACTGTTTGATTTTATTTCTTGCTCGAGACGATCAAGCTTAAGTTTGGGGGAGTTGATAAGTGTGATTTTTACACTTAATTTGATATATGATTAGGGGTGTTTTTGTAGTGATTCCTAGAAAATATTACACGTTTTGGTATATATTTGTATATGTCAGGAATCTAGGTCCAAATGCATAAAACTGGATGAAATGGGCTTAAAAATGCTGAAAAAAGGACCAAACTGAGCAAATCTGGAAAAGGAGGGACCAAATCGCAAGATTGGAGATTTGAGGTCCAAGATCGATCGCCAGATTTCCACGATCGATCGGCAAATGACGAAGATCGATCGTGGATTTGTTTAATTTGGGTATCACGTCCAGTAGAGATTGAAGATCGATCGCGAGGTGACGAAGATCGATCGCCAAACCCTGAAAAATCGAGATTTTGTTTCCTACTTGGTGATTTTGTGTCCAAACTTTGCAAAACTCCTCCACACTATTTATAGAAGATTTTCAGAAGTTTTGGGTGACTTTTGCCAACTTTTACACAGACCTAGCAGCCACTCCTCCATCCAAAGCAAGACCACAAATCATTGAAGAGCAAGAGCAACGCAAGGAACGAAAGAACGGAGCGACGCACGGAGCGACATCCTCGTTATCTTAGTATTTCTGAACTTAATATATTTTTATTTCAGATTGTGATGTTAAATTTGTTTAAAGACATGTTTTTGCATTATAATTTGATTATGGTTGTTGGCTAAGATATTTGTCAAGACATAGGGGATCCCATGTTTGAACCCTTGAGTTAATTAACGGTTTTGATTTAATTTCTATGATCTTTGCGCATAATTTATGTTTTTAATGCTTGTAAAAGATTAGCTAGCTTTTGCATGATATTGGTAATCGTAATTGAATTGACCATAGGAGATTACGATACGACGTAGTAAATTAGGCCGTGGGTTTTAGGTTGAGACGGACCAAGTAAAATCTAGCACACGTGTGATAGCAATATATTTACCAAAATCGAAGGCTAGTAGTTTTCACAAAGCATTTTTCGGTATTAATCATTCAATAAAGACACGGGAGTGATTTATTGTAGATTAGTGCTAGACTTGTTATAACCGGACCAAGGTATAACGAATGAAATAGGAAAACTCGTCACCCTAGAACATAGAACATTGAATCTTAATTAATAGGCAACTTTTGGGGGATTACATGGGTGAACCGACGTCTTGATAATTCGTTTATAAATTCTCTTCAATTATCCATCACTGCTGTTGAGGTTAATTTTTGTGCTTAAGTCAATTTAGTTTAATAATCATTCCATAATCGTAGGTTAAATATAGTAATTCTAATCGAACGTGGTAATTACTACTAGTCCCTGTGGGTTCGACAACCTGTTCTTCATTTACTATACTAAAACATGACAACCGTGCACTTGCGGTATAAAATCGCTACATTGGAATTAACTGTTTAAAAAAAGAGCGATCAGACCACGACACTAATACCCCTCGCTTCGACATATCAGCGGCATCGAATAACCTCGCTTTAGTGCGACATGCGGCATTTACCATCGCTTCAACATTTTAGCGGCAAATATTCTTCCCTCTCTACGATATGACAGCGACAAGTATTCTATCATCGCTTCAAATGACAGCGGCAAAGCATTAAAATCATCACTCGAATATAACAACGATACCTCGCTTTCGCGTAACAGCGGTATTCCGTATCACAATACGCATCGCTATGTGCGGCAAAATATTTTATGTCACGTCTTGTTATAACAGTGTATTTTAATGCACCTCGCTTGTCATGACCGTGGCATTAATACCCCTCGCTTTCATGTAACAGCGGCAAGTATTCTATCATTGCTTCAAATGACTGCGGCAAAGCATTAAAATCATCACTCGAATAACGATTCATGATGTGCACCAAACATCCAATATATATCTACAACCACAATGGTTAGCAATAACACATTCCATTTCCAATCCCATATCGTAAACGCACATAAGCAAAATAGTTGTGTCACACAACACTAACTACCATCATGCATATATATGTGCTACCCATTTCAATCAACATGTTCCTAGGCCTCAGCAGCCCCAAAGAGCAAATCACTACTCTGATACCACTAATGTAAGTATCCCATGCCCTTAACCCGCTATTAGTGTATTAACCCATGTATTTAGTGCATACTACCATGCAATCAGGGGGAAACCCACATGCAACCATAGCATAATATACCAATAATAAAATTTCTTGCATTATCCCACACAATGTCCAATTTTCCCCAATACAAATGCCACTTACATAGCATGCACCCTAAAATACACTAACATGATCTCGATTCATTTTGCAATTCCTTTAATTAATTGCATGCAACACATGAAGGAAAATAGAAAGGCCCTTGCCCTTTTATACAAACCATATACACATATAATAGTGCTCATATACGAGCATCTAATGAGTGAATGCGTATTAAATGTATAAAGTACCCTACTCAATACCGGCACTGGTACCTCGATCCTGGAAGTATCTCCAATTCATAGCTTGATCTCAACACCGGAGCTACCGTTGTACATGTTCCACCTGCCCCAACAGAGACAGCCCCCGCTCGGGGTGAGTATATCAATCCATCATCTCAATAACAGCAATATCACAATTTATAATTTACAGAACATAAAGCTGTAAACGTAAAAGATACTCCCTGTATAGTATCTTAACCACATAGAATTCCACGTGTTGTTCATATTCTCACAATAACCAAACCATCAATTCCCAAAAACAGTTAATCATTACATTGATTAACTACACCCATTCTTACCATGCCAATTTCATAATTAAGTATGAATAAATCATTCAACTAATGATTATAGATAACACATGTATCTATGCCATGATTCCAACTTTCTATCATATCATATTTCATCGCTTGCTCAATAGCGGCGGCATTCCATATCCTCGCACGCTCAACAGCGGTGGCCTCATAACCGATGTTCGCTCCATAGCTACAACATCTCAACCGTTGCTCGCTCCATAGCGGCACCATATAATTTGCAATACTTACCAATTTATTGCATTAACAGTGTATCATGCATTTCACGATTGCAATAATATAAAAGACTATGCTCGTACGTCATACGTACCTTTATAATTCCGTAGTCCGAATCAAACCTTGCCTTTGTCCCGTGACCCGATGAATTATGCGCTAAACACATTAATAATTCACAATTAATCATAAGCATGCAACCACGTGCCCAAGCACGTTCACGGCCTCCAATTATATCGTCAATCCATGATGATTAACCATTATAAAAGACCTCGAGCGAAGCATGCTTCGATTCCATAACATCAACACAAAATATACCATAAAACAGGGCATCTCGATCGATCGGCCAGAAATGCTCGATCGATCGAGAGCTCTAGAAAGTTGGTGCCCGAAAATCTTCCTTGATCGATCGATCGAGCAGCCATCTAGATCGATCAACCGACCATCTCGATCGATCGGCAACTGTGCTCGATCGATCGAGCCATACTGGTCATCGTCTTCCATTTTTAAAAATTACGCGCGATCGATTGAGCCCTATTGTCGATCGATCGGTGAGCCCTGCAACAGCCCAAAAATGGCGTTTTCAAGTTTAAAACCCCCAGATAAACAAACCCAACACCCATTATACCAATAATCCTTCACCAAGTCACCATAAAAAAACTCGTTAAACACCACAATCCAAAATCTATAAAATTCCAAAAACTCATACACATCCCAAACCTTAACCAAAGAGCACAATACTACTATCAACTCGAAGATAAATGCTAGGAGAAGAACAATACCTAATTATCTTCGAGAAATCCGGCTCCCAAGCCTAGCCGCCAACGATTTTCCTCCAAAGAGAAAAGAAGGGTTTGGGGGGGGGGGGGGTGGTGGGGGGGGGGATTGGCGTAAAAGAGGGGGGAGAGAGAGAGAGGGAACAATGACTGAACACCGAGTCTACTTGGTATATATATAGTACCAAGCTCCAAAATCCCAAGTCCTCCACAAATACATCATGACTCATTAAAAATCATCTATGTTCAATAATTGCCTCTCAATCCCAATTTCCATTACCAGCACCAACACAAAGCACCCTAGATACCATCAAACACCCAATTCCAAGGTTTAACACCACAATGAGAATACAATCTCAACCTTTGGATCCAACGACCCCAAATACTGGATTTAAAATCCTCGGGAGTCCCAACACCATAATTTAATTCATAATTGCCACAATTAAAATTCATTAAGGATCATTACCACACCGGGATTTACACCATTAATTCCCGGGCATCACACAAGGCTAGAAAAAGAAGAAGAGAAGCTCAATATGTGCTAAAAAAAATGAACTTTAGTAAGTTATACTCTCTTCTTTGCGGTTATCCTTTTTCTTTTTTGAAAACCGTACACCAAAAGGCCTAACATTTTAAGCTTGAAAAAAGACATTTTGATCCAAGTCTAAGAATTAATTACATTAGTGGACAAGTGCTTGAAATTAGGTATATGGGATGCTCGATGATAATCTCGATTGTTGTTGATTAACACTGTTTGATCTATGAAGATTGTATGATACTTGTGATTGACACATACGTTCCGAGTTTGAGGCTGTTACTTGATTTAAAAGAGAAAACACTTCATGTTCAACGGATGGAAGGACTCTTTTTGTGGTATGAGTATGATTCCTGAGATAGACATATGAGCATGAAATAATCCATGTCACTTATCATTTGTGAGTTCACTATTTTTAATTCTATTCTTGCTCGAGGACGATCAAGAGCTAAGTTTGGGGGAGTTGATAAGTGTCATTTTTAAACTTACATTTGCATATATTTCTTGCGATTTTTATAGTGATTCTTGGACGATTTTACGCTTTTGATTGTGTTTTGATATATTTTCAGGAATCCAGTAAAAGTGCAAGAAACACTTGAAAACCCCATTTTATGGACTGGAAGGTGAAGCTGTGACAAGACAAGTCAAGACATTTGAAAAGAAGTTGAAAAATAGTGAGTTGATGAAATTGATCCAGGCGATTGATCGCCCTAAACCAAGAGATCGCTCGCTACCAGTCAGTGAGGCGAGGAAAAATTCATGCGAGAAGGCATCGATCACCATATTGAAGAGACCGATCGCATCAGGGCAAAAGGTTTAGGTGATCAATCGCCACTCAAGAAGAGATCGATCGCCCTAGAGATAAAATTTAAGTGATCAATCGCCACTCGAAGGGCGATCGATCGCTACAGAGTCCTGCACGAAAAAAAATTGCCTTTTTAAGAGATTTGCTATATTTTGCACCAGATTTGGTGGGCTCATTTTGATCACTATAAAAGGGAGTTTTTGCATCAAAAATAGGTTCTTTTACCTCTGAATAATACCCTACACTTGGGAGAAGCCACCACCTATAAGAGAGATTCAAAACAACGCAGCTAGAGAGGGAATATCGGATCGACGCACGGATTCAACATCGAGTGTGTATGTGTATTTCTGAACTTTGTTTTAGTTTTATTTTCGATTTTACAATGTTTATTATGTTGTTAGATGTAATAAAATATTGTTTTTCCGTTATAATGTTAGGCTAAGTTTTTTATCGAGATGAGGGGATCTTGTGTATGAAACCACAATTTTAATTCTAGTTTTTGATTGAGTTTTTGTTATCTGTATTTGTGTTATGTTTTTAATGCTTTTAAGGGAGTAGCTACCCTTTGAATGATGATAGTTTACAATTGAGATCGAGAGATAAAATTGGAATACAGAACAGATAACACAAACAGTGGATTTCAGACCGAGATCGAGAAATGACGTCAAATATATGAGTGCATAGAGCGTATGCAACATTGATTTGTTAAATAAGTGAACGAGAGTTACTTACTGCAAATTAGTGTTAGGTTTAATATAGGTCGAGAAAATGTATTAGATATAATCGGAAAACTTGTCACCTTAGATGCATTAATTGTAATTAGAACTAGTAGATGAATTGTGGGGGATTATTCAAGTGAACCGAAGTCTCGATATTTATCACTACTGTTTACTATCTTATTTCTTTGCGGGGTGATTGATTCCTGAAGTTGAGTAAATTAGTAAGTCTTTCAAAACAATTTCGTAGGTTAAATATAGTATGCTACATAAATTTGGTAATTACTACTAGTCCCTGTGAGTACGACAATCATTACTTTTATATCATTATACTAAAAATCGACACCGTGCACTTGCCGTATAATCGCGCTACGCTGGAAATAATTGTTTAAATAAATAGCGATCAGTTGCTAGTCTAACAACCAAACAACACAATCATGTCAAGAAAAACTTATGATACTCAATAAAAATCACTAATTCAAAACAATAATCTCATGAATGAAATAAACTCCAGGGTTTTGTCTCCCTCAACCAAGAATTAGAGTTTAGCTACTCACAACTAAATTAAAAACAATCAAAACTAATCTAGAAAGCATTAAACAAATGCTAAAGAAGAAGTTACTAAAAGATTGCACGATTCCGGCTCGTCAATTCCGTTTTCGTGCTTGAATCCTCCAAGTGGTTCTTCAAAAGTTGAGAGAGAAAATATATTCTAGGTCTAAATTCTCCATTATGGAGGCCAATTTTTGAGTTTTAGGGCTAGAGAAGCTTGTAGGATGTGTTAGAATCTTAAAAAATATGGTAAAAATCAAGTTTCCTTGTATTTCCCGGAATCTGCTGGCGATCGATCGCGGATGGCTGATGATCGATCGCCAGCATGTACTATTTTTATTTTTCAAAATTTGTCTCTCGATGATCGATCACGAATGTGTGGCGATTGATCTCTAGCCTTTCCTGTTTCAACCAGTGTCTCTTGGCGATCGATCGTGGAATGCCGACCGATCGACGAGGCTTAATTTTTGTTGTTTTCTCTATGCTCGTCACGGGGCTTGTATGATGATCAATCGCGGTCATTTATCCTCTTTTATGCATTCTCTTGGTCTACTTTGATTCCTTGTCAACTTCAATGCATTTCTTGATCTTTACTTGCCTTTGTTAGCTCGATTTCTTTGATTCAACCTACATTTACACAAATATACGATTAGGTAGCATATCAATTTATCCATCAAAACATGCCAAATCGTAGACAGTTAAGCACAATAGATGTGTATATTTTTAGTCATATAAAGCTGGTAGGACTACACAGATGCGGACATGGCCGGTGATGTTGATTCTCGAAGGTCAACATCAGGGTACATGATAATATTTGCAAGGGTGGCTGTGTCATGGCAGTCAAAATTGCAAAAGTGTGTAGCACTGTGAACCACTGAAGCGGAGTTTATTGCATCAACTGAGGCATGTAAGGAGTTGCTGTGGTTGAAATGGTTTTTAGGGGAATTAACTTTTGTGCAAGATCAATGCAAGTTGTTCTGTGACAGTCAGAGTGAAATCCATCTTAGGAAGAATCCTTCAGTGTATTCAAGATCAAAACATGTTGATGTTCGTTATCATTTGATTCGAGATGTATTGGAGAATAAATTGTTAAAGCTCGAGAAGATCCACACAGATAGAAATGGATCTGATATGATGACCAAGACATTGCCAAAATAGAAGTTGGAATATTGTAGAGTTGTTGCAGGTTTGGTCGAATTCACAAAATGAGCTTGAGGGGGAGAATTGCTAGTATTCAAGCCATCCATTTTTGAATTCAACACACAACTTGGACAGCAATTAACACATGTTTGTGTGTAGTCAAATTTGATGGTTTTCATTATGTAAGCAATGAGGTATTAATTTTTGTTTTCTTCCGTAATCTCCACCTATAAATATACCACCCATTCTTCATTCCAGAACCATCCCAAAAACACATATCTTTTCTTTTTCTACAAATAAATTGTTGAGGTAAGATTGAGTGTTAGAATTTCTTAAGGAGATATTATCCTTGGAAGGAATAGGATTAGTGGAGAGAAAGTGAGCATTAAAATCAGAGTGTTCTGAGTGAAATACTTTGTATTCTCAATTCTAGTCTTCTTTGTTATCAGTAAAGAAGTAATCTTCTCGAGGGTTTTTGAGTGGACGTAGCTCAATTTGGGGTGAACCACTATAAATCTTGGTGTTCATCTTGTTCAATTGTTGATTATATGCTTGTGATATCCGCTGCGTTGTTATCTCAATTATATGTTGATTTTCCTGGTACCCCAACATACACAGCAAATGCTTACCATCACTAAAGGAGAATCCTTCAGGTTGTTTCATATAAACCTCTTCCTCTAGATCACCATTGAGGAATGTTGTTTTCACATCCTGGTGTAAATCCATATCAAAATAGGCTATTAATGTCAAAACTACACGGAGAGAATCTTTCTTAGATACATGAAAACATTTCTTTGTATAATCAATTACATCCTTTTTGAGTGAATCCTTTGGCAACGAGTCCGGCCTTATATTGATCATTGTTGCCTACTGAGTCTTTCTTTGTTTTCAAGACACATCTACATCCAATGGTTTTTACACCACCAGCCAACTGAACCAACTCCTAGACTCCATTATGTGCCATTGAATCGTCTCATCAGTCATGACATTGTACGACAATTTGGATTCCTTACCTTCCATCGCTTGCGAAAATGTCTTATGATCAATCTAGTTATCGTTTTTGAGTTCACTATCTTCACATGTCATTTCAGATAAATTAACAGGTTGAATAACTACAATAAAAATCCAAAGTACATGCTTATATCACATTTTCGAAGAAAATAACCAAATGACATGTTTTACCATTGTAAACCATGCAATAACAATAATCTCTGACATAGAAATTACACGTTGGCTAAATTTCTAATTCAAACAGATTCGTACAAATTTATGATAAAACCATTCAATTATCCGACATTCTTAATACACGTGGCAAATTAAGAAAATAATTCAATATCTTATCCTAATTAATTATGTTTAATATAAAAATTTGCAAGTGTGATAAATTCTATTATATCAAATATAATTAATTACAAGTAAAGTGTCAGTTTCGGATTTTAAAGATGACAAAACAGATCAGACCGACCAACCATGACAAAAGCAGATCAAGCTGATATGGTCTATCGCTAAAATCAGAACGGATCGATAAACATCAGCCTGACCAGATCGAAGCATCAGATCGATCTCAACAATAATCAGATCAGAGTAGACAAGGTTGAATAAGCTTTGTTCTTCAGTCCGAATCATTAACAACTATTTATTGAAGCATTTAATGTTGCAATTAATGCCGAAAAAGACCAAGGACTGAAGATTATCGTAAAAGGTAAGAAGACAAAGAAGAGCTTACCTGACAGTCGCCGAAAGCATGAACCAGAATGGCAAGTGCCTAAAAGAATAAGACTGTAGCTTATTCAGAGTTTGAGCAGAGTCAAGAGTTGCACAGAAAATGAAATAATGTCGTTGGTACAATCAACTATATAAGGATGCAACTAAAGAGCTCAAAGAGACTGGCTGATCGATCAAGCAACGAAAAGAAAAGAAAAACAGCACAAGCCAACAACTTCAGATATTCTTGAGCAGAACCACTTTCAGAAGATATTCATTTTATCAGTCTGCTCAAAAGTTTTCATAAGCACAGCATATTGTAATATTTGATCATCATAGGATCATTGTGTGCATAGACAAGATCAGTCTGTCTTGTGTATTCTTTACTAAGATAGAGAAGTGAGAATCATTTGTAACTGTCATACAGTGTGTGTCTGAACAGATCGAGAGACTAGGAGTTTCACTCTGGTAGTGAGGTAAATCCAGCTGAATCGGGTTTGTACAACAGGATTGTATAAATCAAATTCTTCTAGTGAAATCCTTCCTTAATTGGAAAAGGGGAGACATAGAAGGATTACACCACCTTCGAACTTCCAGAAACACATTCTGTCTTTTATTATTCTACACTACGTTATACTCTCAAAGCCATCGAGCCGTTCTTACTAGTCTAGAACAGACCGTTCCGTACTAAAATATTCAGTCGTCTGTTCTGCAGAAAGTTGATTAAGAAATAGATTTCACTCACTAACCCGAGAGAAATCATAAAGGATTAATTTTAAAGGAGTGTTCATTCACCCCCCCCCCCCCCCCCCTCTAAACACTCCGGACCGATCCTAACAAGTGGTATCAGAGTCAGGTTGTCTTAGTCATCAAAGATACTTGGACTGATGGCATCATTCAACAAGATTCCTATGTTCTCAAAAGAATACTATGATGATTGGAGAATCAGAATGCAAGCTCATCTGGCAGCACATGATGACGAAATGGGGTTCGTCATCACTGATGGACCAATGAAAATTCTGAAAGTCAATACAGCAGCCGCCATTACTGGTGGTGAACCCCAAATGGTCGAAAAGGACAGATCCCTCTGGACGAATGAAGAAAGAAAGAAAGCAAATCTAGACAACGTAGCCAAAGACATCTTGTTCAAGATGTTGGACAAGAATATGTTAGGTAAAATCAAAATGTGCTCAACTGCTAAAGAAATTTGGGAGAAGATAGCACAGCTATGTGAAGGAAACGACCAGACTAAGGAAAACAAGCT
Source organism: Haberlea rhodopensis (assembly GCA_907163345.1). Lineage (NCBI taxonomy): Eukaryota > Viridiplantae > Streptophyta > Magnoliopsida > Lamiales > Gesneriaceae > Haberlea > Haberlea rhodopensis. Next base: position 1,257,296 of record CAJQUN010000164.1, read on the forward strand.
GACTGTTGCTCTACAAAAATTTGAGAGCATAAAAATGAAGATTGGAGAAACTCTAAACGAGTTTGATGAAAGAGTTACTGGTATTATCAATGAACTAAATGGTCTGGGCAATGAATACTCTAACAGAGAGATTGCTCTGAAAGTAATGAGAGCATTGCCAAAAGAGTGGGATGTCAAGACTATTGCAATGAGGGAGTCTAAAGATCTGCACAAAGTTGAACTTCATGATCTGTTCACAGATCTTAAGGCGTATGAGTTCGAACTGATCACCAGAGGTGAAGCAGAGCCATTCATCTCTCAACCAAATAAAGCACTGGCAGCCATTCCAGACCAGACCACCCCCTCAACAGATCGATCTATCGAACAGATAAGTAATGATGCTATGTCATTATTTATCAAGGAATTTGGTAAATTCATGTCTAAGAACAAAAGGAATTTTAAACCTTCTCATCACTATAAATCTAGATAAGACGATGCTGTTAATGATCAGGCTTGCTACAATTGTGGTAAGACCGGACACTTTATTGCAGATTGCACCAGACCAAAGAAAGATGTACGAAAAGATAGGCATCGTGATGACAAGAAAAAGAAGCACTACAAAGATCATAAAAATCATCATGGGAAGTCCCAAAAGGTTCTGGTAGCGGAAGAAGGCAACATCAAGTGGGCTCAGACTGACTCAGAATCAGAAAGCTCCGAATATTCATCCAGTGAAAGCAAAGAGGATATTCAATGTCTAATGGCAGACGAAGAAATGAGTCAAACGGACGAGGTATTCGATCTTGACTCAAATGAATTCACACGTGAAGAGCTTATGTCCGCACTGCAAGACATTGCTAATGATTATAGAATATTAGCTGAATCTTTTGAGAAAACTAAAGCTAAAGCCAATGATCAAATAGATGAGCATATCAAACCAAGCTGCTCTGAGCTAGGTGAGTGCAATAATCTATAGATCGAGCTGAACAAGCTGAAAATCTCTTACGATCAGCTCCATGAAGAAAACAAGAGAATTAGCACACAAAATGCTAAGCTTTCTCATATTTTCAAAACATGGACAAAATCAAGAGCATCACTGGAAGAATTGCAAGAGGTACAAAGAAATGTTGGTGACATCACCGGCATAGGCTTTGATATCAATGATTGCACCAAAGATGAATCTGAATCTTTGCTGGTAAAGAACAAAATCAAACAGATGACATTTGTTAGATCCAGCACGGTATATGAAACCGAAGTGCCTACAATTCAAACGGGAGTCTCCTTCGGGGATCAAGGTTTGAGAAAAGGAATTGGATATGTTAACCAAGCCAAAGAAAAGGCACCAGCAAGCTTTGTGTCTATCAGGCCAAACCTAAAGGTGCAAGATCTAAAGCAAGGAAGACCATCCAACTACTTTAACTCAAAACCAGTTCAACGAAGATATAGATTACCTCATAAGAATCAAAGGTTTCCATATCGCACACATTATCACACACAACATCGAAACAGATCAGCTCACATCACACCAGACACACACAAGCCATTAAAGTTGATTCAGGTGTGGGTTCCCAAAGGGCTAATCCGTTCTGGACCCAAGTAGGATTGGGTACCAACGGTAATTATGCTTGATGGCAGGTACTGAAGAAACAAGCGTCGGACTGGTACTTAGACAGTGGGTGTTCTCGTCACATGACAGGAAACATCGAGCTGCTGTCTGAAGTCACAGAATGTACTGGACCAAAGATTATCTTCAGAGATAATTCAAAGGGTAAGACCGTGGGCAAGGGTAAGATTGTCCATGGTAATATTACTATCAATGATATGCTATTAGTTGAAAATCTATGCTACAATCTGATTAGTATAAGTCAACTATGTGATAATGGTTATGCTGTAGAATTTCACAAACACACTTGCACTGTTAAAACGTCAGACGGTATGACTATGCTTGTAGGAGTCAGAAATGGAAATACATATAAGATTAACTGGAACTTTGCCCAACCTGATGATCCTACTTGCTTCATCGCGAATAATGATAATAAACACTGGCTATGGCATAAACGCTTGAATCATCTCAACTTTAAGACTATCTCTAGCCTGTGTAAACATGATTTAGTTGTCGGTCTGCCCAAGATCGATTTTGCCAAGGATAAGATCTGTGAAGCTTGCCAAATGGGCAAACAGATCAGATCATCCTTCAAACACAAGAATACCAAATCCTCCTCACGCTGCTTAGAACTATTACATATGGACTTGTTTGGTCCTATACCAATAACAAGTTTAGGGGGAATGCGGTATACTCTTGTTGTTATTGATGATTACTCACGTTTTACATGGACTATATTTTTTAGCAGTAAAGATCAGACCGGTCCGAAGTTGATCAAGCTGCTGAAACGCACTCAGAATGAGAAATCATCAAGCATAGATAGGATTCGAAGTGACAAAGGCACTGAATTTTCAAATCAGAATCTTGAATCCTTTCTAGAAGATCAAGGAATTAAGCATGAATTCTCAGCTGCTCGAACTCCTCAACAAAATGGAGTTGCAGAACGAAGGAACAGAACGCTTAAGGAGGCAGTAAGGACAATGCTTGCAGATTCTGGTATTTCTCAAAAGTTCTGGGCAGAAGCTGTAAATACTGCATGCTACACTCAAAATCGATCTATGATTAATAAGAAGTTAAATCTAACTCCATATGAAGTATAGACAGGTAACAGACCGTATATTTCTCACTTTCATGTATTTGGTTGCAAATGTTTCAGTTCACAATAATGGTAAGAATCATCTTACAGCATTCGAAGCTAAATCAGATAATGGAATATTCTTAGGATATTCATCCAATAGTAAAGCATTTTGTATCTTCAATAATCGAACCTTGACTGTAGAAGAATCAATTCATGTAGTGTTTGATGAATCTTTATGTATTGAGGGTAACAAGGAATCAATTCAAAATCAGATGGAAAATATCCATCTCGAAGCTAACAGTGATGATGAGATTGTAGCTAATAGGTCAAGAGATAATCCACCGAAACCTGAAGTACCAGATAGACCGGATCAAGGCACTGAAGTTCTTCAAGATCGAGCAAATCCGGAGGTTCTAAACTCTAATGTTAAAGCAGATGCTGATAATGTTGATACTACCAATCCGTCTGGACCAGATAATCCAGAATCAAGCTATCAATGGACAAAGAGGCATCCACCTGATCTAGTAATCAGAAGTCCTTCTGGACCCATAAGAACCAGAGGACAGATGTTGGATGAATTCACTCACGCCGCTTTTATATCTAATCTGAAACCCAAAAAGATTGATGAAGCTTTGACTGATTACAACTGGATAAAAGCCATGCAAAAAGAGATTAATCAATTTGAACAAAATCAAGTCTGGAGTCTAACCCCCAGGCCAAGTGGGCTGCCTGTTATTGGAACCAGATGGGTTTTCAGAAACAAGCTAGACAGCAGATGGAGTTGTGGTTAGAAACAATGCCAGACTGGTGGCACAAGGCTTCCGACAAGAAGAAGGAATTGACTTCGATGAATCTTTTGCACCAGTCGTTAGACTTGAAGCAATCCGAATATTTCTTGCTTATGCTGCTTTTAAAGACTTCAAAGTATATCAAATGGACGTAAAGAGTGCTTTTTCTTAATGGTAAGCTTCAGGAGGAAGTCTACATTGAGCAACCTCCTGGATTTCAGAACCACTCATTTCCAGATCATGTATATCTACTGAATAAAGCCATATATTGTGAGACCCTGTTATCTAATCAGCAATATAAGGTGCCATTAAGAGAACTAATCATTCATAATCAGAGTAATAGGTCGTGTTGATATCCTGAGCTTATAGAGATTACAATACCAAAAGAATTTCAAAAGGGATTAGTTACATCTCTTAGTAACAGCGTATAAGACTATAGTTCTACTACACTCCTTGTAGAAACTTATACAAAATGAAAATCTGTTCTGCTAATCCTGTAGCACTCCTTAAAGCTCAACAGTGTCAACCCCGACCCTTGTTCTCTGTATTAAATGCACCTACAAAGACAACCCCCAACACATGAGCACATCATAATTCATATTCAACATAATATGAATGTAAAGCATAATGCATAATCATAGATATAAAAAACTTCATGTATTTCCAATGCATTTAAAACGCCTATTGGTTGTCCCTGTACCATAACTCATAATCAAATCATTGTATGAAATTATGGCTTCTTTAAATAAATGTCATGACATAACTTCACTTCTTAAATCTTAAATCTTTCTTAGTCAGTTTATCATCAGTGTATTTTAATGCTTCTTACTTCTTAACTTCATAATGAGCGGTACCATCTTCCCCGCTTCATTATTTCATAACAAGCGGTACATTCTTCCCCGCTAGCGGTACCTTCTTCCCCGCTCTTCATACTAGCGGTACCTTCTTCCCCGCTTAGTATGGTATACCCCTGCCTCCATGTGCAAGCCTTGCTCCACATTTTTAGCGGTATAAGCGTAAGCATTAAAATCATCACTGGGATAACCCTGACTCGTGGAATACACACTCTTTATTCCACAATATAAACATGCAACAACAATGCATATCAACATGTATAATACTCTTAATACACAACTTTGCATCTATCGTGTGTCAAATAGACAAACATAAAATACATGTTACCGTTGGGATGCCCGTACGTCGCTTACGTACCTTTCCAAAATATGGTGTATTGCAGGACTCTAACCCCTGCGTTGTGTAGCTACCTGTGATGGCTCTACACAAGTGTACAACACAATATTAGATGTCTCATTACGATCCAATATCAAAAACTAAGCAAAATATGACAATTTACATTTTTCAACTTTCTGTGACCTTCGATCGATGGCACCTCAAGCTCGATCGATCGAGAAAACACTTAATTCGATGCCCAAGTTCTGTCTCACTCGATCGATCGAAATGGCATCGCCGATCGATCGAGAACCTTCAGCGATCGATCGAGAAATCTTCCGATCGATCGAACCCCTTCTTTAAAATATTCTGCCCCGCTTGATCGATCGAGAAGGGAATTCGATCGATCGTGCTACCCTGTAAAAACTGCGATTTCCAGAATTCTCGAGCACCCATATTCATACCATTAAATCTAGCATATATGGCACACCTCATGCTTGAACAAACATGCTAAGAGTTACTGGGTACTACCATGAATGTAATCATATCAAAGTTATACCCAACCTTAAAACCCACATGCATTAAAATCGCTCAACTTTATCCTTACTCAATCAAACTTTCAGAAAAAACAGGGACTCACCCTACCCAAATTTTCGAACACTACATTTTACATGCTTAAATCCTTCACATAACATATGAAACATGCTCAAGGAAAAATACTGGGAGTTTCATAACAACACCATGTAAGCACTTAAATCGAAGGTTTAAAGAAACCTAAGCTAGCATGCCATTTTTTACACCAACAAAAGCATGAACTTAAGCAAACTTTAAACCAAAACAAGACATGGTTTCTCACCCTCTTTTGCTCCAATTTTTGGAAGGTTTCCAAGCAATGAAAATGGAAGATCTCCTCTCTATTTTGCTTAGCAGCTGCTGGAAGGTATTTGGGATAGAAAGGGGCGAGATTGGAGTGGAGGAGATGGGTTGAATTATGAGGACAAGTGTGCTGTAAAGTCAGCTGTGGCAGGCATGGGTTGGGGGGGGGGGGGGGTGGTTGGGTGTTGGGTGGTGTGATGTGTTATGTTTTGGTCCCGGTATTTAGCATGATGTATTAAAATATCCTCAAATGATATTTTATAGTATTTACTCATAAAATACTCCAATTTCCCAATTAAACATGCTACACCAAAACAATAAACACCCATCCCAAATAATTATGCAATCCCCCAAATTCCCAACATATATCACATGCAACCTAAAATAAATTTCCCCAATATAATTAATTCAACCCAACGAATTAACACCAAAATCCTCATATTAACATAATTAATGATTAAATCACATAATCATTTCGGGGATATCACAATACTCCTCTACTTATAAGATTTCGTCCACGAAATCAGCATGCACTTACCCAAGATAAAACAAAACATAAATCACATACCAGAAAACAGTTCTGGATAGTGCTGCACCATGTGTCGCTCCGTCTACCACGTGACCTCCTCGACACCCCTACGATCCCACTGAACTTTGACAATAGGAATAACTTTGTTTCTCAGTCTGCGATCTGCCCGATCCAGAATCATGATAGACCGCTCCACATAGGAAACATCAGACTCTATCTGAACCTCAGAAGGTTGCAACACATGAGAGGGATCTGGCTCGTACTTCCGCAACATAGATACATGAAACACATCATGTATACCAGACAGAGAGGGCGGTAAAGCTAACCGGTAAGCCAGAGTACCAACACGCTGCAAGATCTCGTACGGCCCCACATATCTCAGGGATAACTTCCCCCGCATACCAAACCGTACCACACCCCTGAAAGGTGAGATCTTCAGAAAGACTCTGTCACCCAACTGAAACTCCAACGGTCTTCGCCGATGATTCGCATACGCTGCCTGCCTGTCCTGAGCTTGCCTTCATCTTTCTCCTAATCACTTTCACTTTTTCTTCCATTTCCTGGACCAACTCTGGTCCTCCGACCGATTTACGGTCTACATCACCCCAACACAAAAGCGACCTACAACGCCTGCCATATAGGGCTTCAAATGGAGCCATCTGTATACTAGCCTGGTAACTGTTATTATAAGAAAATTCTACCAGGGCTACTGAGTCCTGCCAGAAGTATCGAACTCCAACACACAAGCCCTCAGCATATCTTCGAGCGTCTGTATCGTACGCTCGATCTGTCCGTCCGTCTGGGGATGATATGTTGTGCTCAACCTTAATTCTGTACCCAGAGCTGACTGAAGACCTTCCCAAAAGTGAGATGTAAACCGCGGATCTCGATCAGACACAATCGAAACAGGGATCCCATGCAGTCTCACCACATCTCTGACATATAACTGAGCCATCCTCAAGTACGTGAAGGTCATACAATATGGAATGAAGTGAGCTGCTTTAGTCATCTATCCACGACTACCCAGATGGCATCAAAACCCGAAACAGTCCTCGCTAAGTGGGTCACGAAGTCCATGGATATGTGCTCCCACTTCCACTGTGGTATCTCCAAGCTCCTTAGCTCACCACCAGGCCTCTGCCTCTTAGCCTTTACCTGCTGACAAATCAGGCATCGTTTGACGAATGAGGTAACATCTTGTTTCATTCACCTCCACCAGAACTGGCTGCGTAAATCTTTATACATCTTCTTCCCGCCCGGGTTGATACTCATCCTGCTACAATGAGCCCGTTGTAGTATTCCCTGACGCAACTCAGGTGTATTTGGGACCACCCATCGATCACCTAACCTTAAGGAACCATCCTCAGTCGTCCTGAACTTCGACGACTGACCTAAACGAACCACTGATAACCATGTCTGGACTTCCTCGTCAGTCTCCTGAGCCTTCCTGATGTGATAAAAAATAACAGGCTAAGCTAATAAGGTCAAAACCTGTACCGGTGAAGCAGACACATCATAATCAAAACCCATCTGACAGTAGGAGCCCATCATAGCTGATAAACACATGACATCCTCTGCTGTGTTCCTCACCTTCCGACTCAAAGCATCAGCTGTCAAATTTGCTTTCCCGGGATGGTATAGGATTTCACAATCATAATCCTTCAGCAAATCCATCCATCTCCTCTGCCTCATATTCAGCTCAGCCTGTGTAAACAAGAACTTCAGGCTCTTGTGATCAGTGAAGATGGTAAATGAGGTACCATATAAGTAGTGTCGCCATATCTTCAAGGCGAACACTATAGCTGCTAGCTCCAGATCATGGACTGGATACCTCATCTCGTGTGGCTTCAACTGTCTCGAAGCATAAGCCACTACATGCCTTTCCTGCATCAGTACGCATCCTATACCCTGAAGCGATGCGTCGGTATAGAGAACGAACCCTTTGTTCTCCCTGGGAATCACCAACACTGGTGCTGAAGTCAATCTGTGCTTCAACTCCCCGAAACTCTGTTCACAAGCTTCTGTCCAACAGAAGGCGACTCCCTTCTGAGTTAGTTGCGTCAGTAGTTTGGCAATCTTTGAAAATCCTTCGATGAAGCGTCGATAATACCCTGCCAAACCAAGAAAACTCCGAATCTCAGATACTGTAGTAGGGGCAGACCAATCCATAACTGCCTCTACCTTCCTCGGGTCTACTGAGATCCCTTCTCGAGAAATAATGTGGCCCAAGAATGCTACGCTGCTCAGCCAGAACTCACACTTGCTGAGTTTGGCATACAACTGGTGATCTATGAGGATCTGTAGTACTGTCCTTAAATGAATAGCATGTTCCTCTTCACTTCTTGAATATGTAAGCAATCCAACAAGCAAGGAACGCAGCGGAATAATAAAATTTGGATTACTATAACCGCGGATCTATACATAGGGATTCATATCGGATAAAGGTTTACAAAAGGCTCACCCTTGTAGCGTGTTTGAGCAGATTCCACGGAGCAGCACCACGTCCAACGCCTCCTTCGAGTCACTAGCAAAACTTATCAAGTTTTACCTCAACGGTATCCACACGCTCAAATCGGGTGAAGGGATAGTCTAAGAACAAGTTGCTATTCGTTCTTAGACCGGAACAATAAGCACACTTGATTCACAATCAAAAGATGGCACAAAATACCAAGAGCACTCTACGGCTATCACGAAAAATCGAGAGCACTTCAAGGTGGTGCGGCCGTGAGCTTCTTAGATTATTAGGTTATGATATGAAAGTCTTAAAAACCTTTTAATCACCATGTAAGCAAATTATATATGATTTAATTAAAGGCTTTCATAAAGCCTCATGGGCTTAAGCCCATGATTTTAATTTAATCCTTATAATTATTAATTAAGACTCCTCTTAATTATTTAATTCATCCCATGAATTTAATTTCCCTTCTCGATTTAATCTTTTGTGCGACCCGATAGGATCTTGTAATGTTGGCAGTGACATAAAATCTCATTTTACGTTACAAGCAAAGAGCGGTGTCTAGCAACACATCAAGGCTACCCAAATTACAAGAATGTCAATGACTCGACGTATATTCAATCTTTATTTCTTGATCCCCAAGTAGAACTGGAATAAACGAATAAGCTCGATATCTCATATCGACTCATTCGAGCATGGCCATGCATTTTAGTTCTCACTTGATCAAGGGCCAAACACATCTCCTGTTATATAGGAGGGACAAATCATATCTCGATCAGTCAACATCCCTCTACATATTCGTAGTGTATCCAATAGTCGCCTTTATAGTTTACCCTGTTACGGGTAACGTTTGACAATATCAAGATACATAACTCCTTATGTTTGGATCTCTGATGATCACAAGTCGTAAGGATTACATACATTATTATCACTATGAGAATTGCTTATGACACTCATATAACTATCCATGTAGCATTCTCATGGTGGGTCTGTCCAGTACATCGTTCTCTAACATGTACCCATGTGTTGATTTGATATCTCATATAAGTGAACAATTCATCAATCAACACATACTAGTCTCTACGTATTATCATTATCCCTATTCATGATAATACTTGACTAGGGACATCTTTAAGAATAATACAAGATTATTCTAAGGACATTAACATATATATTAATTCACATTGCACAGTTAAACGAATAATATATAATAATGAATTGCCATTCATAAAATCATAAACATTGTATGTCTTAAACAATCATCTAATGACTTGTCTTAGGGCATATCCCAACAAATCTCCCAATTGCACTAAGACCACTCAGACATATACCTAATGCCTAGAGATCTAGTATGACGATCATGCTTCTGCTTTGACAGTGGCTTCGTCAATGGGTCAGATACGTTATCATCTGTTGGTACTTTGCATATTTTAGCATCTCCCTTTTCAACGATTTCTCGAATGACATGAAAGCGCCGAAGTATGTGCTTGGATCTTTGGTGAGATCTAGGTTCCTTAGCAATGCGATCGCTCCATTGTTGTCACAATAGAGTTCTATCGGATCTTTAATGCTAGGCACCACTCCAAGTTCAGAAATGAACTTCCTTATCCAAACAGCTTCCTTTGCTGCATCCGAGGCAGCAATATACTCAGCTTCCGTTGTAGAATCGGCTACTGTTTCTTGCTTTGAACTCTTCCAGCTCACAGCACCTACATTTAGCCAATACACATATCCAGATTGCGATTGAAAATCATCTTTGCCGGTTTGGAAGCTTGCATCAGTGTAACCCATTACATTGAGCTCTTCCTCACCTCCATAAATCAAGAATGTATCCTTAGTCCTTCTCAAGTACTTCAGGATGTTCTTGACAGCAATCCAGTGACCTTCACCTGGATCAACTTGATATCTGCTCATCATGCTCAAGCATACGATACATCGGGACGAGTACATATCATGGCATACATGATAGATCCAATAGCTGACGCATATGGAATCTTAATCATGCGTTGTCTCTCATCTGGTGTTGAAGGACACTGTTCCTTCGAGAGATATATACCATGTGTCATAGGCACGAATCCTTTCTTTGATTCTTGCATGCTAAACTTTTTAAGCACTTTGTCTATGTATGTACTTTGACTTAGGTCGAGAAGCCTTCTTGATCTATCTCTATAGATCTTGATTCCTAATACATAGGTGGCTTCTCCCAAGTCTTTCATCGAAAAAAGTTCCCTAGCCAAATCTTTACAGATTGTAAGGCAGTGATATCATTCCCAATGAGAAGTATGTCATCTACATACAACACTTGGAAAATGATTATGCTCCCACTGACCTTCTTGTAGACACAAGGTTCATCTACGTTTTTGATAAAACCAAACTCTTTGATTGCATCATCAAAACGAAGATTCCAACTCCGAGAAGCTTGCTTCAATCCATAAATGGATCGTTGTAGCTTGCATATCTTTCCAGCATCCTTTGGATCGACAAAACCCTCGGGATGTGTCATGTACACATCCTCGAGCAGATTTCCATTAAGGAAAGCTGTTTTGACATCCATCTGCCAGATTTCATAATCATGAAATGCAGCTATTGCAAGTAAGATCCTTATGGATTTAACCATGGCCACTGGGGAAAAGGTTTCATCATAGTCAATACCATGAATTTGTTTGAATCCTTTTGCAACCAGCCGACCTTTATAGGTTTGTACATTAGCATCCATATCGGTCTTTTTCTTGAAAATCCATTTGCACCCTATGGGTCGTACCCCTTCAGGTGGATCAACCAAAGTCCATACTTGGTTTGCATACATGGATTCCATCTCATATTTCATGGCCTCCTTGCCATTTCTCAGAATCAGTGTCCATTATATCTTGTTGATAAGATGACGGCTCATCCTCATCAATAAGTAGTAAGTCACCTTGTTGAGTCACAAGAAATCCATATCTTTGTGGCTCCCGGTGTTCTCTTACAGACCTACGCTGGGCTTGTGTCTCTTGAGCAGGTACTTCTTCCACAACAGCTTGCGGTGCCTGCTCTGTTTCCATCTCAATCTCAGGTTCAGTGTTTTCTTGTGGTTGAACTTCACTAAGTTCTATTTTTCTCCCACTGGTTTTTCTAGAAATAAATTCTCTTTCAAGAAATACACCAGTCCGAGCAACAACTACTTTGTTCTCGGTGGGATAATAGAAATAGTATCCTTTTGTTTCCTTAGGATACCCCACAAATAAACACTTATCAGATTTGGGTCCAAGTTTGTTAGTGGCATGACGTCTAAAGCCTCACAACCCCAAATCTTCATAAAAGACATACTAGGACGCTTCCCAGTCCATATCTCATATGGTGTCTTTTCCACTGATTTAGATGGAACACGGTTCAGTAAGAAAATCGTTGTTTCTAGAGCGTGTCCCCAAAACGATATCGGAAGATCTGCATGACTCATCATTGATCTAACCATGTCTAACAAGGTTCGATTTCTCCTCTCGGATACACTATTCCATTGTGGAGTATACGGATGAGTGAGTTGTGGGACTATCCCACACTCCTTTAGATAGTCATGAAACTCTTGGCTTAAGTATTCACCTCCTCGATCTGATCGAAGGATTTTGATACTTTTGCCAAGTTGGTTTTGTACTTCATTCTTGAAATCTTTGAACTTTTCAAAGGTTTCATGCTTATGCTTCATTAGGTACACATACCCACATCTACTGAGGTCATCAGTAAATGTAACGAAGTATTGAAAACCACCTCTAGCTTGTGTACTTATTGGTCCACATACATCACTATGTATTAGTCCCAATAAAACATTTGCCCTTTCAACATGTCCCTTGAAAGGGGCTTTAGTCATCTTGCCCATTAAACAAGATTCACATGTTTCATATGATTCAAAATCAAATGAAGCTAATACTCCATCCTTATGAAGTTTAGATATGCGGTTCTCGTTTATGTGGCCCAAGCGACAATGCCAGAGATAAGTCGGATTACAATCATTATTTTTAATCCTTTTAGTATTTATGTTATAGATAGGCATATCAAGATTTAATAAATAAAGACCATTCACCATTTGTGCACTAGCATAAAACATATCATTTAAATAAATAGAACAACAGTTGTCCTTTATCATAAATGAAAACCCACACTTGTCTAAACAAGAAATAGAAATTATGTTTTGGTAATGGATGGCACAAAATAACAGTCTTTTAAAATCAACGATAAACCAGAAGGCAAAGATAAATAATAATCTCCTATAGCTAATGCAGCAACTCTTGCTCCATTTCCAACTCGGAGATCAACTTCGCCTTTCGCCAACAATCTACTCTTTTTGAGGTCCTGCACATTTACACAAATGTGAGATCCACATCCAGTATCTAATACCCATGATGAAGAAGTAGATAAATTGACTTCTATAACAAAAATACCTGAAGTGGAAGTCACACTTCCTTTCTTTAGATCCTCCAGATATACTTTGCAGTTTCTTTTCCAATGGCCGGTCTCACCGCAATGGAAACAGTTCCCTTCCTTCGCTATCCCTCCCTTTGGTTTCAGTGTAGATGACTTTGGCTTAGATTTATCAAAGACCTTCTTGTTCTTCTTGAAGCTCTTAGCTTTAGTCTTTCCTTTGCTCTTATTCACAATAAGAACATTTGTAGGTTTAGACTTCTTGCTATTTGCTTCAAAAGTTCTAAGCATGCCAAGTAACTGTGGTAGTGTCTTTTCTATTTCAATCATATTGTAATTTAAGACAAATTGACTGAAGCTTTCAGGCAACGATTGCAAGATCACGTCAGTGGCCAACTCTTGGTCCAAAGGAAAACCCAGCTTCTCCAAATTCTCAATATACCCAATCATCTTGAGTACATGAGTTCCAACCAGACTTCTTCTACCATTCTACACTGGAATAACGCCTTAGAGACGTCATACCTCTCTTGTCTTGCTTGTTGTTGGTACAGTTGCTTAAGGTGCTCGATCATATCAAACGCCTCCATTTCCTCATGTTGCTTCTGAAGCTCAGAGTTCATGGTGGCAAGCATAAGGCACCCAACATCAAGTGCGTCACTTTGATGCTTCTTGTAAGCATCTTTATCGGCTCTTGTAGCCGTTAGGGGAGGTTCCTCAGTGGGTAAGGGTTCCTCTAGGACATATTGTTTCTTTTCTTGTTTGAGGACTATCCTCAAGTTCCTATGCCAGTCTAGGAAATTTGTCCCATTTTATTTGTCCTTCTCAAGGACCGATCGCAGTGATAAAGTGCTTGTTACGTTGTTAGTTGCCATGGATATCTACAATATAAATATGCAAAATAAGTTTATGATTTAATCATTTAACATGGTCTTATATTGAATGATACTCCCACTATTTTGTTAAAAAATATCAACCCTCGAAACCTTTAGTGGGCCAAGATCCATATTTCGCCTAATCTTGAGTTAGCTTTGGCTAATCGCCCAAGACTCGGTTATTTAGGTAGACAACACTTTGTCAATTACATCACATGTAATTCTTGGATAGTTGGACGAACAACGCTTTGTCCAATTCATCAAATGAATTATTATCCAACCCATGCCTCTAGGTTCCCAATCCTATTGAGATAACCTAGTTAAGTCGTACCCAATTTAAAGTATAACGGATATCACTTTTATCCTTTCGCGCCTTACTAAGATTGCCACGGTGCTTTGCTTTGGCAAACCCACACATGTACAATCGAAGTTTTTGACGAGTACTTTTAATTTTGGAAGGCATCTAAAACTTAATATTTTAGAGGGATTTATTGATCTCATGATTAGTTTGATAATTTAAAATATGTCCACTACATATAGTTGTATACATATCTACATATATGTGTAATACAATTATCAATCTAAAACATAAGATGAATCATGCATCAACATACATAATTAAACGTGACATGGTTATAGCCCCTACTAGCGATTTTGTCAAGCCAATGAGAAAATCCTAAGAGTCAACCTAAGGTAACTTCACAAGCACCTTCCTTTGGCTCCAATTTGTGAATGGCCTCCTCATCCCGGCACCTTGCTCCGTCTTCATTGATCACCATCAACAATTAAACTATTATTTACAAGATATAGAATTCCTCGATTCACATTCGAGGGGAACATAGGGGAGGGATAACATTTAGAATAAAATAGAGAAGGCATGACACGCAGGTCATATTATAAATTACAAACATTCACAAATCCTATCTAATAGGTCAAAGGGCTATAACCATGCACCATGCTCAAACAACACATAAAGCATGCTTTAACATTTAATTAATTAAATTCTAAACATTTTAAATTTAATTCTAATTAAAACTGTAAAATAGAATTTTGAAAAATTATCGTACGCTCGGGACATCACATGCCACGAACTTAAGCGACTAAGCCACGAACCACCATGGTTCGAACCAACCAAACACACGGCTGGACCAATTATGGGCCTAGGGTTTGAAACCCTAGCCCATGGCCGAACCATGACCGAGCGGCGGCGGTGCTAGGGTTCCAAACCCTAGCCGCCGTGCACCACTTTGAGTTTTTTCATCGAGCCAACTTGTTCGAAACGTCGGAATTCTTGAGCCACGAATCATGGTCAGGTCATGCACGGTGGTGGCTTAACCATCTCGAGCCAAGGGTTCGAAAACCCTAGCTCTCATGTGGTGAAGCCACTTATCCATGCATGCTTGAACCATTATCGAGCCAAAGAGTTCAAAACTCATCCATGTCTCGAAACCTCCATGCACGAACATGAGCCACAACGACTATGCCATCTCGAGCCAAGGGTTCGAAAACCCTAGCCCTTATGTGGCTAAGCCGTGGGTCAATTGTGCTAGGTGGTGGCCGAAACATTGGCCAATTAATTTGATTATTCGCCAATTATATCAAATACAATTTACGATGATTTTCACAAACTCGATATTAACATATCATATATGTTTATACAGTTTTAAAAGCATGCAATAATAATTCTAATATGATTAAACTATTTAACCACATAAATCCGATATGAGCCTTGTACACGGCTCTGATACAACTGTAAGCAATCCAACAAGCAAGGAGCGCAGCGGAATAATAAAATTTGGATTACTATAACCGCGGATCTATACATAGGGATTCATATCGGATAAAGGTTTACAAAAGTCTCACCCTTGTAGCGTGTTTGAGCAGATTCCACGGAGCAGCACCACGTCCAACGCCTCCTTCGAGTCACTAGCAAAACTTATCAAGTTTTGCCTCAACGGTATCCACACGATCAAATCGGGTGAAGGGATAGTCTAAGAACAAGTTGCTAGACTCGTTCTTAGACCGGAACAATAAGCACACTTGATTCACAATCAAAAGATGGCACAAAATACCAAGAGCACTCTACGGCTATCATGAAAAACCGAGAGCACTTCAAGGTGGTGCGGCCGTGAGCTTCTTAGATTATTAGGTTATGATATGAAAGTCTTAAAAACCTTTTAATCACCATGTAATCAAATTATATATGATTTAATTAAAGGCTTTCATAAAGCCTCATGGGCTTAAGCCCATGATTTTAATTTAACCCTTATAATTATTAATTAAGACTCCTCTTAATTATTTAATTCATCCCATGAATTTAATTTCCCTTCTCGATTTAATCTTTTGTGCGACCCGATAGGATCTTGTAATGTTGGCAGTGACATAAAATATCATTTTAGGTTACAAGCAAAGAGCGGTGTCTAGCAACACATCAAGGCTACCCAAATTACAAGAATGTCAATGACTCGACATAACCTTTAGAACTTGTGATAATATTAACCATGTAACTTAATCCCTTTGTCCTTTGTGTTTAGATTGAACACGAGTCATGGAATAGTCATACTCGTATATTCAATCTTTATTTCTTGATCACCAAGTAGAACTAGAATAAACGAATAAGCTCGATATCTCATATCGACTCATTCGAGCATTGCCATGCATTTTAGTTCTCACTTGATCAAGGGCCAAACACATCTCTTGTTATATAGTAGGGACAAATCCTATCTCGATCAGTCAACATCCCTCTACATAATTCGTAGTGTATCCAATAGTCGCATTTATAGTTTACCCTGTTACGGGTAACGTTTGACAATATCAAGATACATAACTCCTTATGTTGGGATCTCTGATGATCACAAGTCGTAAGGATTACATACATTATTATCACTATGAAAATTGCTTATGACACTCATATAACTATCCATGTAGCATTCTCATGGTGGGTATGTCCAGTACATCGTGCTCTAACATGTACCCATGTGTTGATTTGATATCTCATATCAATGAACAATTCATCAATCAACACATCTAGTCTCTACGTATTATCTTATCCCTATTCATGATAATACTTGACTAGGGACATCTTTAAGAATAATACAATATTATTCTAAGGACATTAACATATATATTAATTCACATTGCACAGTTAAACGAATAATATATAATAATGAATTGCCATTCATAAAATCATAAACATTGTATGTCTTAAACAATCATCTAATGACTTGTCTTAGGGCATATCCCAACAGAATAGACAAGGATGTCATCAATGAATATGATCACAAACTGATCAAGGTACTCCTGAAATACTCGGTTCATCAGGCTCATAAAGACAGTCGGGGCATTCGTCACCCCGAATGGCATCACCAAGAACTCGTAGTGTCCATACCAAGTTCTAAAAGCTGTCTTTTGGATATCATCAGCTCTAACCCGTATCTGGTGGTAGCCTGACCTCAAGTCAATCTTTGAGTAAATCTCTGTGCCCTGAAGCTGATCAAATAAATCATCAATCCTCGGAAGGGGGTACTTGTTCTTAATAGTCACTTTGTTCAATTGACGGTAATCGATACACAGGCGCATCGAATCGTCCTTTTTCTTCACGAACAAGATTGGTGCACCCCAAGGCGATACACTAGGACGAATGTATCCCTTGTCAAGGAGTTCCTGTAACTGTACCTTCTGCTCCCTCAGCTCTGCCGGTGCCATCCTATAAGGAGCACGGGAAATGGCAGATGTCCCTGGCAGTAGCTCGATCTCAAACTCAACATCTCTGATCGGCGGAAACCCTGGAATCTCATCCGGAAATACATCGGTGAATTCCTCAACCACTGGTATATCCTCGATCCTCAACTCTTTCTTTTCCTCTGATATGTCCACGGCATAAATAATATAGCCAGTGTGACCTCGTTCCAACAACCGTGTCATCTTAACGCCGAAATCAATGGAATCTTTGGACGAGAGCCGTCCCCATAGAAGGTCCACTGGAACCCTTGATCCGACAGAAAACGTACCATCATATGTCGGCAATCTACCACAGCTCGGTATCTGCTCAACACATCAATGCCGACAATGCAATCAAAATCTGGGGTCTCTAACTGAATCAGATCGGCCCTCAGATCATTGCCCTCAAAATAAATGAGGCAATCAGATAACAGTTGGTCTACAGTCACATACTTTCCCGTGGGTGTCGAGACCATGAGAGGCGTGGGTAACAGAGACGAGCACAAACGATGTCTTTCCACAAAAGCAGCAGACACAAAAGAGTGAGAAGCACCTGTATCTATCAATAAAAATGCACGGTACGTAAATAAATGACACGTATCAGCAATAACATCCTCCGAGGCTGCCTCAGCCTGCTCCCGAGTCAGTGCATACACCTGACCCTGTGGCGGTCCTGTCGCCTGACCTCCCTGTGATCGAGGCGCAAACTGTTGTCTCGGTGGTGCCCCTAGCGTCAAATCTTGGCCTATTCGGCTCTGAGTCTGCCTGACCTGCCCGATTGGGGCAAGCCCTAGCCAGGTGGCCCACCCTGCCACAAACATAACAGCCTCGGCAGTCACGTGACAAATGAAATCCTCCACAGTGGTCACACCTGCTCCCCCCTGCCTTACTCCCCTGTGTTGGTCCCCGATTGCTTTGCTTCTGACTCCGAGACTTCTTCCCACTGAATCTAGAAGATGAAGAGGCCCCACGAGGCTTGAACTGGTCCCCTCGTGGCCTCAGGCTATCAACAACAGGTCTCTGTGGTGGTACGAAAGGGGGTACAACTTCCTTGTACACGCCCACTGCAATCTCTGCCAGCTCTGCCCTAGTCAGGGCGTCATCAAAAGAGCTGGGGTTGTTGGAGACAACACGATCAAATAACTCTGGCCTCAATCCCTTCAGGAAATGCCTCATCTTGGCATGAATGCTCACGGCGATATGAGGTACATACCTCAATAGTGAGGAATACTGCATAGCATAATCTGACACTGACAGGCCGCCCTGCTTCAAATTAGTGAACTCATCTTCCTTTAATTGTCTGGCAGCTGCAGAAAAGTACCGGTTAAGGAACCGGGTGCTGAATACAGTCCAATCAACCGTCGTACCCTGAGCCCTCAGCTCCATAACTGTTGTCTTCCACCACACAGAAGACTTCTTAGCCAACTGAAACTCTGCCAACCTGAGCCAGGCAGTCCGTGCATAGGGTGCCGATACGAATATCTGCTACAGTCTCTCAAGCCATTCCTCGGCTGCTTCCCCAGTCTCAGTTCCTTCAAATAGCGATGGATGATAGCTCAAGAACTGGGTCAGACTTATCTCCCCTGGTAGCAATATCTGTGTAATAGGCTCCAAACCAACAGCGGGTGGCGGTAGAGGATTGGACGGAGCAATACTGGCATTGATACTGCCTATATCCCCTACCTCTTCATTGGGGTTCTCCGGATTAATAGCCGCCATGCTGTAACACAGTGGTTAACAACAATACCAAAAGCAGTTCATAATATAAGCCGTTAGATAACAAGAGTAATCATATTCAAAAGCATGTTAGTATAACAACTTATACAAAAATATGCACCTCGTGCATAAACATGCCCACCAATGAATACCTAACCAACTTGTTTCTAAAGGCTACCCTTTACTCGTTCCCTGGTTATCTAACCACTGCTCTGATACCACTAAATGTGAGACCCCGTTATCTAATCAGCAATATAAGGTGCCATTAAGAGAACTAATCATTCATAATCAGAGTAATAGGTCGTGTTGATATCCTGAGCTTATAGAGATTACAATACCAAAAGAATTTCAAAAGGGATTAGTTACATCTCTTAGTAACAGCGTATAAGACTATAGTTCTACTACACTCCTTGTAGAAACTTATACAAAATGAAACTCTGTTCTGCTAATTCTGTAGCACTCCTTAAAGCTCAACGTGTCAACCCCGACCCTTGTTCTCTGTATTAAATGCACCTACAAAGACAACCCCCAACACATGAGCACATCATAATTCATATTCAACATAATATGAATGTAAAGCATAATGCATAATCATAGAAATAAAATACTTCATGTATTTCCAATGCATTTAAAACGTCCATTGGTTGTCCCTGTACCATAACTCATAATCAAATAATTGTATGAAATTATGGCTTCTTTAAATAAATGTCATGACATAACTTCACTTCTTAAATCTTAAATCTTTCTTAGTCAGTTTATCATCAGTGTATTTTAATGCTTCTTACTTCTTAACTTCATAATGAGTGGTACCATCTTCCCCGCTTCATTATTTCATAACAAGCTGTACATTCTTCCCCGCTAGCGGTACCTTCTTCCCCGCTCTTCATACTAGCAGTACCTTCTTCCCCGCTTATTATGGTATACCCCGCCTCCATGTGCAAGCCTTGCTCCACATTTTTAGCGGTATAAGCGTAAGCATTAAAATCATCACTGAGATAACCCTGACTCGTGGAATACACACTCTTTATTCCACAATATAAACATGCAACAACAATGCATATCAACATGTATAATACTCTTAATGCACAACTTTGCATCTATCGTGTGTCAAATAGACAAACATAAAATACATGTTACCGTTGGGATGCCCGTACGTCGCTTACGTACCTTTCCAAAATATGGTGTATTGCAGGACTCTAACCCCTGCTTTGTGTGGCTACCTGTGATGGCTCTACACAAGTGTACAACACAATATTAGATGTCTCATTACGATCCAATATCAAAAACTAAGCAAAATATGACAATTTACATTTTTCAACTTTCTGTGACCTTCGATCGATCGGCACCTCAAGCTCGATCGATCGGCACCTCAGGCTCGATCGATCGAGAAACACTTAATTCGATGCCCAAGTTCTGCCTCACTCGATCGATCGAAATGGCATCGCCGATCGATCGAGAACCTTCAGCGATCGATCGAGAAATCTTCCGATCGATCGAACCCCTTCTTTAAAATATTCTACCCCGCTTGATCGATCGAGAAGGGAATTCGATCGATCGTGCTACCCTGTAAAAACGCGATTTCCAGAAATCTCGAGCACCCATATTCATACCATTAAATCTAGCATATATGGCACACCTCATGCTTGAACAAACATGCTAAGAGTTACTAGGTACTACAATGAATGTAATCATATCAAAGTTATACCCAACCTTAAAACCCACGCTCAACTTTATCCTTACTCAATCAAACTTTCAGAAAAACAGGGCACTCACCCTACCCAAATTTTCGAACACTACATTTTGCATGCTTAAATCCTTCACATAACATATGAAACATGCTCAAGGAAAAATACTGGGAGTTTCATAACAACACCATGTAAGCACTTAAATCGAAGGTTTAAAGAAACCTAAGCTAGCATGCCATTTTTTACACCAACAAAAGCATGAACTTAAGCAAACTTTAAACCAAAACAAGACATGGTTTCTCACCCTCTTTTGCTCCGATTTTTGGAAGGTTTCCAAGCAATGAAAATGGAAGATCTCCTCTCTATTTTGCTTAGCAGCTGCTGGAAGGTATTTTGGAGAGAAAGGGGCGAGATTGGAGTGGAGGAGATGGGTTGAATTATGAGGACAAGTGTGCTGTAAAGTCAGCTGTGGCAGGCATGGGTTGGGGGGGGGGGGGGGTGGTTGGGTGTTGGGTGGTGTGATGTGTTATGTTTTGGTCCCGGTATTTAGCACGATGTATTAAAATATCCTCACATGATATTTATAGTATTTACTCATAAAATACTCCAATTTCCCAATTAAAAATGCTACACCAAAACAATAAACACCCATTCCCAAATAATTATGCCATCACCCAAATTCCCAACATATATCACATGCACCCTAAAATAAATTTTCCCAATATAATTATTCAACCCAACGAACTAACACCAAAATCCTCATATTAACATAATTAATGATTACATCACATAATCATTTCGGGGATATCACATATATGGACTGAAACAAGCTCCAAGAGCATGGGACAGTTTGAGATGAGTATGATGGGAGAACTTTCATTCTTTCTGGGTCTCCAAGTCAAATAGCTCAGCAATGGTATCTTTATCAATCAAACCAAGTATACCAAAGAGCTTCTCAAGAGATTCGGAATGGAGACTTGTTCAACTGCGTCAACTCCAATGAGTCCTTCTATTAAGCTAGGTAAAGACGAAGGGGGAACAGCAGTGGAAGTAACCATGTATCGAGGACTGATCGGATCGCTCTTATATCTTACAGCGAGCCGGCCTGATATTATGTTCTCAGTTTGCATGTGCACTAGATTTCAGTCAGATCCAAAGCAATCACACTTTTTTGCTGTTAAGCGCATTCTTAAATACTTAAAAGGATCTCAGAACGTTGGTATTTGGTACTCCAAAGATTCAAATTTCAGTTTAGTTGGATATTCAGACGCTGACTATGCTGGGTGTAAGATTGATCGCAAAAGCACCAGTGGAACATGTCAATTTCTAGGTGAAAGATTGATCTCATGGTTTAGCAAAAAGCAAACATCAATCGCCACGTCTACAGCTGAGGCAGAATATCTTGCCGCTGGAAGCTGTTGCGCTCAAATGCTCTGGATTCAACATCAGCTCAAAGACTATGGCATTCAAGCTATTGAATCTCCGATAATTTGTGACAACACCAGTGCCATTGCTATAACATATAATCCAGTTTTGCACTCTCGAACAAAGCATATTGATATCAGACATCATTTTCGAGATCGCGTTGGCAAAAAGGAAATTTGGATCGAGCATATTTCAACAGACCAGCAAGCAGCAGATATCTTCACCAAACCACTTTCTGAGGCTAAGTTTAATTATTTTCGTCAAGTTCTTGGTTTAATATATTTATCTTGATATTTTAGAGGTGTATTTCTTTTTGTTTTAAAGATTATATACTGGCACATATCGATAATACAACGATCAGAAAGACACAGACCGGTCCGAACTTTCAGACCGATCTCTGTCAAATCTGATATTATCCCATGATCTGTCTGGTCAACCAGTCTTTAATAAAGTAATTGTTTAAAACAGCCCGGACTGATTAAATTTTAACCGCCTTATCTCTCTCTCATCCTGACCGCTTATTTTGAATTACTTAATATCAGTCATCGAGATACAGACACGTGTCCTCTCTCTCCTATTTAGCGGGCTGTACATCTCTATTTCAGTTCACTTTTTACGAATTACTGCTGTCTGTTTCTAACTTTCAAATATTTCCAATTTCTTCGCAATCCTCTTTACATACTCAAATGGCAACTATCACTCACAACTCTCTCTCTGTTGAGTTTAATGAAATCTACAGGGCTGAAGATCCAGAAATGGTCTCCATGTTCAAATCCTTAGAATTTTCTGGATTAAGGAACTTTCTGGAATGCGGGACGGTGGTTTACGAGTCGGAGATTCGAGAGTTGTTCGCCAATGCTGTGTCTCAAAAGACGTTCATCTCCACCTCCGTCAAGGGCAAATCTTTTGATATTTCTCAGTCGACGCTGTCAAATACCTTTGGTCTTCCCAACAACGGACTGACAGATTTTGTCCATTTTTTGCCACAGACTGCAGCCATCCTTCAAGAAGAAGGAAATGTTGTTTCATTTCCAAGTTCTCTGCGAGATTGTTGGCAAGCCACTATTGGGAAAAGCCGGAATCTATGACGCTGTCACTGCCAAAAAATTCCGGGCCATGGCTACTATTTACTCCGGACAGAAAATGAACTGGTCCTGCGATTTTGTTTGGAGTTCTGCTGGAAACAATCATTGCCTCCAAACAGGCTGTCTGCTTTACTGTTCCTCTAAGCAAGCTATTGGAGACACTGGACATCGAGCTGGGGAAGCCGTCTGCTCTAAGCCCCTTCAAAATTCTCAACCCCAAGGGATTGGCACTACTCAAGTCCAAAAGTACTCCACCCACTCCTTCCGATCTGGTGGCTGTCAAGATTGAACAGGGACAAGAACAGGCTGCTGCTAGAAAACCTCGAGTCAAGCGCAAACTGACAATCTAGACTGACTCAGAGGAAACTCAGTCTGCTCCTTCATCTCCAGCCAAGCCACCTCCAAAGAAGCCAAGAACCCAGATCACCAAGCCCATATCAACCATCAACATCAAAACCCTACATATCTTGCCCTCAACAAAAGCCACCCCTGCAACCCCAACTCCAACTCAACCTTCAGCAGTTACATCCATTGTACCCAAAGTCACCATTCAAGTCCCTTTCTGCCATCCCTGTGGTCAAAGGCATTGTTATCACAGAATTGGGAGACTACACTCAATCAGGGATCAAGATCTCGTCTCCCACTAGCAAAGGCAAGGCAGTTCTCACTGAACCCCTCTCTTCCAAACCCAAGTCAGCTGCTCAGACTGCAATCAACATCGCCATGGAAGATGTTGAAGAGAAAGTAAAACAGCTTACTGTGGTATTTGATGAATGGGTTGCATACAAAACGGTCAACCACTTTGATCTGTTCTTCGGCAAGCTGGAGAGACTCCACAAGATGGAACAAGAAGTCCTTAAAGGGACAGAAACTGATGATGTGCGGATTGTGGTACATCGCAAAGACTTGTTCCAGGCTAACCACAGGCTCAGACTGGCAAATCTACTCTTTGCAGCCAAAAAGGCGAATTTCGATGCCAACACTCCGACTGCCAAATATGATGGAGCTGTCATTGCTCAGATGGAGATGGATATTCATGCTCTTCACTTGGCTGTTCGTTTTCAACGACAGAAGCTTAACATATCCACTCCAGTTCCCAGCCCAGATCACCCATCTGGAGCAAGACTATGGCCGAACCATTCATTGAGCCAATTCTTTCTGGTACCGTGGAGCAGCCACTGACTAATGATCCGTCTGCAGCTGAGACTGAAGCCATGGATGTCTTGCTGGACTCTCCAACAACCTCCATCCCTCTAGCATCCTCAGTCTCCCACTTTCAGCACAGTCCAACCAGCCGAAACTACGACAATTGTCTCATCAGATTTCGTCGATCCGGATTTGGTGGTGTCAACAGTTGTTGCAGCTTTACAGGTTGAGGAGCCTACCAGACCTATCACTCCTCCAGATCAGTCTGCTGAAGATTTGGCATTTTTGGAAGACTTCTCTTCGGACTTGGTTACTTTGATCCGGTCTGAAACGCGCCAATCTGATATGTCTTCACTTGTACCAATTGCCGCCGAGGTTGATCATACTTCGTCGCCACCTGATCACTCTACAAGCCATCTATCTGATGATGCCCCATCTCTGGCCAAGTCACTTCAACTCCTTTCTGATAACTGTCTATCTCTATCCCAACGAGTCATAGAAGTTCATCAGAGTCAGAGGGCTACATTCTTGGATTTTGAATCCTTCAAAGAGAAGATGACGGCCAACACTAGCAGTATTCAGCGCGGACTGAATGAAGTGTTCTCTCAGCAAGCTTCATATAAAAATAGCCTGAGAAAAGAACAGATCGAGCTGGCCACTGAAGTTCGGGCTTCCGTCGCAAAGTCCCTTATTGCTCAAGACACTCGTCTTGATGCTATCAGCGCTCAGCTCACACAGATCGTCAATTTTCTTCAAGAGATTGCTGTTGACAAAAAGGGGGAAAAGAGAAAGGATTTCAAGCCAGCTCAGTCTTCAGCAAGGAAGTAGATGTCTATATAAGTCAGACATGTCTGTAAATGTATATCAGACTTTTATTCAATAAAAATCAGAGTTCTTATCTAAGTCTTAGTTCATTTATTTTGAACAAAATGGCTTAATCGATCCGAACTACAATTTAACTATGTTCATTTATTTTGAACAATGAGAATTAATTGATCTACAAGAACTCTATTCATAGCTTGACTAAAAGACATAGAAGCTAGGTTTTGTCATCATCAAAAATGGGGAATTTGTTAGTTCCAGATTTTAAAGATGACAAAACAGATCAGACCGATCAACCATGACAAAAGAAGATCAAGCTGATATGGTCTATCGCTAAAATCAGAACGGATAGATGAACATCAGCCTGACCAGATCGAAGCTTCAGATCGATCTCAACAATAATCAGATCAGAGTAGACAAGGTTGAATAAGCTTTGTTCTTCAGTCCCGAATCATTAACTGCTATTTATTGAAGCATTTTGTAAGGACCCTAGTTCCTTAAGTGCGGATTAAAGGCATAATTAGAGCTAACATAAATTATCAGAGTAAAATGATCGTGTTGAGACTATGAGCTTTAAGAATTACATGCCAAAAATAAGGACTATCAATGGATTAATTACATTCCCAATCTAATGAATGTTATCAACTATAGTTTTACGCTACTCCTAGAGTAGACACTATAGAAAAGCAATCCCGTCCTTCAATTCCCAAAAGTATTCTTGACAAGCTCACTGCCTCAACCCGCCTTAGCCCCTTCTTATCATGCCAAAAGTGTACCTACAAGGACAACCCCCAAACATGAGCAATAATATCATTCATATTCAACACAATATGAATATAAGGCGTAAATGCATAAATCACAATAAAACACTTCCTGTTTTTCCCCTGCATTTAAACGCTTCCAGTTTGGTTGTCCCTGTACCATAACTCATGAGTATAATCAATAGATTATTTAATGGTCCACACATGTCATGACATAATCCATCTCAGCAACACCAAATACCAATCACCAATCCCTAGTCTGTCCATCACAATGTATTTTAATGCCCCTCGCTTATTTACATATAGGCGGCATAGAATAACCTCGCTTCAATGGACATGCGGCGCTCCCACCCCTCGCTTCACATTGAGCGGCAAATATTCTTTCATCGCCCTATATGATAACCACGCTCAAATGTGACATGCGGCGCTCCCACCCCTCGCTTCACATTTAGCGGCAACAAATCAAATAGCGGCAAGCATTAAAATCATCAAGGGATGACCACGACTCATGGGATGTGCACCAATAACCATCATATGCATATACTATCATCATGCATAATTCAACATGTATTCGCATCCACAATGCATAATCCCACATATACTCGCATCCACAATGCATAAACAATGAGTATATTAGATACATGTACCGTTGGGTGCCCGTACGTCCTCTACGTACCTTTCCAAAAGTAGGATGTGGTAGGACTTCACTTCCTTGGCTGTGTTGCCACCTGGGATGGTTCTACATATTCACACAAATCAATATTAGAACCCAATAATAGTCCAATACCAAAAATCCTACAAAAATAATCACAAACATCATATTTTGTGTCTCGCGATCGATCGCTGCGAAGGGCCGATCGATCGCGAGATCACTCTGCCCGAACATGAAATTTTGTTCTTTCGGCGATCGATCGCCACATTTGGCGCGATCGATCGCCACCCTCGCCGATCGATCGCCCAAATGTGGCGATCGATCGCCATAAGCTTCTGGAGCGTACTGCCACCTCGCGATCGATCGCCACAAACGGGCGATCGATCGCCTAGTCCTGTTTCGCGAAAAATCGCCATTAATGCTCCAAAACTCCATTCCAATCCATACCAACTCCCCTACCATCAAACCAATAACATTAAACACATAATAACCTTCCATATACACTTTAAACATCTCAAAAACTCAACATTCAACCAAAATAATTCCAACCCAAAATAACCCATTTCCAAAACCCTTCAAAACCATTTCAAACTCAAATCAAACTCTACAAAAACAACAAGGAGGTATCCATACCTCTTGGGGACTCCAAATCTCCCAACAAATTCCACAAATCAAGGTTTTTGGAAGGATTTCTCTCCACCTCTTTGGTCAAAAACGAAAATGAGAGGAGGAAGGGTTTGAGGAATGATTTTGGGAAATTTAGTAAAGTGATTTGGTAAAGGTGGGGGTAGAGGTTTTAAAGCAAGTCAAATTCACTCCCCACAACTAACATGATGTATTAAACATCCCAACATGATATTTAAAAGGCATTCCACCAAAATGCACCAAAATCATAATTAAACTCATGCTTTCCATTTAGTTGATAATCATAACAAATAAATCATGCTAATATACAATTCTCCCAACATGCACAACATGTACCCTGAAGTGCACTCCCGGGTCACTCTTTCCATGTGACCTTGCATTTCCATAAGATAATTAAATCCAGCACATAATTAATTACCACCACAATTAATCATATAAACACAATTAATGCCCAAATTGCAATTAATCATTTCGGGGATATCACAATACTCCCCTACTTATAAGATTTCTCCTCGAAATCACATGCACTTACCCCAAAAAGAAACTAATCATAATCACATACCAGAGAATAGTTCCGGGTAGTGCTGCACCATATGCCGCTCCGTCTCCCACGTAGCCTCCTCGACACCCCTGTGATCCCACTGAACCTTGATCATAGGTATCACTTTGTTCCGAAGTCTGCGATCTGCTCGATCCAGAATTCTAACAGGCCGTTCTACATAAGACACATCGGATTCTAACTGAACCTCGGAAGGCTGCAACACATGAGACGGATCCGGCTCATACTTCCGCAACATGGACACATGGAACACATCATGTATACCAGATAAAGAAGGTGGCGAAAGCCAGTCGGTAAGCTAAGGTACCAATGCCCTGCAAAATCTCGTACGGTCCAACATACCTTGGAGATAGTTTTCCGCGCATCCCAAATCGCACAACGCCTCTGAAAGGCGAGATCTTCAAAAAGACCTTATCTCCCAACTGAAATTCCAACGGTCTCCGTCGTTTATTCGCATAAGCTGCCTGTCTGTCCTGGGCTGCTTTCATTTTCTGCCTTATCATCTTTATCTTCTCTTCCATTTCTCGAACCAGTTCCGGTCCCCCGACCGATTTGCGGTCCAAGTCAACCCAACACAAGGGTGATCTACACCGTCTGCCATAAAGAGCTTCGAAAGGAGCCATTTGAATGCTCGCCTGGTAGCTGTTATTATAAGAGAACTCTGCCAAAGCTATCGAATCCTGCCAAGAAACATCGAACTCCAATACACAAGCCCTCAACATGTCCTCGAGCGTCTGGATAGTACGCTCGGTCTGGCCATCCGTCTGAGGATGATATGCAGTGCTCAATCTAACTTCAGTTCCCAAGGCCGACTGAAGGCCTTCCAAAAATGAGATGTAAATCGTGGATCTCGATCCGACACTATGGAAATGGGGATCCCATGCAATATCACCACATCTCGAATATACAGTTGAGCCATCCTCAAAAAGGTGAAGGTCATGCTATATTGGATGAAATGAGCTACCTTAGTCAATCGATCCACAATCACCCAGATAGCATCAAAACCTGAAGTACTCCTCGGCAGGTGAGTCACGAAGTCCATGGAAATGTGTTCCCACTTCCACTTCGGTATCTCCAAGCTTTTCAACTCGCCGCCAGGTCTCTGTCTCTCTGCCTTAACTTGCTGGCATATTAAGCACCTCTTAACAAAAGCGACGACATCATACTTCATTCTTTTCCACCAAAACTGATCACGTAGCTCTTTATACATTTTCTTCCCACCTGGGTGGATGCTAAGTCTGCTACTATGAGCTCGCTCCAAGATTCCTCTACGCAACTCCGGCTTCTCAGAACCACCCAACGGTTACCCAATCTCAGGGATCCGTCATCGGCCACTCTGAACTTCGTTGGCTGACCAAGATGTACTAAAGATAACCATCTCTGAACCTCATCATCTGACTTCTGAGCTCTCCTGATGTTCTCATAGATATCTGGCTCAGCTAACAAGGTCGATACATACACAGGTGATGCATCTATGTCGAAATCATAGCCTAGATGGCAATAGGAGGTCATCATAGCCGACAAATGGATGACGTCCTCAGCAGAACTCCTCACTTCCGGCTCAAAGCGTCTGCTGTCAAATTAGCTTTTCCGGGATGGTACTCAATCTCACAATCATAGTCCTTGAGTAAGTCCATCCATCTTCTCTGCCTCATGTTCAGCTCCGCCTGAGTGAATAAAAACTTGAGGCTCTTGTGATCCGTATAAATGGTAAACGAAGTACCATACAGATAATGTCTCCAAATCTTCAGGGCGAAGATGATAGCCGCCAATTCCAAGTCATGGACTGGGTATCTAGCCTCATGCGGCTTCAACTGCCTCGATGCATAAGCCACCACATGCTTATCTTGCATCAATACACACCCAAGGCCCTGAAGTGATGCATCGGTAAACAAAACAAATCTGGAGTTTTTCCGTAGGGATCACTAACACTGGCGCCGTCGTCAACCGGTGTTTCAACTCCTGGAAGCTCTCCTCACAAGCTTCTGACCAAAAGAATGGTACTCTCTTCTGGGTCAACTGTGTCAATGGCTTGGCGATCTTCAAAAATCCCTCGACAAAGCGTCGATAATAACTGGCCAAATCAAGGAAGCTCCGTATTTCAGGTACAGAAGTGGGTGCAGCCCACTCCATCACAGCTTCAATCTTCCTGGGATCCACTGATATCCCGCTGCTAGATATGACATGCCCCAGAAACACTATACTGATCAACCAAAATTCACATTTGCTGAGCTTGGCATACAACTGGTGATCTCTGAGAATCTGGAGCACTGTCCTCAAGTGTTTCACGTGCTCTTCCTCGCTCCGGGAGTAGATGAGAATGTCGTCGATGAATACAATGACGAACTGATCAAGATAGGGTTGGAACACCCGATTCATCAAGCTCATAAAGACATCCGGGGCGTTCGTCACACCGAACGGCATCACTAGGAACTCATAATGTCCATATCGAGTCTGAAATGCTGTCTTCTGTACATCTTCCTCCCTGACCCGAATCTGGTGATACCCGGACCTCAAATCAATCTTGCTATAAAGTCTGGTACCTTGCAACTGATCAAACAAATCATCAATCCTTGGGAGAGGATACTTGTTCTTCACTGTGGCCTTATTCAGTTGCCGGTAATCGATGCACAACCTCATCGAACCATCCTTCTTCTTTACAAAGAGAACCGGTGCACCGCATGGCGACACGCTCGGGCGTATATATCCCTTGTCAAGGAGCTCCTGCAACTGCTCCTTCAACTCTCTCAACTCTGCCGGTGCCACCCTGTAAGGTGCACGAGAGATAGCGGATGTCCCCGGTAACAACTCGATCCCAAACTCGACTTCTCTAGCCGGTGGGAATCCTGGGATATCCTCTGGGAAAACATCAGCAAATTCTGCTACCACTGGTACATCCTCAACTCTCAATTCTTTATTCTTCCCAGACGTGTCCACGGCATAGATGAGATAGCCCGTGTGGCCACGTTCCAACAATCGAGTCATCTTGATCGCTGAAATCAACGGAATCTTTGCACGAGAACCGTTGCCATAAAAAGTCCACTGAATTCCCAAATCAGATCTGAACCTCACTGTTCTCTGCCGGCAATCTACCACTGCCTGATATCTGTTCAGAATGTCAATACCCATGATGCAGTCGAAGTCTGACATGCCCAACACAATCAAGTCTGCCTTCAACTCGTTGCCCTCAAAATAAATGAGGCAATCTGACATAAACTGATCGGCAACGACATTTCTTCCAGTGGGTGTCGAGACCATGAGAGGCATGGGTAAAGAAGACGTGCGCATATGGTGTCTCTCCACAAAGCCCACAGATACAAAAGAGTGGGAGGCACCTGTATCTATCAAAATAAAAGCAGGGTACGTAAATAAATGACACGTACCGGCGATCACC
This sequence comes from Haberlea rhodopensis, assembly GCA_907163345.1. NCBI lineage: Eukaryota > Viridiplantae > Streptophyta > Magnoliopsida > Lamiales > Gesneriaceae > Haberlea > Haberlea rhodopensis. The sequence goes on from CAJQUN010000164.1 coordinate 1,288,648, forward strand.
TCCTCTGGGCTGCCTGGGCCTGCTCTCTAGTCAGCGCATACACCTGCCCCTGGGGCGGTCCCACTGTCTGACCTCCCGATGGTCGAGGCACAAACTGCTGCCTCTGGTGCACTGTCCTGTCATCAAATCTCGGCATGTTTCCCTGAAACTCTGACTGTCCTCCCCGAGTGGGGCAATACCGAGAGATGTGGCCCATCTTGCCACAGCTATAACAGGCAGGGCACTTACTCGAAGAATGTGGCCCTCCACAATTGTCGCACCTTGGCTCCCCCGATCTGTTTCCTTGCGTTGGCCCTCGGTTGGCCGACCAATTATTCTTCTTGTTCTCTTGCTTCTGGCCATAAGGTTTCTTTCCACTGAACCGTGAGGATGAAGAGGCACCACGAGGTTTAAATGGTTCTCCTCAGGGCCTCAAGCTATCAGTAGCTTGCCTCTGCTGTGGCGCCTGCGGGGGTACAGCACTAGGATAGGCTCCAACTCCAATCTCCGCAAGCTCTGCTCTCGTGAGAGCATCATCAAAGGAAGTGGGGTTATTGGTGATAACCCGGTCAAAAAGTTCCGGTCGCAACCCCTTCATGAAGTTTCTCATCTTCGCATGTCCGTTGGTGGCAATGTGTGGAACATACCTCAGCAACGAGGAATAATGCATGGCATAGTCTGACACTGACATGCTCCCTTGTTTCAAGCTTGCAAACTCGTCTTCCTTCGTCTGTCTCGCCGCCGCAGAGAAGTACCGGTTCAGAAACCGGGTTCTGAAGAGCGTCCAATCGATCACGGCACCCTGTGCTCTTAGTTCCATTACCGTGCTCCGCCACCACATTAAAGGTTTCTTTGCCAACTGGAACTCCGCCAGCCTCAGCCATGCTGTGACAGCACAAGGAGCCGATACAAATATCTGTTCAAGCCTCTCTAGCCACTCTTCGGCCTCCTCCCCTGATTCCGTCCCCTCAAACCGGGGCGGGTGGTAAGACAGAAACTGAGTCAAGCTGATCTCACCAGGTAGTAATAACTGAGCCACTGGTTCCATGCCTACAGCTGGTGGAGGTAAAGGGTTTGCCTGACCAATGCTCGCATTAACACTGCCAACGTCACCCACCTCTTCATTGAGGTTTCCCAAGTTCATAGCCGCCATGCTGTAACACAAGGGTTAAAACAATTCCAAAACAAACATATATATGTTGTGCCGTTAGATAACAGGAATGATAATAAGCATGTTAGTATAACAGTATATACAACAATATGCACCACATGCATAAACATGCTTCAAATGTAAGCACCTAGCCAATCATGCTAAGGCTACCCTTCACTCGTTCCCGGTCTCTAACCACTGCTCTGATACCACCAATGTAAGGACCCTAGTTCCTTAAGTGCGGATTAAAGGCATAATTAGAGCTAAAATTATCAGAGTAAAATGATTGTGTTGAGACTATGAGCTTTAAAAATTACATGCCAAAAATAAGGACTATCAATGGATTAATTACATTCCCAATCTAATGAATGTTATCAACTATAGTTTTACGCTACTCCTAGAGTAGACACTATAGAAAAGCAATCCCGTCCTTCAATTCCCAAACGTATTCTTGACAAGCTCACTGCCTCAACCCGCCTTAGCCCCTTCTTATCATGCCAAAAGTGTACCTACAAGGACAACCCCCAAACATGAGCAATAATATCATTCATATTCAACACAATATGAATATAAGGCGTAAATGTATAAATCACAATAAAACACTTCCTGTTTTTCCCCTGCATTTAAACGCTTCAAGTTTGGTTGTCCCTGTACCATAACTCATGAGTATAATCAATAGATTATTTAATGGTCCACACATGTCATGACATAATCCATCTCATCAACACCAAATACCAATCACCAATCCCTAGTCTGTCCATCACAATGTATTTTAATGCCCCTCGCTTATTTACATATAGGCGGCATAGAATAACCTCGCTTCAATGGACATGCGGCGCTCCCACCCCTCGCTTCACATTGAGCGGCAAATATTCTTTCCTCGCCCTATATGATAACCACGCTCAAATGTGACATGCGGCGCTCCCACCCCTCGCTTCACATTTAGCGGCAACAAATCAAATAGCGGCAAGCATTAAAATCATCAAGGGATGACCACGACTCATGGGATGTGCACCAATAACCATCATATGCATATACTATCATCATGCATAATTCAACATGTACTCGCATCCACAATGCATAATCCCACATATACTCGCATCCACAATGCATAAACAATGAGTATATTAGATACATGTACCGTTGGGTGCCCGTACGTCCTCTACGTACCTTTCCAAAAGTAGGATGTGGTAGGACTTCACTTCCTTGGTTGTGTTGCCACCTGGGATGGTTCTACATATTCACACAAATCAATATTAGAACCCAATAATAGTCTAATACCAAAAATCCTACAAAAATAATCAAAAACATCATATTTTGTGTCTCGCGATCGATCGCTGCGAAGGGCCGATCGATCGCGAGATCACTCTGCCCGAACATGAAATTTTGTTCTTTCGGTGATCGATCGCCACATTTGGCGCGATCGATCGCCACCCTCGCCGATCGATCGCCCAAATGTGGCGATCGATCGCCATAAGCTTCTGGAGCGTACTGCCACCTCGCGATCGATCGCCAAAAATGGGCGATCGATCGTCGAGTCCTGTTTCGCGAAAAATCGTCATTAATGCTCCAAAACTCCATTCCAATCCATACCAACTCCCCTACCATCAAACCAATAACATTAAACACATAATAACCTTCCATATACACTTTAAACATCTCAAAAACTCAACATTCAACCAAAATAATTCCAACCCAAAATAACCCATTTCCAAAACCCTTCAAAATCATTTCAAACTCAAATCAAACTCTACAAAAACAACAAGAAGGTATCCATACCTCTTGGGGACTCCAAATCTCCCAACAAATTCCACAAATCAAGGTTTTTGGAAGGATTTCTCTCCACCTCTTTGGTCAAAAACGAAAATGAGAGGAGGAAGGGTTTGAGGAACGATTTTGGGGAATTTAGTAAAGTGATTTGGTAAAGGTGGGGGTAGAGGTTTTACAGCAAGTCAAATTGACTCCCCTCAACTAACATGATGTATTAAACATCCCAACATGATATTTAAAAGGCATTCCACCAAAATGCACCAAAATCATAATTAAACTCATGCTTTCTATTTAATTGATAATCATAACAAATAAATCATGCTAATATACAATTCTCCCAACATGCACAACATGTACCCTGAAATGCACTCCTGGGTCACTCTTTCCATGTGACCTTGCATTTCCATAAGATAATTAAATCCAGCACATAATTAATTACTGCCACAATTAATCATATAAACACAATTAATGCCCAAATTGCAATTAATCATTTCGGGGATATCACACATTTAATGTTGTAATTAATGCTGAAAAAGACCAATGACTGAAGATTACCGTAAAAGGTAAGAAGACAAAGAATAGCTTACCTGACAGTCGCCGAAAGCCTGAACCAGAATGGCAAGTGCCTAAAAGAATAAGACTGTAGCTTATTCAGAGTTTGAGCAGAGTCAAGAGTTGCACAGAAAATGAAATAATGTCGTTGGTACAATCAACTATATAAGGATGCAACTAAAGAGCTCAAAGAGACTGACTGATCGATCAAGAAACGAAAAGAAAAGAAAAACAGCACAAGCCTACAACTTCAGATATTCTTGAGCAGAACCACTTTCAGAAGATATTCATTTTATCAGTCTGCTCAAAAGTTTTCATAAGCACAGCATATTGTAATATTTGATCATCATAGGATCATTGTGTGCATAGACAAGATCAGTCTGTCTTGTGTATTCTTTACTAAGATAGAGAAGTGAGAATCATTTGTAACTGTCAGACAGTGTGTGTCTGAACAGATCTAGAGACTAGGAGTTTCAGTCTGGTAGTGAGGTAAATCCAGCTGAATCGGGTTTGTACAACAGGATTGTATAAATCAAAGTCTTCTAGTGGAATCCTTCCTTAATTGGAAGAATGGGAGACGTAGAAGGATTACACCACCTTCGAACTTCCAGAAACACATTCTGTCTTTTATTATTCTGCACTACGTTATACTCTCAAAGCCATCGAGCTGTTCTTACTAGTCTAGAACAGACAGTTCCGCACTAAAATATTCAGTGGTCTGTTCTGCAGAAAAGTTGATTAAGAAATAGATTTCACTCACTAACCCGAGAGAAATCATAAATATTAATTTTAAAGGAGTGTTCATTAAACCCCCACCCCCCCTCTAAACACTCCGGACCGATCCTAATATAAAGTATATTTAACTTTATGTGATTTTCAAACAACTAAATGTATAATTTTAATTAATTAAGTTGTTGTGGCTATACTTTAATTAATTATATTATACAAACCACATTGACGTTTAATCCAAATGCACAAAATATTTATATCATATATCCATAAATTAAATAATATATATTATACTTTATGTGATTCACATAATTAATTATAATATAATCAATCATAGCTGATGTGGCTACACTTCAGTTAATTAAACTATACGAATCATTTAGATATTTATTCTGAATGCATAAAAATATATGTCATATCTTATTTCATTAAAGATAATATCTATAATACTTCATTTGATTCACATAATTAATATATAATTTAATCAATTAAAATTGATGTGTCCAAGCTTTAATAACTAAGTTATACGAATCATTTAGACATTTATTCTGAATGCATAAAAATATTATGTGCCTAAAATACATCAAGGTGTATTAACCCATAATAAAACAATCAAATTACATATAAATATTGCGTAATAAAGTCTGAAAATCAGAATTTCGACTTTTTTAGGTTCAACAGAACCAAACATGACCTTAAAATTAAAAATCCCAAATCAGAATGTTTAACACCAACAAGCCATTAAATCTGAAAGTCTGACCCTAAACCTAAACTACCGCCACCACATTTTCCTCCTGCAAAACCACGGTCGACCGATGTTGACCCATTGGCGCCAAAGCATGGCCGGTCAACGCAATACCATCGCCAATCGGAAATCGTCTGGCATACGCACTATGTTTTTTTTGTTTCGTTCTCGAGTAGGGTGCGATTCACACCCAGAATCAGACCAATCAACAGCCCTATGCCGTCGAATACAACCACCCACACGACGGGTATGATCCAATCGATCTTCCCTGTCAAGCCCGCGGTCTGAATGGCCACAAATGGAGACAAATCGGCCAAAACCAGTGTGGTTTTTCGCAGCCAGAAGCGCGAGATTTTCGATCGTACACTAGCATCATGGTAGTGCCCCATCGTTGTGGTTTCGTCGCCGGAATCGGGTTCCGTTTGGTAGCCAATTTCATAATCTTAAAGTCTAGGGTTTTGTTAATTTTCAAATCAATTTTCGGATTTTTGATTTAAAAATTTGATTTTCCAGAACCAAAGTATTACTTAAAAACCATGTTACATTATTAAAATTACACCGACATAATTTTTATGAATAGCCCTAATCGAAAATCTCAAATGCGTCAAGGCGGAAGCAAAAAACCGTTCTAATACCAAATGTTAGAAATTCTTAACATGAATACTTAATATATTTTCAATGTACCTAAACATATGACACCCAAAATCGAATATGCAGAAACATAAAAGTTCAATATTGATTTTACCTCCAGCCATTGATTTGCCTTTGATCCAGAAGGACACCCTGAAAAACTGTAGTTGCAGGGGCTCTTCTAAACCTTTATCAATCTCCTTTAGATAGTGTCTTGAGGACTCAATAGATTGATAGGCTTAGGGACTCAAACATCTAATATTTATAAGCTCAATACCATCAATGAGAATATGAAGGTTGGAAGTGAAATATTATGGACCACTTAAATGAGCAACACTTAAATTAACACTTTAAATGAACACTTAAATTGACACTTAAATAAATGAACACTTAAATGAAAACTAAATGAAAGTGTATAAAATTAAATGTCAACAATATGCCCTTTACTAAGCAGGTATTCAGTTTGGCCCCATTTGGTTGATCAACTTCTTTGATGGATTTTTCTTTGTGTTGTTCTCCCCCTTTTGAATCTTTAAATGTGAAAATATATAGTCTTTGACGTAGATATATCCGTTTGATACATAAATATTCATGTTGGAAAGTGCATGTACGAACTCTGGTTCGTCGTATACTTTCTCTAGCTTTCCAAGCATCATATTGACGTGTTGGCTATCTTCTATTTAGTTGTTTGCTGATTTGTTGTTAAACCTTCTAGTTATGAGCTTGTTGGCGATAACTCAGTTAGTACCTTGCTGATTATCAGCAAGTAGATCTCTATGTTCTCTGCTCAGAGGATTATTCAGCTGGTCTTCATATGCATTAGTTGAGTTGAATACTCAACTAATTTCTTCTGTTAAGCGAAGTAGTTACTAAGCTGATCTTCGAATGTTCAGTGAGATAGATTGACGCAACTTCACATTAGTTCACTAGTTTGCTCTTGTTAAACCATCCTGTCTACTCTGCTGACCTGGTGTAAATTAGTTTTGTTAATCATTATATCTTTATTAATTGTTATGTTTAAGTTTTTTTTGGTTATATTTTATTTTACAATTTCACATATTTAGTAATCGCTTACCTGATACTACATGTTGAACCAGTGGACTAAAATAAAAAATAAAAATCAAAATAGTAGATTAAGACTGAATTTGATATATGAAAAAGTAAAGAGAAAGTAAAAATGCCAAAATTGTAATTTTTTCATATATAATATGTATCTTATTTAACTTTGATTATTTCATTTTCTTACGTGGAATTAGTTTTACTTTTTATAAAATATTTTTTATTCTTCTAATTCACATATTCTAAATCTTTAGTCAAGAAATGACGAAATAAAAACTATTATTTCAAATATTAATTTTTTTTAAATCAACCTATCCATTGAAAAGTGACTCGAACTCGAGTTTATATAAAGGGGAGAGAGTGACAAACCATTATTCAAATATTATTTCAGTTTGATGCATTACACATTTACATGCTATAATTATTGAAAGTAAAAAAATCATCTTTACATAAATTTATATTAATATTTAACATATATTATATATATATATAGGTAAAAAATATCTTTAGTTTAATGCTCGATGATTATAGGCTCGGTGATTATAGGTAAAATTTATTTTTAGTTTATCTTTAAATAAATTGATATTAAAAGTTTGGAATGCATATAAGGCAAATAAATAAATAATAATCCAGCTCCATTAGTGCCTCCACGAAGCCCAACAAGCTCGGTGAATCGACCATTTAAACGACGACGTTCCATTACCATAATAATCCTTATACCTCCTCCAATCATGAACAACCGCCGTCAGATCCGCCAGCTTGGCCGCGATGTGGCGGCAGCAGTTGGCGTGGACGGTGGAGACCACCGTCACATCACGGCTGTTCTGGCAAAACCCGCTGAAATAGACAGTGTCCAGAAACCTGACATTTAGCCTTAATCTCCTGATAATTCTTGTATGAATCAAGTTCTGTAAAACGTCTTGCTCCTTCAATTTGAGGGAATTGTCTTTCTGGGAGAACCACGATTCGAACAGGGCGATGGTTCGATTGTTGGATCGGATCATATAGAACCCTGTGTTGATTAGGTTCCGTGTGGACAACGGGTGTCCGTTGAATTTATCGGTGCTGATTTGGAGGTCTGGGATTTGGTCCGAATTTAGGTGTGGGAATGGGTCTCTTAGCCATAGTACATCCGTGTCCTGTCCAGAACAAAAAGAAGCAAGATTGTTAGAGCCTATAGGGATATTTTAGTTATTAAAATTGTGGTTAATTAATAGTTAAATTACTGTTTGACCATTTATTTTTTGTAAAAATAAAATAAAATAATATTTTTGAAGGTGTAAACATTGTTTGATTAAGTGTTCCTCAATGGATTAACAATACAATAATGTAAAATAAATTCAAGTTCAAATAACAACAAATGAGTTTGATGTATTAGTTTGATTAATATATATAAAAATAACATCCAAGTTATTCAAAGCTCTTACCTGGTAGAAAGCTAATACATTTATTTAAAATTATCATATTAGAAAGCAAATTTCATGATTAAATAATTTAAAAAAAAATGAAAAAAATGTTCAATGGAGCTTATAAATTGTTTTCCTCAAATATTCCTCCATACCACAAATACAAAAATGGTGTCTATCTTTAATTATTAAAACCCAAGATTATATTATGCCTAAAAAGGAACAAAAATTAAAGCTCTCAAAAAAAAAAAAGAATTAAAATTAACTTACAGTGAAAATGAAGTTGTAACCTCGTTTGAGCACATCTCTAAGAAAAGATGTTCTTTTCCACATCATCTTGATAAAATCCTCAGACATATAAATTTTTTCTCCCACGAAATCAACGCCCTCTGTCTTGAGCTTGTAACAATGGCGTCCGAGGAATCGACACCTTTCGTACGAGGTTTGATCCATCGCCACGATCAACAGATGTTCGGTTAAATTCCTCGTATTTTCGCCCATCCAAAATCCATCGAGAAACAGATCAAGCATCGATTTGTCTCCTTCTACGTATGCTTTATTAATAACAGTGATTATCAAAGTGTTGTCCCTTGTTGAAGTTGATAATAAGGCCTTGTCGAGCTCGTCTTTATCAACTACTGATACGTTACCCTGTAATTACGTGAGAAAATAATATAAGGTAAAAGTATTTACGAGTACAATTTAATATTTCAAACTATATATTAGTGAAGCAGATCTAAACGGTAAAAATATAAAAGTTAAATAAAAAAACTTTCAAAAGTTTAGACTTTTGGATAACATATTGTAAAACATGTGAAAACCTTAAAAGCATAAGCATTCTTCACCGCAGGCATGTCATACTGTTAAAAATACAATAAAGTGACTTAAAAGAGTGAATTTTTATAAATAATTTATATTACGTAATATCGATCGCGTCGTCGTGATAAAATTTTTAGGCTAAAATAGATATATAAGTATAACGATCATTTCACGATTGTCACGGGATGATAACAATTTCGTGACCCGGAACAATGATTTCACGACCATTACGAAACATATTTTAGTTTTTTTCAATTGTTTTTGCTTTTCTTTTCCTATCGAAATTATCAAATTATATGTATTTTTCACTTAAAAAGCTTAACAATAATAAACGCGTATTTGAAATTTCAATAGAACAGCCTCAATGATGTGCTCTACGACCATAATTTATACTCAGGATCAAAAAAGAAAATAAATTATGTAAAATATATAAAATATTATTTTAACCACATAATTTCTCTGCTCCCTCTAAAACAAACTCTCAAAGATTCTCAACTAATCATATTTTATAACTCACATCTTGTCCAAAAATACACCACATAAAATCTTTTTTGATATGAAAACTCAGTCGAAGATACAACCATCGAACATATTAAGAAATTCTAAAACAAGGGGAATTTTCTTAAAACAAAAAATTACTAGACAAACAATTGACACTTAAAACAGAAGGATCAAGCCTGGATCAGGCAGGCCTTAAATGGTGGGATAAAGAAAACCCCAATTCCATCATAATCGAATTCGTGAATGAGGAAGGATCTATGTTCTTCGTTTACAAAACTCGAACACTAGACTTTCTTTAGAGAAAATCTAACTTTTTGCCACTGGTAAAGAGTGAAACGCCAGAAAGAAATTAACTTACCGTTTTCGAATTTGCTGTGAAATTCTGTGGCTTGTCAAGCTTTCAACAGATGCTCGTCGTTGCTGACTTGGGAAATGAAAATGTAAGACAAACCCATCACCAAGAGTAAATAAATGGCGTAATGAAGGCCATCGATTTTCGTGTTTTCCATACTGTAATTAATGGATTTCACTGTAATTTTGGCCTTCTGGAAATGGACTTTTTCATGCTTCGAGGGCTTTCTTCTTCCCGATTAGCAAATAGAAATATGAATATAATTTTATTATTACACAATATAATTTTTCTCCCACAGGAGGAGTCAACCGTTGTCGGCAATCCCACTTTTGGAATAGTAAACATGTAATTTATTGTCAAGATAAAGTTCTACGTGGCAAAAATCGCACCATTAGATTATTACTAAAAAATAGATTATGTCGATCTCATATTTAATTTATACTAGCGGCCGGCCCATACCCATTATATATATAGTGAAATTTTAATTATATATATTGTATATGTATACTATAATTTTTATATTTGAAATATCTGATTTAAATATGATATTTTATGGGGAAGAGAACAAGCTACCATATATTTTCGTAAGGAAATAACTGATGAATAATTGAAAATTAAGATGTGAAGTTAATAGATGATCTTTCGATATTATCTATTTATCTCATTTTCTCATGACTATTAATAAAACAAATAGAAGGTATTTTTGAAATTTCACAATGACTATACCAAATTAATTACTCTAATATGTTCATATATTATAATAATATATAATATATATAGTATAGTATAGTATAGATACAGTATAGATTATATTAAACAATCCTTTCCTTATATATATACACAAATCTATATAATTATTTACATAAATAAGTTAAAAAATAAAGAAGAGGGATAAAAATAAAATAAGGACAGGTTTGGGAATTTAGTAAGATGATGGCTTATTTATTATTGGGATGAAATATATTTATTTTAAAAAATATCCGTTTAAATATTAAAGTTTTTTGAAATAAAAAATATGATTGGTTGCAAGCTTGTTCCACCTATACATGTAGAGTCAATTTTCTCTTTTTCCATTTGTGTGTGAAAATTAAATGATATTACAGAACACTCAGAGCTTCGAAATATTTCATATAAATAATAATTTATAATACGCGTCGAGGTATTATCAAAGTAACCGACTTGGTCTAGGATTTTGACAATCTAGAATTTAATGAAAAAGTCATGTTTAAACAGAATTATGTAGTAAATATCATTCATATATTTACGAGGATAGATGAAATTAAAAGGGGTATGTGGTTAAAAGCATTAAGTGGTTCTCGGGGTTTTAAATTAATATTAAACTGCCTTGTACAGAATTAAACCAATATTATTTAATATTCGTCTTTAACATGTGAAATAATTAATGTACTTTTCACAAAAAACATTCGTGAGTAAACAACAAGAAGCAAAACTAGAACAGAAATTAAATTCAACGTTAAAGTTTATTTATTTGAGGAATTATAAGGAAGTACACTTTGGGATACAAAATTTACTCAAATCTTGGAAAAAAATCTTAGTGCATAAAAAGCCAAATTGTAAACAATTTTGTTGAAATAGGTCTAATTTTCAAATTTTCAATCAATTGGGTGTTTTATGACTTACGACGGTATGATATATTGCATTCTATCCCTTAGACTTTTGTTTAAATTACAAAGAAATTCATATATAATATTTAATTATCTTTTATATCCTTATATTTATAGAAAAGGAACATTTAACGTCGTCTTTTTACAAGTCCCTATTTTTTACGATCCTTGCACAAAATGGTATCAGAGCCTAGGTTTATTCTGGAAATACTATGATAATATCTTGAATATTAATTTGTAGCCTATACGGAGGAGACGATTCAAGATAATATGGACACAACAAATGTTCGAAGTGTTATTCATACAGGTGGTACTTCCAGAAATTAGAAGCACTTAATCAGAAGCATATGGCAGAAGCTCAACGCTTCAACCATAAGTGGAAACAATTACGAGAAACATGTTTATGCACACCAGACATAAATCATTACAAGAAACTGGAAAGGATGGCTAAGAGGCTTCATCAAGTGAACCTCAAACTACAGTTCCAGTTGGCCGAACTTCAGGAAGACAATCATCCTGAACACGAGGACGTTGTTCCAGACCCCAATGATCCAACAAGGGTCCCGACCAAATGATTAAGATGGGAGAACCAACCTTTCGAGAAATCGAGCCAGATTTTTCTAAGATATCCCAAGATCTTAGAGAGATTCAGAAGACAGTGTAGCGTTATGCTACCTTCAATACCATGTCCCTGCACAGATCCATCAGATTCAGAGTCAGATGGAGATTATGATTAAACATAAGAAGTAGATTCTTGAAAACCTTCAAGATGTTCAATCCCGAGTTAAGGAATTGGAGTCAAGGCCAAGTCCGACAGGAAGAATGAACGGAGGACGGTTGCCACCATCTTACGGAACAGAACCCCTTTTACAACAAAAAGGGAAAGCGGAGGAGGTCCGAAGACCTTTGACGGAGACTCAAAAAATGATTGCAGTCCTACGAGGAGAGCTCAATACTTCCCACAAAGTAATGGAAAGAATCAACCTGGAAGATCTACGAGATCTTGCTGATTCTTTTGCGGGATTAAATCTTATAGAATTCAAGACAGGAGAGATTGTTCCAAGACCTCCACCACAAGAAAGTTTCGTGTCACACAATCCATCCGAAGGAGATCAAAGTATACCGCACATGGAAGATTTCACCTCAGCAACTTTGGATCCCCCAGTTGGAACAAGGAACCGTTCCTGAAGGCCAGATATACATCAGACACCCTACGAAAAATCTCAGTTAGATCCAATCCATCCATATGAACTTATGCTCAACATGGATATCTTGAATTTCAAAAACAGAGAAGTTCTTATTGATGAATGGGCTTCAGCAATGAGAATAGCAGCAGGAACCCTTGACTTAAGCAAAGAAGGATTCATTTTACTTCTTAAATGAGTCTGGAAAGGATCAGTCAAGATTACCTGGGATATGAGAGACCCAGGTACCAAGGAAGAAGTTTTAGCCGGAGAGTCTCTGAAAGAGATCGTGGACAAGATGGCAAAATTCTTTAAAATATGTTTCATTGGAGTAAGTTACTTCGAATGAATGGAGGAAGAGAAGGCTAAAAAATACAGACAAGCACTAATTAGCCTGAAACTACATGATCTCTGTTATGTAGACGAGTACATCAAACTCTTTACAGAGTATCGATGGAAGGCAAAGATAGAAGAAAAAGATGCAGCAGAACTGTTCTTTGCCAAAATTCCGAGCCCATGGAGAGAAATGCTTATCCAGGAGTATACACCTCATGCTATCGACACGGTGTCCAGGAGAATGTCATTTCTCAAAGTAAAGCTTGCGGAGTGGTGCTACCAAGCAAAGCTCCAAAAGAATTTCAAGAAGCTCAGAGGAATCAACAAAATAGCTCATCTTTGATGTACGAGAAATGATATCCCTACAATCATTGGAAACGACCCACAAAGGCGAAAGATGAAAAAACACATAAGTCATCCATATGCCCTGATGAAGTAGTTCAACAAGAAGTAGGTCTTCATGGAGACCTAGAAAGGTCTGGTCAAAACAGAAAGCGGGAAGCTACAGATCGGGGCAAAGATCAGGACCAACAAGAAGTAGAATCTCGTCGACAGGTTCTAATCAAGCCAGTTCTAGCAGAACACCAGTCGAAGAGAACTTTCAGACGCACACCTACTCAGTGCAAATGAGAGTTTTAGAGATTGTAACTGCTGGACATGCGGAGCAAGAGGACATATCTCTACGGATTGTCCAGAAAACCAAAGCCATGGAGTAAGACAGTTAGAGCATACCAAAGAATTTGAGGATGCTGTCTATTTTCAGGATTTGGTACAGGTGTATCAATTTGAGGATATTCCCTCAGATGAAAGCATCTACGAAGAATAGATCTATTCTGATGGAGGTGAATCCAGCTCAGATCAGAGTGAAGGAGAGTTCCTTCAACACGTGATCAGAGAAGAGTCGTCAGGGGTTTTTCTCTCATACCACATGTTTCTCATAAACCCTTATGAGGATCATGAAAAAAAAGCCAAAGCTTCAAATATATGACGGATTTACAATTGGATCAATGATAAAAGCCATGGATATGATTGGTCTTCGTAGCAGGAAGCATCAGATTAACCATAGGGTGACAACATGTGAATTTGCTATCTCAATGGAATTCACGGGAAACCAAATTGAGATACTAGTTAATCCCCTGCAGAGAAATCTAGGAGATTAAGAACAAGGTGAAAAGGGAGGTTGCTAATACACTCTCATGGATTCATATTGGAGCCATTAGAGTAATCATCAAGACGACTTTCAAGGAAGGAATTGATTCGCCACTCAATTTGGCAATCTTCGACAACAGAATCCCGAACCTCAAAGATTCTTGTTTGGGAGCAGTTGCATGAAATTTGTATGATGGAAAGATGGCTTTCAACATCTATCCTAGAATTGCATACAATTGGGAGATCGAGATTTCAACAAAGTCCTAACTCTTCATCAAGATTTTAAAAGAGAAGATTTGATGAAAGAAGGGAACAAGGCCTTACTCGATCACCTACAAGGTGTCTACACACTCAAGAATACTCATCATTCCGAGGTATTCTTGAGAAAGGAGTTCATCAAAGTCCCCAGAATCTTCGAAGACTTCGCCAAAGCTGTATTGCCGGATATTATTGATACTCCGACAATAGGAGAGATCGACATGAGGATACATGATCAACCTGTTCTGAACAGAAGTAGGAGCCTTATGATCGAGCCAAGAAGGATGTCTTTCCAACAAGAAAGGTTAATCAGCAACTATCCGGGGGAAAAACAGAAGGCAGTCTCGAGCAGAATTCAGAAAATCCCTGATGTACTCAAAACAACAGGAAAGCTGAAATGCCCATAAGGCTGGAGAGAAGTGCAGATAATTTTTGACATTACAAAGAAAGATAATATCTTCCCTTGTGATGTCCTCTACTATTTGCAACAACCTACAGTTGGCCAGTATCAAGGAAACCTACAAATCGGTGAAATTGATCTAACAATTGCAGGGACTGCAAGAAGAATCCCAGAACAACTTATTCTTAGGATTGAATTTCTCGAGGAACATAAAACCTTGGGAAAGATTGCAAGATGGAATGGAGTTCACGGTGGAAGGAAAAAGATATAGAATCAGATGACCACCAGTCCATTCTCCATATACATCAACATTGGGATGTTATATGAAAAATATCGGGCATGATTTTTTGTAGCTTACATTGACTCAGGAGCTGGAATATGCACTGCCATGCGAGAAATCTTCCCCAAAGATGTTGGTGAGAAATTACCAGCCATTGCCGGAAGAGACTTTTCCAAACGGATCCTTATTCTTAATGAAGGAGTCCGAGGAGCGGAAATAATTATCGGAGGAGCAGACGGTACCCCATGGTACAAAGTCAAAACTCCACCTATATATTTCCATGATACCGGTGCGGATATGCTATTAGGAAACAATTTCCTACAGACATTTAAGACATTCACTCAAGAGAATGAAATGTGAAGACTTATTTTGACAACCCTGTGTGATCATAAGATTATGGTACAACGATTACGGGAGGCGTTTCACAGAAAATTCCCCATTAGTTTTCGCAACAAGCGTGGTGATGAAGGAAAACTTTGACACCCAAAGATGAAAGATCAGTAGAAATTTGGAGAGGCAATTCTTCAATTCTGACAACAAGGTCCTAGTGAAAAGGATTCTCAAACTTTTGACTGGGTTAATATCATGTCTTTCAGAGAACATGATGAGGAAAGAGTAACTCCAGAAACCCTGTTGCTACTGAAAAATGCTTTACGAGAAAAAGTTCCACAACCTGAAACTACCCTCGAAGAACGAATCACTCTAGAGGATGTAAAAATGAAGATTCGTAGGAACTACAACGAGGATCTACTAGCATGGTGGAACAAAAATGAGCTCAGAGCTACTTTGAAGGTGTAAACTGGAAAAGAAAATGAGTTTGTTAGGTACAGGCCGATCCCCATGAACCAAGAAGATCGGAAGGATATGCAGACCATACTTAAGGAACATCTTGACCTTAAGTTAATCTCAGCAGGTATTTCTCCATACATGAGCCCAAGATATCTTGTTCGGAATCATGGAGAAATTAAACGAGGAAAGCCGAGATTGGTGATCAACTATAAAAGGATCAATGAAATCTTGGAATTCGATGGATATTTTATCCCAAGCAGAGAACATTTGGTAAATAACATCATGAATGCCAAAGTGTTTTCTAAGTTAATTGTAAGTCTGGGTTCTACCAGATTAAAATGGAGGAAGCAAGCAGAAAGTTCACAGCATTCTCCACACGACAAGGACGTTATATCTGGAATGTCATGCCAATGAGATTAGCGAATGCTCCCCAGATATATCAGAGAAAGATGGATAATCTTTTCAAGGATTACTTCAGCTTCATGTTCGTGTATTGATGACATTCTTATAGCGTCAAAAATAAATGAAAAAAACATCTTAAATATTTGGAAATCTTTTCAGATGTTTGTTACAAGGAAGGATTAATGCTTTCCGAAAAGAAAGCAGTGATTGCTACAAGACAAATCGAGTTCCTTGGAGTCGAGATCGACGAATGTGGCATTATCCTACTTAATCATATTGTAGAAAAAGTACAAGGATATCCGGATGACCTCAAGGACATTAAGCAACTTCAGAGTTTTTTAGGAGTTGTTAATTTTGCTGGAATGTTCATCAACAATCTAGCAAACCACAGGAAGGTGTTCAATCCACTACTCAAGAAAGATGTTAAGTTTGAGTGGAATGAAGATCACAGACAAGTTGTCAAACAGCTTAAAGAAGTATGCAAGCAACTACCAAAGCTTGCAATTCCGAACGACGAGGATGAACTGGTATTATATACAGATACCAGTGATCATTGGTGGGCTGCAGTTATCATGAAAATCACACCAGAAGGAGAAGTGACATGCAGATATTGCAGTGGGCTATTTAATAACAGTGAAGTTATCAGATGGCACATCAACGAGAAGGAGTTCTTTGCTGTTCGAAAAGCTTTTAAGAAATGGCCACTTTTCCTACTAGCAAAGAAATTTATCTTGAAAATAGATAATACGAGTGTCAAGGCCTTTTAAAAAAAATAAAATTGAATCAAAACCAGAAAAGACTAGACTTTTAAGATGGCAAGATGAATGCCAATATTATGATTATGATATTATCATTGTAAAATCTGATAAAAATATTCTTGCAGATTTTTTGATGAGAGATGGAAGCGAGTGAAGCTAATTCCATCATAACGAGATCAAAGCACCTCCGAGAAAATCTGGAGGATCTAGACAAGAAGATCAACGGCCTGGTGATCATTCTCAGGTTGCGTGTCAAGTACAGGAATTGAATCTCACGAAGGTCCAACAGGCTATGAAGGCTACCATGCTGGCTCACACCTGTTTATGGGATAGTCTTTATATTCTCCTCCGATGGGATGCTTCAGCGGTAAAGCTAAAGTCATGTTTCAGAGAGCCTGACTCATCAACCGGTGTGGAGGATTCATGTATCGCCACTACAAGTCCTAGTATTGATCCTTTCGGGGAAGATACAGAAGGAAAAATTGATTCCCAGGTGTGGGGTCCTCGTTACTTAATCCGTTATGTATCAGTTCATTTATACATATGTGAGTTAGAATTAAGTAAAACATACACCTGATTAAGAGTTTAGTTATGTAGGTTGTTACAAGTTGACATAACTATGTCAAATCTACACATCATATATACATAACAACAACCTAAACCAAAAACTCCTAAGCAGTGCTTCAGCTCGCAGTGGAATAGACTCACAATCCCTTCCTCCCACGTCTATGAGTCCCTACAGAAACAATCACACAATATGAGTACAGATAAACAACCCTTCCAGTGCGATATCATTAAACACATAAACAATAAAGCACTATGAATAACAAATGTGATTGTCCTGTATCATGCACTATCAAATGCAATTATGTCATGACATATTTCACTCCTCATCCTGTTATAACCAGACCAATATGATATGTCTATCTCAGCTCAATATGTCAGTGGAACTCTCTCACATCTTCATATTAGCAGCACATATCATAGTACCATCCTAACATGTTATAACAGCCAGAGCATATACCCAACCGGCGTATATCTCTCATGCCAAAGCATATGTAGCATATCTATCGTGGCAACAATCCCAGCCAAAGCATATGCCCAACACTGGCATATCTATCGTGGCACCGATCTCAACCAAAGCATATACTACACATCTATCGTGGCATCCATCTCAACAATGTAGTATCATGAATGCACATGCATATGATACCACTAATCATATGATAACATGCTCACATCATCATCAAAACCATATCATATACTCATACGTCAAAACGTACCTGTTCTGCGACAAAAAACGATATAAATTAGGCGTCACTGTCTAATCGCCTCGTTGTCCCGTCCCCTGTGATGATGCTACAACAATACCAACAATATATCATGTTATCATAGGCATTAAAATCAAATTCTACAAAAATATAACATTTTTCAAAAATCTGACCCTGGCGATCGATCGCCACATCTCACCGATCGATCGACATACTGTTCTGTTCCATCGCGATCGATCGCCACTACCTCGCGATCGATCGCCAAAATGTTCTGTTTCTCGCGATCGATCGCCACATTTTCACCGATCGATCGCTACATGTTTTAACCGCCTTTAACTTTGCTCTGTCATCGGCGATCGATCGGCACAAAGCTCGCGATCGATCGCCGATGTTCAGAAAATTCAGAACATGGCGATTTTGAGCTTATCTCCATGGTGTGTCTCCTACAACTCGAAATTAACCAATTAAACATGTTTCATGCAATCTCTAGTACCATATAAACATGTTGCTCTCAGCATACAACTCAATTCTTTGCATGATAACAAGTATGAATTTCAACTAAGAACACTTGGTACTTCAATTCATATAGTTCATAGCCAACTACATATCCAAGCTTGAAATCATGAATTCCTTACCAAGAAGAAATGAAATCCTTTCACTCTACTTCCTAGCTTGATTATCAAGTGTAACCCCAGCAAAAGAATGCAAGAATTATCAAGGGTTTGGAGAGGTGCTTGTGTAGAGATTTGTAGGTGAGAATGGTGTTGTATGTGTTTGGATGTTGGAAATCTGAATTAACTTCCTCTTTACCTCTCCCACTTGCATACAAGTACAAATCTAACTCATCTCAAATGCATAGTAAATTTAACTCACATATACACCACATTCAAATTCACATGTAAATCTAATTTATTTCAAATTCATGTCCAATGCATGACAAAGTACTATCCCACTATGTATAGTTCATACTCAACATGAATTTTCTTGTTATATATACATCACCTATATAACACAATTTCAATCCAATTCTGAAATATGGAAAAGTGTTTGCCATCTCATAATTTCACATTAATTAAAATCCTAGTTATCTCCCCTCGAGATCACAACATATTGTAATTATTTCATAATTACGCCTTAACCATATCGCATCATATCAAGGCATGACATTTCTCCCCTACTTATTGATTTCGTCCTCGAAATTGCATATACATAACATGCATATATATATAGTCAACTCAACAATCCTACTGCAAGAAGATAAGAAACATGAACATATATGCAACATTGCAGTACTTACTTACCAACAGTATCATAAAATTGTAAAGTCATACCAGTAAACAACTCAGGATACTGCTGTATCATATGCTGCTCCATCTCCCACGTTGCCTGCTCGACACCCCGTCGATTCCACTGTACCTTTACCATTGGTATCACTTTGTTACGCAAAGTTCGCTCAGCCCTGTCCAGAATCTTCACTTGTCTTTCCACATAAGACACGTCTGTATCCAACTGTACTTCAGATGGTGGCAATACATGACCTGTATCTGGTTCATATTTCCTCAATAGTATGAAACACATCGTGGATACTACTCAATGCTGGCGGTAGTGCTAATCGATATGCCAACGTACCAATACGTTGCAATATCTCATATGGACCAACATATCGTGGAGACAACTTCCCACGTTTACCAAATCGTACCACACCTTTAAAAGGTGAGATTTTCAAGAATACTCGATCACCAACTTGGAATTCAAGTGGTCTACGTCGCTTATTGGTATAAGCAGCCTGTCTATCATGAGCAGCTTGTAATTTCAACCTGATCAGTTTTACTTTCTCCTCCATTTCACGTTACATTTCTGGTCCATGGAGTGCAGTCTGATCAACATCATCCCAATATAATGGCGATCTACATCGTCGCCCATACAATGCCTCAAATAGTGCCATCTGTATACTAGTTTGATAACTATTATTGTATGAAAATTCCACTAATGGCAATGACTATTGCCATGAGTTATCAAACTCTAATACACAGGCTCGTAACATATCCTCAAGCGTCTGTATCGTACGTTCTGTTTGTCCATCTGTCTGAGGATGATACGTTGTACTCAATCTCACTTCAGTCCCTAGCGCTGACTGTAATCCTTCCCAAAAATGAGAAGCAAATCTCGGATCTCTATCCGATACATATGACACTGGTATGCCATGTAGTCTCACTACATTTTGAATGTATAATTGTGCCATCTTCACATAGGTAAATGTCATACTGTAAGGTACGAAGTGAGCTACTTTTGCCAGTCTATCAACAATGACCCAAATCGCATCAAAGCCAGAGAAAGTCCGTGGCAAATGGGTAACAAAATCCATTGTAACATGTTCCTATTTCCATTGAGGAATCTCCAAACTCCTCAATTCACCTCCCGGTCTTTGTCGTTCTGCTTTTACTTGTTGACAGATCAAACACCGTTTCACAAAGTTTAGCACATCCTGTTTCATGCATTTCCACCAAAATTGGGTACGCAAATCCTTATACATTTTCTTTCTTCCAGGATGTATACTATAACGACTACAATGCGCACGTTGTAGTATTTCTTGGCGTAGTCCTAATGCAGCAGGTACTACCCAACAGTTCCTATATTTCAAAGTTCCATCACTTGCAAGTACAAACGGAGATGTTTGTCCTTGACCTATCCTTTCCCTCCAGTGTTGTACCTCATCATCAGTAACTTGTGCCGTTCTGATTTTCTCAAAGATATCGGGTTCAACCAACAATGTTGATACCCTTACTGGCTTTGTATCTACATCAAACTCATAACCTAAGGTACAACAAGAAGTCATCAAGGCTGATAAATGCATCATGCCATCAGCAGTATTATGAACTTTTCGACTTAAGGCATCTGCTGTGAGATTAGCCTTTCCTGGATGATATTCGATCTCACAATCATAATCCTTCAAGAGATCCATCCATCTCCTTTGCCTCATATTCAACTCTGCTTGAGTTAATAAAAACTTTAAACTTTTATGATCAGTATATATGGTAAACGACATACCATATAAATAGTGTCGCCATATCTTCAAGGCAAAGACAATGGCAGCCAACTCTAGATCATGTACTGGATATTTCATTTCATGTGGCTTCAACTGTCGTGATGCATAAGCCATTACATGTTTAGCCTGCATCAAAACACAACCCAAACCAAGTAATGATGCATCGGTGTAAAGAGCAAACCTGTCATGCTCTGATGGAATGATCAACACTGGAGCAGTAGCTAACCGATGTTTCAATTTCTGAAAACTATGCTCACATGCGTTTGACCATCTAAATGGTACTCCCTTCTGTGTCAGCTGTGTGAGTTGTTTGGCAATCGCTGAAAATCCTTCAACAAATCGTCTATAATATCCCGCCAAACCTAAGAAACTACGAATCTCTGGCACAGAAGTAGGTGATGACCAATTCAACACCGCTTCTATTTTTCTCGGATCAACTGATATACCATCTTTAGAGATCACATGTCCCAAAATCCTACACTGGTCAACTAAAACTCACACTTACTGAGTTTGGCATATAACTATGTGTTCTCAATAACTGTAATACCAGATGGAAATGTTGGACATGTTTAGTTTCACTCTGAGAATAGATCAATATATCATCAATGAACACTATGACAAATTGATCAAGGTAGTCCTGGAAAACTCGATTCATCAAGCTCATGAAGACAGCTGGAGCATTCGTCACACCAAATGGCATTACTAGGAACTCATAATGTCCATAGTGAGTTCTAAATGCTGTCTTCTGTACATCTCCTTCCCTCACACGTATCTGATGATAACCTGATCTCAAATCAATCTTAGAGTAGATCATAGATCCATGTAACTGATCAAACAAATCATCAATACGAGGAAGAGGATATTTATTCTTTATGGTTACCTTGTTCAACTGTCTATAGTCAATGCAAAGTCGCATTGAACCATCCTCCTTCTTAACAAACAATACCGGAGCACCCCAAGGTGATACACTAGGACGTATGTACTGTTGGGATATGCCCTAAGACAACTCATTAGATGATTGTTTATGACATACAATGTATTATGATTTTGTTAATGGCAATTCATTATTATATATTATTCGAGTATCTGTGTAATATGAATTAATATATAAGTTAATGTCCTTAGAATAATATTGTATTGTTCTTAAAGATTGTCCCTAGTCAAGTATTATCATGAATAAGGATAATGATAATGCATTGAGACTAGTATGTTTTGATTGATGAATTGTTCATAGATATGAGATATCAAATCAACACATAGGTGCATGTTAGAGAACGATGTACTGGACAGACCCACCATGAGAATGCTGCATGGATAGTTATATGAACGTCATAAGCAATTCTCATAGTGATAATAATGTATGTAATCCTTACGACTTGAGATCATCAGAGATCCCAACATAAGGAGATATTGTCAAACGTTACCTGTAACAGGGTAAACTATAAAGACAATCATTGGATACACCACGAATTATGTAGAGGGATGTTGAGTGATCAAGAAAGGATTTGTCCCTCCTATATAACAGGAGAAGTGTTTGGGCCCTTGATCAAGTAAGACTAAAATGCATGGCGGTGCTCGAATGAGTCGATATGTGATATCGAGCTTATTCGTTTATTCTAGTTCTACTTGGGGATCAAGAAATAAAAGATTGAATATATGAGTATGGCTATTCAATGACTCGTGTTCAATCTAAACACATTGGACAAAGGGATTAAGTTACATGGTTAATCACATTCCGTAGGTTATGTCGAGTCAATGACATTCTTGTAATTTGGGTAGCCTTGATGTGTTGCTAGATATCACTCATTGCTTGTGACATAAAATTAGATTTTATGTCGCTGCCAACATTGCAAGATCCTATCGGGTCACACAAAAGATTAAATCGATAAAGGGAGATATAATTCATTGGATGAATTAATTAATTAAGAAGAGTCTTAATTATATATATTAAATGTATGGATTTAATTAATTAATTGGTATGGACCAATGAGGCTTTAAGAACGCCTTTAATTAAATCTAACATATATATTATTTGATAACAAGGTTAATTGAGAATTAATCCTACACATCATAAAACCTAATAGCCACTCTCATACTCACTCTCGGCCGCCGCCTCTTGCACTCGAACTCACGGCCACCGCCGCCGTGAATAGTGCTTTTGAACGGTTGTCGATTGATCGGTTTTGAACCGTGAGTTTAGCTCCTGTTTAAGAACGAGTCTAGCAACTTGTTCTTGAACACCTTTTTCGATTTGATCGTGTGGATACCGTAGAGACGAATGTGAAAATCTTTGTTCGTGACTCGTGGACTTGCAACGAGGATTCTGCTACAAACACGAATAAATCTTGATATGATCACTTTGTATAGGTCCTTTGGTAGGAATCAAATTTTAAATTCCACTGCATATTATATGATGGATTCCTAACAGTGGTATTAGAGCCGTGTACAAAGCTCATATCGGAATTATGTGGTTAATTGTTTAATCATATTTAGAATTATATTGCATGCTTTGAAACTGTATATAATCATATATGATATAAGTAAATTGAGTTTGTGAAAATCATCGTAAAATTATATATGATATAATTGACAATTTATGTATACGATACACGAAGGCGAAAAGCCGAGCCCATGGCTCTTGATGGTTCGGCCATCACCAACCCTGACTCACGGCCACCGCATGCTAGCTAGGGTTCGGACCCTTGGCTCGAGCATGGGCCAAGCCGCCGCACCAACTAGGGTTTCGAACCCTTTTGGCTCGATTAAAAGCATGGCGGCGCTTAAAGGTTCGGACCATGGTTCACGGAAACATGCGGGTAGGCGGCTACCTCCACGTGAGAGCTAGGATTTTCGAACCCCTTGGCTCGAGATGGTCGAGCCTCCACCATCATGAATCGTGCATGGAAAGGCCGAGAATTATGACAAGGTTTCGAACCTTGTGGCTCGAGACGGCTAGGGTTTCGAACCCTGGCGGCCGCCACATGGCTCACACGGGCTTGGACCGTGACTTGGGCTAGGGTTTCGAACCCTAGGCTCATGCATGGTCCAACCGTGTGGTTAGGGTCTTTGAACCCTTTTGGTCCATGGCTTGTGACGCAACGAGTCTCCATGGCATGTGATGTCACGAGCGTACGATAATTTTCCAAAATTTTATTTTACAGTTTTAATTAGAATTAAATTTTAAAATGTTTAGAATTTAATTAATTAAATGTTATAGCATGTTTTATGTGTTGTTTGAGCATGGTGCATGGTTATAGCCCTATGACCTATTAGATAGGATTTGTGAATAATTGTAATTTTAATACGGCCTGCGTGTCGTGCCTTCTCTATTTTTCCTAAATGTTATCCCTCCCCTATGTTCCCCTCGAATGTGACTCGAGGAATTCTCTATATCTTGTAAATGTTCTATATTATAGTTTATTTTGTTGATGGAGATAAATGAAGATGGACCAAGGTGCCGGGATGAGGAGGCCATTCACAAAAGGGAGCCAAAGAGGTGCTTGGAGAAGTTACCTTAGGTTGACCTTCTAGTATTTTCTCATTGGTTTGAGAAAATCATTAGTTGGGGCTATAACCATGTCACGTTTATTTTATGTTGATGTATGAGATGCATGTTTATCGTTTTATTTAATATTGATGCTTGATATACATATATGTAGTTATGTATATATTCATATATGTACCAGACATATTTTCAATATTAATAAAATCATGAGATCAATAAATCCCTCTTATAATATTAAGTCAAATCAAGATGCCTTCCAATTAAAATACTCGTCAAGACTTCGATTGAACATGTGTGGGTTTTCCAAAGCAAAGTACCGTGACAATCTTAGTAAGGCGCGAAAGGATAAAAGTGATATCCGTGTTATTTTAAAATTGGGTTCGACTTAACCAGCGTTATCTCAATAGGATTAGTAACCTAGAGGCATGGGGTTGGATAATAATTCATTAGATGAATTTGAACAAAGTGTTGTTCGTCCAACCATCCAAGAGTTACATGTGATGTAATTGACAAAGTGTTGTCTACCTAAATAACCGAGTCTTGGGTGATTAGCCAAAGCTAACTCAGGATTAGGTGAAATATGGATCTTGGCTCACTAAGTTTACGAGGGTTGATATTTTAAACAAAATAGTGGGAGTATCATTTAATATAAGACCTTATTAAATGATTAAAATCATAAACTTATTTTGCATATTTATATTGTAGATATCCATGGCATCAAACAACGTAACTAGCACACTATCATTACGATCGGTCCTTGAGAAGGACAAACTGAATGGGACTAATTTCCTAGACTGGTATAGGAATTTGAGGATTGTCCTCAAACAAGAGAAAAAACAATATGTCCTAGAGGAACCCTTACCTGCTGAGGAACCTCCCGTAACGGCTGCTAAAACCGATAAGGATGCTTACAAGAAGCATCAGAATGACGCGCTTGATGTTGGTTGCCTTATGCTTGCCACCATGAAATCTGAGCTTCAGAAGCAACATGAGGAAATGGAGGCGTTCGATATGATCGAGCACTTAAAACAACTCTACCAACAACAAGCTAGACAAGAGAGGTATGACGTCTCTAGAGCGTTATTCCAGTGCAGAATGGTAGAAGGAAGCCTTGTTGGAACTCATGTACTAAAGATGATTGGGTACATTGAGAATCTTGAAAAGCTGGGTTTTCCGTTGGACCAAGAGTTGGCCACAGACGTGATCTTGCAATCGTTGCCTGATAGCTACAGTCAATTTGTCTTGAATTACAATATGATTGAAATCGAAAAGACACTACCGCAATTGCTTGGTATGTTGAGAACATATGAAGCAAATTCAAAGAAGTCTAAGCCTACTAATGTTCTTATTGTGAATAAGAGCAAATGAAAGACTAAAGCAAAAGGCTACAAGAAGAACAAGAAAGTCTTTGTTAGGTCTAAGCCTCATGCTTCTGCACTCAAGCCAAAAGGAGGAGTGGCTAAGGAAGGGAACTGTTTCCATTACGGTGAGACCGGTCATTGGAAGAGGAACTGCAAATTATATCTGGAAGATCTTAAGAAGACAAAGGAAAGTGTGACTTCCGCTTCAGGTATTTTTGTTATAGAAGTCAATTTATCTACTTCTTCATCATGGGTATTAGATACTGGATGTGGTTCTCACATTTGTGTTAATGTGCAGGATCTCAAAAGGAGTAGGTTGTTGGCGAAAGGCGAGGTTGATCTCCGAGTGGGAAATGGAGCAAGAGTTGCTGCATTAGCTATTGGAGATTATTCATTAAATTTACCTTCTGGTTTATTATTAGATTTAAAAGACTGTTATTTTGTGCCATCTATTACTAGAAACATTATTTCAATTTCTTGTTTGGACAAGATTGGTTTTTCATTTATTATAAAGGACAAGTGTTGTTCCATTTATTTGAATGATATGTTTTATGCTAGTGCACAATTGATTAATGGTCTTTATGTATTAAATCTTGATATGCCTGTCTATAACATAAATACTAAAAGGATTAAGAATAATGATTCTAATCCAACTTATCTCTGGCATTGTCGCTTGGGCCATATAAACGAGAATCGCATATCAAAACCTCATAAGGATGGAGTATTGGATTCATTTGATTTTGAATCATATGAAACATGTGAATCTTGTTTAATGGGCAAGATGACTAAAGCTCCTTTCAAGGGACATGTTGAAAGGACAAATGATTTATTGAGTCTCATACATAGTGATGTATGTGGACTAATAAGCACACAAGCTAGAGGTGATTTTCAATACTTCATTACATTTACTGATGACTTCAGTAGATATGGGTATGTGTACCTAATGAAACATAAACATGAAACCTTTGAAAAGTTCAAGGATTTCAAGAATGAAGTACAAAATCAGCTTGGCAAAAGTATCAAAATCCTCCGATCAGATCGAGGAGTCAAAATCTAAGCCAAGAGTTTCATGACTATCTAAAGGAGTGTGGGATAGTCCCTCAACTCACTCCTCCGTATACTCCACAATGGAATGGTGTATCCGAAAGGAGGAATCGAACTTTTTTGGACATGGTTCGATCAATGATGAGTCATGCAGATCTTCCGACTTCCTTTTGGGGACATGCTTTAGAAAAAAACGATATTTATACTGAACCGTGTTCCATATAAATCAGTAGAAAAGACACCATATGAGATATGGACTAAGAAGCATCCTAGTATGTCTTTTATGAAGATTTGGGGTTGTGAGGCTTACGTGAGACGTCACGCCTCCAATAAACTTGGACCCAAATCTGATAAGTGTTTATTTGTGGGGTATCCTAAGGAAACGAAAGGATACTATTTCTATTATCCCACCGAGAACAAAGTAGTTGTTGCTCGGACTGGTGTCTTTCTTGAAAGAGAATTTATTTCGAGAAGAACCAGTGGGAGACAAATAGAACTTAGTGAAGTTCAACCACAAGAAAACATTGAACATGATATTGAGATGGAAACAGAGCAGACACCACAAGCTATTATGGATGAAATGCCTGCTCAAGAGACACAAACCCAGCGTAGGTCTGTAAGAGAACACCGAGAGCCACAGAGATATGGATTTCTTGTGACTCAACAAGGTGACTTACTACTTATTGATGAGGATGAGCCGTCATCTTATCAAGAAGCTATAATGGGCAATGATTCTGATAAATGGCAAGAAGTCATGAAATCTGAGATGGAATCCATGTATGCAAACCAAGTATGGACTTTGGTTGACCCGCCTGAAGGGGTAAGACCCATAGGGTGCAAATGGATTTTCAAGAAGAAGACCGACATGGACGTTAATGTACAAACCTTTAAAGGTCGACTGGTTGCTAAAGGTTTCAAACAAATTCATGGTATTGACTATGATGAAACTTTTTTCGCCAGTTGCCATGGTTAAATCTATTAGGATCTTACTTGCAATAGCTGCATTTCATGATTATGAAATCTGGCAGATGGATGTCAAAACAGCTTTCCTTAATGGAAATTTACTTGAGGATGTGTACATGACACAACCTGAGGGTTTTGTCGATCCAAAGGATGTTGGAAAGATATGCAAGCTACAACGATCCATTTATGGATTGAAGCAAGCTTCTCGGAGTTGGAATCTTCGTTTTGATGATGCAGTCAAAGAGTTTGGTTTCATCAAAAACGTAGATGAACCTTGTGTCTACAAGAAGGTCAGTGGGAGCATAATTATCTTCCTAATATTGTATGTAGATGACATACTTCTAATTGTGAATGATATCCCTGCCTTACAATCTGTAAAGATTTGGCTAGGGAATTGCTTTTCTATGAAAGATTTAGGTGAAGCCACCTACGTATTAGGTATCAAGATCTATAGAGATAGATCAAGAAGATTACTTGGCCTAAGTCAAAGTACATACATAGACAAAGTGCTAAAACGGTTTAGCATGCAAGAATCTAAGAAAGGATTCGTGCCTATGACACATGGGATTCATCTCTCGAAGGATCAGTGTCCTTCAACACCAGATGAGAGACAACGCATGAGTAAGATTCCATATGCGTCAGCTATTGGATCTATCATGTATGCCATGATATGTACGCGTCCCGATGTCTCGTATGCTTTGAGCATGACGAGCAGATATCAGGTTGATCCAGGTGAATGTCACTGGATTGCAGTCAAGAATATCCTGAAGTACTTGAGAATAACTAAGGATACATTCTTGATTTATGGAGGTGAGGAAGAGCTCAATGTAATAGGTTACACTGATGCAAGCTTCCAAACCGACAAAGATGATTTCCGATCGCAATCAAGATATGTGTTTTGCCTAAATGGAGGTGCTGTAAGCTGGAAGAGTTCAAAGCAAGAGACAGTAGCCGATTCTACAACTGAAGTTGAATACATTGCTGCCTCAGATGCAGCAAAGGAAGCTGTTTGGATCAAGAAGTTCATTTCTGAACTTGGGGTGATGTCTAGCATACTAGATCCGATTGAACTCTATTGTCACTGTAAGTAACCCCATGAGCATACAGCGCAGCGGAATAAAATTTTGGGATTACAAACCAGCGATCTATACATAGGGATTCATATCGGATTAGAGAATTACAAGTGTCTTACCCTTGTAGCGTGTTTGAGGCCGAATCCACGGAGCTGCACCACGTCTTACGCCTTCTCCGAGTCACTAAGCAAAACTCGATTGGTTTTGCCTCAACGGTATCCACACGATCAAATCGAGTGAAGGGATGGTTTAATAACAAGTTGCTAGACTTGTTATTAATCCTATACACGAAGCTAGATCGATTCACAATCGAAAAATGGCACGAAACCACCAAGAACCCCTTCGACTTGTGAAGGCCGAGAGGAATTGGATGGTGCGGCCGACTTGTGCTTCTTCACGTGTAGGGTTTTTGTTTTTGATATTGTCTTACAATTAAAAACCTTGCTATCATATTAAATATGATTAATTAAAGGCTTTCTCAAAGCTTCATGGGCTTAAGCCCATGATTTAATTAATCCTTATGATAATTAATTAAGACTCCTCTTAATTATTTAATTCATCTCATGAATTTAATTTCCCTTCTCGATTTAATCATTTGTGCGACCCGATAGGATCTCGTAATGTTGGCAGTGACATAAAATCTCATTTTATGTCGCAAGCATCGAGCGGTATCTAGCAACACATCGATGCTACCCAAATTACGAGAATGTCAATGACTCGACATAACCTTTAGAACTTGTGATAATATTAATCATGTAACTTAATCCCTTTGTCCTTTGTGTTTAGATTGAACACGAGTCATGGAATAGTCATACTCGTATATTCAATCTCTATTTCTTGATCCCCAAGTAGAACTAGAATAAACGAATAAGCTCGATATCTCATATCGACTCATTCGAGCATGGCCATGCATTTTAGTTCTCACTTGATCAAGGGCCAAACACATCTCCTGTTATATAGGAGGGACAAATCCTATCTCGATCAGTCAACATCCCTCTACATAATTCGTAGTGTATCCAATAGTCGCCTTTATAGTATACCCTGTTACGGGTAACGTTTGACGATATCAAGATACATAACTCCTTATGTTGGGATCTCTGATGATCACAAGTCGTAAGGATTACATACATTATTATCACTATGAGAATTGCATATGACGATCATATAACTATCCATGTTGCATTCTCATGGTGGGTCTGTTCAGTACATCGTTCTCTAACATGTACCCATATGCTGATTAGATATCTCATATCAATGAACAATTCATCGATCAACATATACTAGTCTCTACGTATTATCATTATCCCATTCATGATAATACTTGACTAGGAACATCTTTAAGAATAATACAATATTATTCTAAGGACATTAACATATATATTAATTCACAATGCACAGTTAAAAGAATAATATATAATAATGAATTGCCATTCATAAATCCATAAACATTGTATGTCTTAAACAATCATCTAATGACTTGTCTTAGGGCATATCCCAACAAATCTCCCACTTGCACTAAGACCACTCAGACATATACCTAATGCCTAGAGATCTAGTATGACGATCATGCTTCTGCTGTGACAGCGGCTTCGTCAATGGGTCAGATACATTATCATCTGTCGGTACTTTGCATATTTTAACATCTCCCCTTTCAACGATTTCTCGAATGAAATGGAAACGCCTAAGTATGTGCTTGGATCTTTGGTGAGATCTTGGTTCCTTAGCCAATGCGATCGCTCCATTGTTGTCACAATAGAGTTCTATCGGATCTTTAATGCTAGGCACCACTCCAAGTTCAGAAATGAACTTCCTCATCCAAACAGCTTCCTTTGCTGCATCCGAGGCAGCAATATACTCAGCTTCCGTTGTAGAATCGGCTACTGTTTCTTGCTTTGAACTCTTCCAGCTCACAGCACCTCCATTCAGGCAATACACATATCCAGATTGCGATCGAAAATCATCTTTGTCGGTTTGGAAGCTTGCATCAGTGTAACCCATTACATTGAGCTCTTCCTCACCTCCATAAATCAAGAATGTATCCTTAGTCCTTCTTAAGTACTTCAGGATGTTCTTGACAGCAATCCAGTGACCTTCACCTGGATCAACTTGATATCTGCTCGTCATGCTCAAAGCATACGATACATCGGGACGAGTACATATCATGGCATACATGATAGATCCAATAGCTGACGCGTATGGAATCTTACTCATGCGTTGTCTCTCCTCTGGTGTTGAAGGACACTGTTCCTTCGAGAGATAAATACCATGTGTCATAGGCACGAATCCTTTCTTGGATTCTTGCATGCTAAACCTTTTAAGCACCTTGTCTATGTATGTACTTTGACTTAGACCAAGAAGCCTTCTCGATCTATCTCTATAGATCTTGATTCCTAACACATAGGTAGCTTCTCCTAAGTCTTTCATTGAAAAGCAATTCCCTAGCCAAATCTTTACAGATTGTAAGGCAGGGATATCATTTCCAATAAGAAGTATGTCATCTACATACAACACTAGGAAAATGATTACGCTCCCACTGACCTTCTTGTAGACACAAGGTTCATCTTCATTTTTGATAAAACCAAACTCTTTGATTGCATCATCAAAACGAAGATTCCAACTCCGAGAAGCTTGCTTCAATCCATAAATGGATCGTTGTAGCTTGCATATCTTTCCAGCATCCTTTGGATCGACAAAACCCTCGGGCTGTGTCATGTACACATCCTCGAGCAGATTTCCATTAAGGAAAGCTGTTTTGACATCCATCTGCCAGATTTCATAATCATGAAATGCAGCTATTGCAAGTAAGATCCTTATGGATTTAACCATGGCCACTGGTGAAAAGGTTTCATCATAGTCAATACCATGAATTTGTTTGAATCCTTTTGCAACCAGCCGACCTTTATAGGTTTGTACGTTACCATCCATATCGGTCTTTTTCTTGAAAATCCATTTGCACCCTATGGGTCGTACCCCTTCAGGTGGATCAACCAAAGTCCATACTTGGTTTGCATACATGGATTCCATCTCAGATTTCATGGCTTCTTGCCATTTCTCAGAATCATTACCCATTATAGCTTGTTGATAAGATGACGGCTCATCCTCATCAATAAGTAGTAAGTCACCTTGTTGAGTCACAAGAAATCCATATCTCTGTGGCTCCCGGTGTTCTCTTACAGACCTACGCTGGGCTTGTGTCTCTTGAGCAGGTGCTTCTTCCACAACAGTTTGTGGTGCCTGCTCTGTTTCCATCTCAATTTCAGGTTCAGTGTTTTCTTGTGGTTGAACTTCACTAAGTTCTATTTTTCTCCCACTGGTTTTTCTAGAAATAAATTCTCTTTCAAGAAATACACCAGTCCGAGCAACAACTATTTTGTTCTCGGTGGGATAATAGAAATAGTATCCTTTCGTTTCCTTAGGATACCCCACAAATAAACACTTATCAGATTTGGGTCCAAGTTTGTTAGTGGCGTGACGTCTAACGAAAGCCTCACAACCCCAAATCTTCATAAAAGACATACTAGGACGCTTCCCAGTCCATATCTCATATGGTGTCTTTTCCACTGATTTAGATGGAACACGGTTCAGTAAGAAAATCGCTGTTTCTAGAGCGTGTCCCCAAAATGATATCGGAAGATCTGCATGACTCATCATTGATCTAACCATGTCTAACAAGGTTCGATTTCTCCTCTCGGATACACCATTCCATTGTGGAGTATACGGAGGAGTGAGTTGTGGGACTATCCCACACTCTTTTAGATAGTCATGAAAATCTTGGCTTAAGTATTCTCCTCCTCGATCTGATCGAAGGATTTTGATACTTTTGCCAAGTTGGTTTTGTACTTCATTCTTGAAATCTTTGAACTTTTCAAAGGTTTCATGCTTATGTTTCATTAGGTACACATACCCATATCTACTGAGGTCATCAGTAAATGTAACGAAGTATTGAAAACCACCTCTAGCTAGTGTACTTATTGGTCCACATACATCACTATGTATTAGTCCCAATAAAACATTTGCCCTTTCAACATGTCCCTTGAAAGGGGCTTTAGTCATCTTGCCCATTAAACAAGATTCGCATGTTTCATATGATTCAAAATCAAATGAATCTAATACTCCATCCTTATGAAGTTTAGATATGCGGTTCTCGTTTATGTGGCCCAAGCGACAGTGCCAGAGATAAGTCGGATTACAATCATTATTTTTAATCCTTTTAGTATTTATGTTATAGATAGGTATATCAAGATTTAATACATAAAGACCATTCACCATTTGTGCATTAGCATAAAACATATCATTTAAATAAATAGAACAACAATTGTCCTTTATTATAAATGAAAAACCATACTTGTCTAAACAAGAAATAGATATAATGTTTTTAGTAATTGAAGGCACAAAATAACAGTCTTTTAAAATCAACGATAAACCAGAAGGTAAAGCTAAATGATAATCTCCTATAGCTAATGCAGCAACTCTTGCTCCATTTCCAAATCGGAGATCAACTTCACCTTTTGCCAATGTCCTACTCCTTTTGAGATCCTGCACATTTACACAAATGTGAGATCCACATCCAGTATCTAATACCCATGATGAAGAAGTAGATAAATTGACTTCTATAACAAAAATACCTGAAGCGGAAGTCACACTTCCTTTCTTTAGATCCTCCAGATATACTTTGCAGTTCCTTTTCCAATGGCCGGTCTCACCGCAATGGAAACAGTTCCCTTCCTTTGCTATCCCTCCCTTTGGGTTTAGTGCAGAAGACTTTGGCTTAGATTTAGCAAAGACCTTCTTTGCTTTCTTGTTGCCTTTGGCTTTGGCCCTTCCTTTGCCCTTATTCACAATAAGGACATTTGTGGCCTTAGTCTTCTTAGTATTTGCTTCATATGTTCTCAACATACCAAGCAACTGGGGCAGAGTCTTTTCCATATCAGTCATATTGTAATTTACTACAAATTGACTGAAGCTCTCCGGCAACGATTGCAAGATTACATCGGTGGCCAACTCTTGGTCCAATGGAAAACCTAGCTTATCCAGATTCTCAATGTACCCAATCATCTTGAGCACATGAGTTCCAACTAAGCTTCCCTCTACCATCCTGCACTGGAATAACGCTTTAGAGACGTCATACCTCTCTTGTATAGCTTGCTGTTGGTACAACTGCTTTAAGTGTTCGATCATATCGAACGCCTCCATTTCCTCATGTTGCTTCTGAAGCTCAGAGTTCATAGTGGCAAGCATGAGGCACCCAACATCAAGTGCGTCACTCTGATGCTTCTTGTAAGCATCTTTTTCAGCTCTTGTAGCTGTTAGGGGAGGTTCCTCAGCGAGCAAGGGTTCCTCTAGAACATATTGTTTCTTTTCTTGTTTGAGGACTATCCTCAAGTTCCTATGCCAGTCTAGGAAATTTGTCCCATTTAATTTGTCCTTCTCAAGGACCGATCGCAGTGATAAAGTGCTAGTAACGTTTGTAGTTGCCATGGATATCTACAATATAAATATGCAAAATAAGTTTATGATTTAAATCATTTAACATGGTCTTATATTAAATGATACTCCCACTATTTTATTTGAAAAATATCAACCCTCGAAACTTTTAGTGGGCCAAGATCCATATTTCGCCTAATCTTGAGTTAGCTTTGGCTAATCGCCCAAGACTCGGTTATTTAGGTAGACAACACTTTGTCAATTACATCACATATAATTCTTGGATAGTTGGACGAACAACACTTTGTTCAATTCATCTAATGAATTATAATCCAACCCATGCCTCTAGGTTCCCAATCCTATTGAGATAACCTAGTTAAGTCGTACCCAATTAAAGTATAACGGATATCACTTTTATCCTTTCGCGCCTTACTAAGATTGCCACGGTGCTTTGCTTTGGCAAACCCACACATGTACAATCGAAGTTATTGACGAGTACTTTTATTTTGGAAGGCATCTAAAACTTAATATTTTAGAGGGATTTATTGATCTCATGATTAATTTGATAATTTAAAATATGTCCACTACATATAGTTGTATACATATCTACATATATGTGTAATACTATTATCAAACTAAAACATAAGATAAATCATGCATCAACATACATAATTAAAACGTGACATGGTTATAGCCCCTACTAATGAGTTTCTCAAGCCAATGAGAAACTCTTATGAGTCAACCTAAGGTAACTTCATAAGCACCTTCCTTTGGCTCCAATTTGTGAATGGCCTCCTCATCCCGGCACGATGCTCCATCTTCATTGATCACCATCAATAAAATAAACTACACTATTTTACAAGATATAGAATTCCTCGATTCACATTCGAGGGGAACATAGGGGAGGGATTACATTTAGAATGAAATAGAGAAAGGCACGACACGCAGGTCGTATTATAAATTACAATCATTCACAAATCCTATCTAATAGGTCAAAGGGCTATAACCACGCACCATGCTCAAACAACACATAAAGCATGCATTAACATTTAATTAATTAAATTCTAAACAATTTAAATTTAATTCTAATTAAAACTGTAAAATAATTTTTGAAAAATTATCGTACGCTCGGGACATCACATGCCACGAACTTAATGCGACTTAGCTACGAACCACCATGGTTCGAACCAACCATGCACCACGGCTGGACCAATTATGGGCCTAGGGTTCGAAACCCTAGCCCACGACATGGTCCGAGCCGATGGCATGGGTGCGGCGCCGCTAGGGTTCCAAACCCTAGCCGCCTTGCACCATGTTGGTTTTTCATCGAGCCAACTTGCTCGAAACACCGAAATCCATGAGCCACAAGCCACGGTCCAACCATGGACGATCCATGACGGTGACGGCTTAACCATCTCGAGCCTAAGGTTCGATAAACCCTAGCCCAAGCGGCGGCCGAGTAGCTATTGTGATTAGGGTTCCAAACCCTAGCCTCTTGGAAGTGGCGTGGCCCCATGCATGAGCCAAGGGTCCGAACCCTAGCTCACTTGCGGCGGCCCGAGGGTCAAGTCATGAGGTGGTCGAACCACCTTGAGCCAACACCTCGATTTTACGCTTTCGTGTATCGTATACAATTATTCGCCAATTATATCAAATACAATTTTTACGATGATTATCAAAAACTAAAATTAATTTCATATCAAATATGAATTTAAACAGTTTAATTAGCATGCAATATTAATTCTAACATGATTAAACTATTTAACCACATAAAATCCGATATGAGCCTTGTACACGGCTCTGATACCACTGTTGGTAACCCCATGAGCATACAGCGCAGCGGAATAAAATTTTGGGATTACAAACCAGCGATCTATACATAGGGATTCATATCGGATTAGAGAATTACAAGTGTCTTACCCTTGTAGCGTGTTTGAGGCCGAATCCACGGAGCTGCACCACGTCTTACGCCTTCTCCGAGTCACTAAGCAAAACTCGATTGGTTTTGCCTCAACGGTATCCACACGATCAAATCGAGTGAAGGGATGGTTTAATAACAAGTTGCTAGACTTGTTATTAATCCTATACACGAAGCTAGATCGATTCACAATCGAAAAATGGCACGAAACCACCAAGAACCCCTTCGACTTGTGAAGGCCGAGAGGAATTGGATGGTGCGGCCGACTTGTGCTTCTTCACGTGTAGGGTTTTTGTTTTTGATATTGTCTTACAATTAAAAACCTTGCTATCATATTAAATATGATTAATTAAAGGCTTTCTCAAAGCTTCATGGGCTTAAGCCCATGATTTAATTAATCCTTATGATAATTAATTAAGACTCCTCTTAATTATTTAATTCATCTCATGAATTTAATTTCCCTTCTCGATTTAATCATTTGTGCGACCCGATAGGATCTCGTAATGTTGGCAGTGACATAAAATCTCATTTTATGTCGCAAGCATCGAGCGGTATCTAGCAACACATCGATGCTACCCAAATTACGAGAATGTCAATGACTCGACATAACCTTTAGAACTTGTGATAATATTAATCATGTAACTTAATCCCTTTGTCCTTTGTGTTTAGATTGAACACGAGTCATGGAATAGTCATACTCGTATATTCAATCTCTATTTCTTGATCCCCAAGTAGAACTAGAATAAACGAATAAGCTCGATATCTCATATCGACTCATTCGAGCATGGCCATGCATTTTAGTTCTCACTTGATCAAGGGCCAAACACATCTCCTGTTATATAGGAGGGACAAATCCTATCTCGATCAGTCAACATCCCTCTACATAATTCGTAGTGTATCCAATAGTCGCCTTTATAGTATACCCTGTTACGGGTAACGTTTGACGATATCAAGATACATAACTCCTTATGTTGGGATCTCTGATGATCACAAGTCGTAAGGATTACATACATTATTATCACTATGAGAATTGCATATGACGATCATATAACTATCCATGTTGCATTCTCATGGTGGGTCTGTTCAGTACATCGTTCTCTAACATGTACCCATATGCTGATTAGATATCTCATATCAATGAACAATTCATCGATCAACATATACTAGTCTCTACGTATTATCATTATCCCATTCATGATAATACTTGACTAGGAACATCTTTAAGAATAATACAATATTATTCTAAGGACATTAACATATATATTAATTCACAATGCACAGTTAAAAGAATAATATATAATAATGAATTGCCATTCATAAATCCATAAACATTGTATGTCTTAAACAATCATCTAATGACTTGTCTTAGGGCATATCCCAACAGTCACAACAATGGATCCATCGCATTGGCTAATGAACCTAGATCTCACCAAAGATCCAAGCACATACTTAGGCGCTTTCATTTCATTTGAGAAATCGTTGAAAGAGGAGATGTAAAAATATGCAAAGTACCAACTGATGATAATGTATCTGACCCACTGACGAAGCTACTATCACAACAGAAGCATGATCGTCAT
The DNA here is from genome assembly GCA_907163345.1 of Haberlea rhodopensis. Lineage (NCBI taxonomy): Eukaryota > Viridiplantae > Streptophyta > Magnoliopsida > Lamiales > Gesneriaceae > Haberlea > Haberlea rhodopensis. Next base: position 1,326,703 of record CAJQUN010000164.1, read on the forward strand.
ACTAGATCTCTAGGCATTAAGTATATGTCTGATTGGTCTTAGTGCAAGTGGGAGATTTGTTGGGATATGCCCTAAGACAACTCATTAGGTGATTGTTTATGACATACAATGTATTATGATTTTGTTAATGGCAATTCATTATTATATATTATTCGAGTATCTGTGTAATATGAATTAATATATAAGTTAATGTCCTTAGAATAATATTGTATTGTTCTTAAAGATTGTCCCTAGTCAAGTATTATCATGAATAAGGATAATGATAATGCATTGAGACTAGTATGTTTTGGTTGATGAATTGTTCATAGATATGAGATATCAAATCAACACATAGGTGCATGTTAGAGAACGATGTACTGGACAGACTCACCATGAGAATGCTGCATGGATAGTTATATGAACGTCATAAGCAATTCTCATGGTGATAATAATGTATGTAATCCTTACGACTTGAGATCATCAGAGATCCCAATATAAGGAGTCATGTATCTTGATACTATCAAACGTTACTTGTAACAGGGTAAACTATAAAGACAATCATTGGATACACAACGAATTATGTATAGGGATGTTGAGTGATCAAGAAAGGATTTGTCCCACCTATATAACAGGAGAAGTGTTTGGGCCCTTGATCAAGTAAGACTAAAATGCATGGCCGTACTCGAATGAGTCGATATGTGATATCGAGCTTATTCGTTTATTCTAGTTCTACTTGGGGATCAAGAAATAAAAGATTGAATATATGAGTATGACTATTACATGACCCGTGTTCAATCTAAACACATTGGACAAAGGGATTAAGTTACATGGTTAATCACACTCCGTAGGTTATGTCGAGTCAATGACATTCTTGTAATTTGGGTAGCCTTGATGTGTTGCTAAATACCGCTCATTGCTTGTGACATAAAATTAGATTTTATGTCGCTGCCAACATTGCAAGATCCTATCGGGTCACACAAAAGATTAAATCGATAAAGGGAGATATAATTCATTGGATGAATTAATTAATTAAGAAGAGTCTTAATTATATATATTAAATGTATGGATTTAATTAATTATTGGTATGGGCCAATGAGGCTTTAAGAACGCCTTTAATTAAATCTAACATATATATTATTTGATAACAAGGTTAATTGAGAATTAATCCTACACATCATAAAACCTAATAGCCACTCTCATACTCACTCTCGGCCGCCGCCTCTTGCACTCGACCTCACGGCCACCGCCGCCGTGAATAGTGCTTTTGAGGTTGTCGATTGAGCGGTTTTGAACCTTGAGTTTAGCTCCTGTTTAAGAACGAGTCTAGCAACTTGTTCTTGAACACCTTTTCGATTTGATCGTGTGGATACCGTAGAGACGAAGGTGCAAATCTTTGTTCGTGACTCGTGGACTTGCAACGATGATTCTGCTACAAACACGCTACAAGGGTACGATTCTTAATAAATCTCGATATGATCACTTTGTATAGGTCCTTTGGTAGGAATCCAATTTTAAATTCCACTGCATATTGTATGATGGATTCCTAACATGTACCCGTTGTCCAATAGATCCTGCAATTGAGTTTTCAACTCTTTCAATTCAGATGGTGCCATTCGATATGGTGCTCTTGAAATTGCAGAAGTACCAGGCACTAACTCAATACCAAAGTCTACTTCTCGACTTGGTGGAAATCCAGGAATCTCATCTGGAAATACATCTGCATACTCTGCAACCACTGGTATATCCTCCACTCTTCTTTCTACTTTCTTATCTGTGACATCCACAGCATATATCACATATCCTTTATGTCCACGTTCTAACAAACGAGACATTCTAAGAGCAGAGATCAATGGAATCTTGGCACGTGATCCTTGTCCATAGAATATCCATTGATTTCCAGTATCAGACTGAAATCTCACTGTCTTTTGACAACAATCTACAATAGTTTTATATCTGCTCAACACATCAATACCCAGAATACAATCAAAATCCATCATGTCTAACACAATCAAATCGGCCTGTATCCCATACTCAGCATCAAACTGAATAACATAATCAGATACACACTGACAAGCCATTACAGTAGTTCCCATGGTGTCGAGACATACAGAAGCATCAATAGTGGAGACGAGCATATATGACACCGGTCAATAAAAGCTTGTGCAACAAATAAATGTGATGCACCCGTATCAATCAAAAGTAAAGCAGGATAAGTAAATAAACTACACTTACCCGCAATCACATCATCAGAGCTGCCTCTGCTTGCTCCTTGTTCAATGCATACACCTGAGCCTGAGGTGGTCCTGCTCTCTGTCCTCCACCAGTCCGTGGAACACCCCGTGGTCTCTGCTGCACTGTACTCTCTGATATATTCCCTCTCATCTGTTGTCCCCCAGCTTGAGGACAATCTCTAATCATATGACCGGTCCTCCCACAACGATAAAAAACTGGAGTATCAAGTTGTGGACAATCTCTTTTAAAATGTGGTCCTCCACATTTAAAACACTGTAATCCTCGACCACTGCTACTGATACTGCCTTGGGACTGTCCCTTTGGACCTCGTTCACTACCCTTTCACTGAACAAATCGCTTCCCACTAAATCTAGAGGAAGATGCACCTCCTCGTGATCCTTTGAACTGTTCTCCTCTAGGTCTCATGCTCTATGATGTAGGTGGTTGGGATTGTCTTACATCCATATATACACCAACTGCAATCTCAGCCATCTCAGCTCTCGTCAATGCTTCCTCATAGGAAGTAGGGTTATTGGAAATTACCCTATCAAACAATTCAGGCCTCAAGCCCTTCACAAGCTGTCTGATCTTTGCCTTTGTGTTTGCAACGATATGTGGTACATACCGTAGCAATGAAGAATATTGCACAGCATAATCAGACATTGTCATTGATCGCTGTCTCAAATTGGTAAATTCATCCTCTTTCATCTGCCTTGCAGCAACAGAGAAATAGTGATCAAGAAACTTAGTTCTGAATACATCCCAGTTCACTGTTTGTCCTTGAGCTCTCAGCTCAATCAAGGTGGATTTCCACCACATCATGGCTTTCTTCGCCAATTGGAACTCTGCCAAACGTATCCAAGCAGACTTGGCACATGGTGCTGATACAAAAATTTGTTCAATCCGTTCAAACCATTCATCTGCTTGTTCCCCTGATTCTATACCCTCAAAACGAGGTAGTTGATAACTCAGAAATTGTGTCAAAGTCAGCTCCTCAGGTAACAGTACATGTTCCACTGGCCCTTGCCCAAATGGTGGTGGTGGCACATGCGCCAATCCAACAATAGCATTGCCACTCATGGCATGCCCAACCTCATCATGTGGTATTCTGTCTGCCATTACTGCAAATACAGGTTACCAACAACAACAAATATAATAAAGCATGTCAGTATAACATCATATCATGACTCATAACATGCTTTCAACGTATTAGGTAACTCCCTAATACCTTCCTCTACCCTTGTTCACCCCGTTCTCGAAAATCTGACCCTGGCGATCGATCGCCACATCTCACCGATCGATCGACATACTGTTCTGTTCCATCGCGATCGATCGCCACTACCTCGCGATCGATCGCCAAAATGTTCTGTTTCTCGCGATCGATCGCCATATTTTCACCGATCGATTGCTACATGTTTTAACCGCCTTTAAACTTTGCTCTGTCATCGGCGATCGATCGGCACAAAGCTCGCGATCGATCGTCGATGTTCAGAAAATTCAGAACATGGCGATTTTGAGCTTATCTCCATGGTGTGTCTCCTACAACTCGAAATTAACCAATTAAACATGTTTCATGCAATCTCTAGTACCATATAAACATGTTGCTCTCAGCATACAACTCAATTCTTTGCATGATAACAAGTATGAATTTCAACTAAGAACACTTGGTACTTCAATTCATATAGTTCATAGCCAACTACATATCCAAGCTTGAAATCATGAATTCCTTACCAAGAAGAAATGAAATCCTTTCACTCTACTTCCTAGCTTGATTATCAAGTGTAACCCCAGCAAAAGAATGCAAGAATTATCAAGGGTTTGGAGAGGTGCTTGTGTAGAGATTTGTAGGTGAGAATGGTGTTGTATGTGTTTGGATGTTGGAAATCTGAATTAACTTCCTCTTTACCTCTCCCACTTGCATACAAGTACAAATCTAACTCATCTCAAATGCATAGTAAATTTAACTCACATATACACCACATTCAAATTCACATGTAAATCTAATTTATTTCAAATTCATGTCCAATGCATGACAAAGTACTATCCCACTATGTATAGTTCATACTCAACATGAATTTTCTTGTTATATATACATCACCTATATAACACCATTTCAATCCAATTCTGAAATATGGAAAGGTGTTTGTCATCTCATAATTTCACATGAATTAAAATCCTAGTTATCTCCCCTCGAGATCACAACATATCGTAATTATTTCATAATTACGCCTTAACCATATCACATCATATCAAGGCATGACACCAGGTATCTAGGATATCTGAAGAATTGAGCCAACCCAGCACCTCAGGGGTTAAAGAGGGAGAGATTAATCTTAGGCCATCGGTGGGCAAATCTAATGTTAATACTAACAAGAATACTGTTTCCCCAACTCCCCCTTTGCAAGAATATCAAAGATCATGAGAGAAACTTTGTAGAATAGTGGGTATAATTCCTGGAAAAATTACAGCAGACTGGTCAGGAAAATACCCGAGAATGTGGATGTATCCTGGTGTCAAACCAGAAAATGTTCGTGAGTGGTTTGATTTTGGCTGCCTAGCCTCAGTCTTTACCATAGCTCCAAGTTTTCCGAAAATCACAAAATTACCGGACTGGATCTCTGAAGGAGTGTACGACTCATGACAGAATAATCATACACTTGGACGAGGAGATGTGTTGGAGCTATTGATACCTACAGCCCCAGAAATCACAGGAAAAGGCCTTCACCCTAGTTTTCATTTTTTAAAACTACAAAGGCCTAACTGGAAGGATATGGATCAAATAAAACCACCGCCTGAAGGAACAACACTAGTTTCCCCGCTCATAGAAGATGACACTACGACCACAAGAGATTGGGGATTATGGGTCTGTCTCACTGAGATGGACAAAGTCAAGTATCCGTTCCAAATCTTCCAGAAAACAGCGAACGGATCATTCATGGTTAACTCCATGACAAGCCATACTACAAAATTTGCCGAGGACGTCTTTGAAAAGAAGATGCAAATATTATGGGACAACAAGATTCCGCCAACCAAAGAAACTAGCCGGAAGTTCTGCAACATGGCTCTTGTGGGAAGATGACAGGACTACATCTGCTCGAGCTGCCCAGAGCAGAAAGAGGCACTGTTCGGGAAAGGATTCCCTGTCAAAAGGAACCAGAAAAAAGATGACAAAGCGGGACCAGGCAAACGTGGAAGATTCCACGCGGACTGCAAAAACCAAATTTCTAGGGACCACGGGGAGACAAGAGTCATGTGACTCTAACGAGGACCACTACCATTATAAAAAGAAAACAAAATGGTAGGACAGCTTCTTCGGCCGAAAGTCGAAGGGACCACAAGATACCAAACAAGAAAGAAGACGCATGCAATGACGTCTAATGATAAACAAGATTTGAAGTCCGGATTTCACATCCACCTCCAGACTTCTATAAATACCAAGGCATTCAGGAAGCTAATGACATCGAAAATTCTCCATAGTTTTCTGAGAATAAATTTAGAGTCTCCAAGCTTTGTAATATTTCAACTTTCGTAGCTTGATAATCTTGCTTTCTTTCTGTTGTAATCTTTTGTAATATTGTTTTGTTTGTGTTATAGTTTATGTGTTCTTGAGTCAAGCCTTATCTACATGAGAGGCTAAACAAGTCCGTCTCCTCCCAAAAGGAGATGTGTTTAATGTAACTGATGTTATAAGTATTCCAGAATAAAAATAAGGTTTTTGCCCATCTATCTCCTAGATTTCTTTAAATCTTTCTTATATCTTGATTATACCTTACGCCCTAAGGTAGGAAACGAATTAGGGCTGTGCTGTGCGGTTTATGAAGGAGTCGGATAACTGGCAAACTAACCTCGCCCGTGAGCTGAGATTGGATGGTGAGGAGCCATTCGTAAAACAGTCTGGATGCAGTAAGTTTTTGACTGGTGGCGTTGCGACCCACCTCACCCTGTGCCGTTATGGTCAAAATGGTATATTTCAGTTTGTTAAAATTTTATTGTAATACGGAAGCATGATGTGCATGTTATTTATTTTTAACATGATCTTCAAATCGGGTTTTGAATTATAATTAGACGAACGTTATATAAACTGTGAGTTCTTTGCAAAAGTATGCTCTTGGGATTCACCCCAATATGACTGAAACTGAAGAATCTCATGTTCATATGATGATACTGTTTGGTAAATATTAGGATGAAAATAATGATAAATAGTATATAGATGCATATTTGTTCTTTAAACATTTTCTAGGGGTTTAGAATGTAATTTTATTAAAAATTGGTTGGACTGCGTGGACCACCTGGACCACATGTGATTATTATTATCATTTCAATCAAAAATGGATCTAGATCAACTAATGTTTTTTCGCTGAACTATGATAGATTATGTTTTATTAAAGTGTACCGACCCGTAATTTTTCCTATTTATTTTCCTAAATCTTCTCTTACTTTACCTTTCGTGTCTTACTTCCCTAATGCTTTCATGTCCTAATTTGTTGCCATGATATTCGACCATTGGCATCTTTTACACTTGTGAATAGAGCTATCAAAATGGGCCAATCCATCTCAAATGGGTTGGTCCACCCAACATATGGCTCAAATGGGTTGGACCCTTTTGAGCCTGCTTTTTGTAGATTAGTTGGAAAACCCTAACCCAAGGTTGGTAGAAGGCCAACCAGTCAAAAAGTAAAAATAAAATAAAAAAATTATTTTATTATATAATTAATGAATTAAAAGTATTAAATAATTTATTAATAAATCATGTTTTAATCATTAATACAAATTTTATTATAAATTAATTAGGGAAAATTTCGGGCCGGTATCAAAACATAAAAGTTTTTTCGGCCCAGTCCACCAAATTATTTGCCTTTCATTTAAGTCTGATTGAGCGCAAAATTACTAAATTACCCTCGTCTTCTTCCTTTACATTAAACGTCGAAAACTTTCTGCATATTTAAAATCATCGCGCCTCTTCTTCTTCTTCAACGCTAAAAAATTTTCCAGTCATTCCTCCAATATTTTCATCGAAATCGTTCAAAGAATCCTATAAGTTTTCAAAAATTTCATAGAAATCGTACAAGTAAATTACTGTAATTTTGTCAAACCTTCTGAGGCGAAAACCTAAAAATGGCTCCAAAATCAAAGAAGATTACTCAAACCAAACCACCAACAAACATCAAGGGAAAGAAAAAAGGTGCTCCAAAATCTGGTAATCATTAATCTAGGGTTTTCACATATTAAACTATTTCTTAATCATTAATCTAGGGTTTCCACATATTAAACTATTTGTTTGCTACTGTAAGTGCTTGTGTCTATAATGCATGAGTACTATTGAATACCTTATTAACACCGCATTTAGAAATGTTTGTAGTTTTTTAATCTTAAGTAACATGAGTCTATCGGTGCATGTAATTAACATGCACCGATAGACTCTGATCTTGCATTTATATTACATACACCAACTTTTTAAAATCTTAATCTTTTGTATTAACACTGCATGAACAAATTGAGACCAATGGAACATATTTTTAGTTTTTTATGCTAAAGTTTACATATGTGTACATACTTGATATGTACTAACGATGCATGTAAATATACAAGCATTGATTCACATTTTGTTTCTATTGGTGCATGTGTATAATACACGCACCGAAAAAACAGTTGCATTTATCCAACATGAACTACTTGAATGTATCGGTGCATGTAAATACACATGCACCAATTCACATTTTTTTCTATCGGTGCATGTGATTTCACATGCACCGGTATACCATTAGTGCATTTATCGACATATTATGCTTGAATAAATCTTTTATATTGATTTTACTTGATATGTAATATCGATGTATGTAAATACACAATCATAAATTCACAGTTGGTTTCTATCGGTGCATGTGTATTATACATGCACCGATATAAAACATTGCATTCATATATAACATGTAAATATTTTATAAATTTGTTTCTATCGGTGCATGTCATATACATGCACCGATAGTTCTTTACATGCACCAATTGTACATACATGCACCGACATGCACCGTTATAAAACATTGTATTTATCCAACATGTAAATATTTGACATTTATTTCTATCGGTGCATGTGATATACATGCACCGGAAGTTCTTTACATGCACCAATTGTACATACATGCACCTACGGGCTATCTACATGCACCGATGAAGTCAATTTATTAAATTCATTGTTTTAGTTTTTTAACTAACATATAATTTTCTCTCAGTTACACCTACATGATCACCAAGCTCAGAAGAAATTACAAAAAGATGGAATTAACAAACCACATATTGGGCCAACCTACAGGCAGTTATAACAGAGATAAAGGCACTTGAACTCAGTCAAGTTCACATCAGAGTTCTAATGAAGACACTGTTCTGGCCTTTACTGAACTCCATTTTTTCCAACACAATTGTCCTCGATCATTGCAAAAAGCGTGACATATTAGTAAAAGACATCATTGGCTGCTTCAACAGAAATACTCAAGATTTCACATTCGGATCATATACAATGAAAATCAGGACAAATGATGTGCGTATACTCTTTGGAATAAGAGATGGTAAAGAAGACATTGATATGCAGCTTTAGGATTACGAACGTACGTAATTCTTATATAGATGCTTTCCAGAAAAGAAAGGAGATAAAAAAGACATAAGGATGAGCAAGAGTTTAATCTACAAAAAATTGAAAATAAAGGCACAAAGCAACATTGATACTGATGTCAATAACGTTACTCGTTGGTGACCCTATACATTCTTGCAGCCTTTTTCATATCAACAAAATCATCGAACATTCCATGGGCGTACACATCGGTTGTTGAGGACCTGGACATGATTTGCAGCTACGACTGGTCCCAAACACATATTGAATACATTGCTCAACATCCTGATGCAGCCTGACTCTGAAAAACACTCCGGCTGTGTTCTACTACTACCTGTAAGAAGTCTTTATAATCAATCTTTAAACAACAATTATTTCTTCATGATTATATAATAACATCGATTCTATATAATTTGCAGTATTGGTTATGTGAGAGGACAGAGCTCATAAATCATGTCCAGCCCAACCTTATCCCAAGGTTCCTTAAGTGGAATCTTGAGGATTTTTACAAAAGGATTCAAAATATTGACATCAAAGAGCTCGCCCGTGATTATGTAAGTTTCTTGTACATTCAATTTAACTATGTTGGTGCATGCAATTTAACTTGTTCTGGTGCATGCAATTTTTCGATACTGGTGCATGCAATTATATAACATGCGATGCTTGAATAAATCTTTATAATGATAATGATTTTACTTGAAATGTACTAACGATGCATGTAAATACACAAGCATAAAACAAAGTTGCATTTGTCAAACATGAACAACTTGAATCAATCGGTGCATGTAAATACACATGCACCAATTCACATTTTTTTCTATCGGTGCATGTGATTTCACATGTACCGGTAGACCATTAGTTGTCTTTATCCAACATGTGAGGCTTGAATATATATTTTATAATTATATTACTTGATATGTACTAATGATGCATGTAAATACACAAGCATTAATTATCATTTTGTTTCTATCGATGCATGTGATATACATGCACCGATAGTTCATTAGGTTCATGCAATTTAACTACACTGGTGCATGCAATGAAACTATGCTGGTGCATGCAATTTAACTAGACTTCCAACAATTCAATTGCAGATAGTAAAAAAACCTCTGCAAATTTCTGTTGAAGAAGATTAAATGCTGAATAAAGCCATTGCTTGTGCTACAGAAGCTCCAATGACATATCAACTTCTCGATTTGAATTCAACCATTAAAACAGCTGAATATTTGACAACAGCGGACTCCACCATTGCCGGAGTCCTCATGGAACTGAAGCAACAAAGTATAGAGGAAAATATATACAATGATGAATACATTGAAATGGTGGGCAACATGGTGGATGTAGCTATTGATGAGGAACCAGCCCAGAACGAAGAAAATGTCGCCAATCTGTCTGAAGAAATGAATGAACTTGATGACACACAAGCACAAGATATTCTTCAAGCTGCATTACTTGTAACAGAGATTGAAGAATTGAAGGCGACGCTCATGACAAAGGATAATGAAATAACAGAACTGAAGAACATTGTTGATTCCTTTGATCATGAGCAAGAAACAATTCCAACACCGCAATTTTTGAATATGCGGAACTAACAGCTCAGCTGGAAGAAACAAAAACAAATCTTTTTCTGAGAGACGAGCAAATCAAAGAAATTAAAGACAATTACGAAGAGATGAAAAAAAAGAAAGATGAGCTCGAAACTATCATAACACAGCTCTATGCGGACCTTGAAAGGGTAAATGATGAGAATAATTCACTGAAAAATGAGCTTCTCAATGTCAAAGCTGCCTCCTTCATCATTAATGAAGAACAAGAACAGATCCTTAAAGAAAAGCAAGAACAAACATCCCTTGTCAAGAGGATCAAGAAAAGGGTGGACAGGCAGCAAAAAATGGAGTTGGACCACACATACCCTGATAAGAGGAAGGCAAAGAGGACCAAGAAAAACGACGAAGAGGGAAATAAAAAGTTTGCAGAAGTGGAATCAATCCAAAGTCTGAAAGACAAAGGTACAACTAATGATCCCGTAGATCTAGAGCTGAGAGATGATGATTTCGTCAGCGACAATAAACAAAAAGGGAAGGCGAAAAAAGATAATGGTACCGCTCAAGTTCAAAACCACAATGCCTGCCATGAAGGCTCTTAACAGCGGATGAAAAGTCTTACATAATGAATATAAACAAGAACCATGGAAAATGGTACGTCTAATTTAATTAAACAACACTTCCTTGACACTGACTCTTCAAGTGTGTGCAGGGGACTTATCTGGAAAGACAAATTCACCAACAGAAAGTTATTTGTATCGGATATTGCTGAAATCCTTCACGATGTACCTCTTGCCAACGGTGTAAGTCAATTGCATTATACTTTTCTAATGGTTTTGCTTGATAAAAAAACATTAATTCATATTTGGTTAATCGGTGCATGTAAATAACATGCACCAATTCACTTTTTTTCTATCGGTGCATGTGAAATCACATGCACCGATAGACCTTTAGTTGCATTTATATAACATGCAATGCTTGAATAAAACTTTTATGATGATTTTACTTGATAAGTACTAACGATGCATGTAAATACACAAGCATTAATTAAAATTTAGTTTATATGCGTGCATGTTAAATCACATGCACCGGTAGACCATTAGTTGCATTTATCAAACATGTAAACATACACCGACATAACATTAGGTGTATGTCTCGCACATGAACTACTATATATATCTGTGAAACTGATTGATCATTACTTACAGATGATTGAATCAACCTGGTGCATGTAAATAACTTGTAGCAAATCAAATTTGTGGTATCGGTGCATGTGTTTTCACATGCACCGGATAGACCATTAATTGCATTTATCAAACATGTAAACATGCCGACATAACATTAGGTGTATGTCTCGCACATGAACTACTATATATATCTGTGAAACTGATTGATCATTACTTACAGATGATTGAATCAACCGGTGCATGTAAATAACTTGTAGCAAATCAAATTTGTGGTATCGGTGCATGTGTTTTCACATGCATCGGTAGACCATTATTTGCATTTATCAAACATGTAAACATGCACCGACATAATATTAGGTGTATGTCTCGCACATGAACTACTATATATATCTGTGAAACTGATTGATCATTACTTACAGATGATTGACCGTTGGGCGATTATTGTAAATAACCACATTGCCAATAACGGAAAAAAGAAGATAGCCTATGTGTTCAACAGCATGTGTTGGGTAATAAAATTCAACTATTAAATATTTTTTTTCTCATTAAACAAAGTGCACTCATACCATTCAACTTTGGATATTCGTATATCATGCAATTATTTCATACAAATTCGCAGCAATACGCAGTCACTGATCTCACTAGGAAGCTACTACAAAGACTCAGCAGAAAACAACATTGATAAATTCCTACGAGAGGCAATGTCATATAGGTTTTTGGTTTTTCCAATAAACACACCATGCAAAGAAGACCACTTAAAAACACCAGGATACCACTGGACACTACTTGTCTTTGATATTCAAGAGTTAGTTTGGACTCATTACAATTCATTAAGGCCACGAATTGAGGGGGAGACAGATTATTACTTTGAAAAGGCCTAAATTACTGGTAATGTTTACTTTAAATACACTTATTTTTTTAAATTCAATACTTTTTTATAAAATTACCAGTTGATAACAATAATTCTTCCAAAATATAGAAAGTCTACGTTGAAGAGAAGATGAAGAAAATCATTCAGGAGTCTCCCATTTCAGCAGGCATCACCTACAGTCCAAGTGAAGATACATACGAAATCATAACATTCAAAGAAGCAATGCAACAAAGGGCTGGCTCGGCAGACTGTGCCGTGTTTGTTTGCATGAACATGGAAAGAATTATGAGAGGACAAGAAGTGCCCAAGCATTCAAATGTAGATATAAATAGTATTTATAGAGCAAAAATGGTGAAAGTCATCCTCCAAAATGTATAAGACAACGATTAATACTTTGTTGTATATATATTTTGTATTGTAAATGTATAATTTTGTAAAGAAACAAACTTTTGTTATTGAATAACTGTACAGACTCAAATTGGTGTTTTAGTTGGTTAATGATAAACTGGACAAAAATTGAATCCTACAAGTGCTCTTTGTTTAATTTTTATTGTGTGTGTCCCTTCGCATTCACCGAATGAGACTAAAGGTTCATGTGAAACACATGCACCTATAGACAGAAGCGGTGCATGTATTTGTTTACTTGTGTTAATTCAAATTTGGTTTCAATTGGTGCATGTAAATAACATGACATATTCACATTTTTTTTCTATCCGTGCATGTTATATCACATGCACCGATGTACATTTATTTGCAATTATATAACATGCAATGCTTGAATGATGATTTTACTTGATACATACTAACGATTCATGTAAATACACTAAAATAAAACAAAGTTGCATTTATCCAACATGAACTACTTGAATCAACCGGTGCATGTAAATAACACGACCTCTTCAATTTTTTTTGTATCGGTGCATGTAAATCACATGCATCGGCAGACCATCAGTTGCATTTATCATACATGCGAGCTTGAATATATATTTTACAATGATTTTTCGATGCATGTAAATACACAAACATTAAGTAAAATTTTGTTTCTATAGGTGCATGTGATATACATGCACCGTTAATTCATTAATTGCATTTATCCAACATTTTCAATAGGTGCATGTGAAATCACATGCACCGATAGCCATTTAATTGCAGTTATATAACATGAAATGCTTGAATAATCTGTCTACAGGTGCATGTAAACTAACATGCATTAACATTTTGTTTCTATCGATGCCTGTATATCACATGCACCGATAGAATACACATTTTCATTTATCCATGTTCAACTTGAATCTTTTGGTGCATGTAAATGACATGCACCTATATGTGAAACTTAAATCTATAGGTGCACGTAAATTACATGCAACTATAGAAATAAATTGTATGTATTTGTATCATTATGTTAAATAACCAATAACAAATCAAACAAATAATTTCTACAATTAAATTTTGTTCAACATAAACTTACAAAAAACATCAAATAGGTTCCTTACAAGTCTTCCTATTATGTTCGTATTTTTTACACCGACTACAACGCAACTGTCGAATATTTCACCTTTGGATCTAATTCTCCTCTTCTTTGGACGACCCGGTTGCCTTTTTGTTTGTGGTGGTAAAATATTCATATCCGTGACAATCTGAGCAAAATCATCACTTGAATGCCCTGGAATCGGAATTATAACTCCTTCATAGCAACTCTTATAAGTACGAACATGGAAATATACATCAACAACTTCATCTATGGCCATCTTGTTCCTCCTAAATACAGCAATCGCATGAGGACATGGGAATCCATCAAGCTGCCACTGATAGCAAGTACACGTACGAATATCATGGCGCACAGTAACTGAAGGATATGAAAACACCTCGAAACAACAGTCAGTAGACATCTTCACATTCCATGCACGACCTTGATTTTCGTAAAAAGACCATTTCTTTTCCATCTTCGCGCACAGAACCCCACTCCATCGTGCAGCCATTGATCTCCTATCATAAAACCAGCTCATCAGCTTAACCCGGATACAATCCACCATATGAGTAATAGGCAGACCCCTTGCCTCTAATATCCACGAATTGAAAGACTCTGCTGCATTTGAATAGATCTCTCCATATCGCATGCCGCATGAGTAAGCATTTGTCCATTTCTCCAAAGATAGACCCTGTAAAAACCCTTCTACAATTGAACCACCTTCTCGTTTCAAAATAGCAAGCTTCTCTGTGAAAATAGCCACCGTCGGCGAATATGCACACTCATCCAACAAGTAACACATCCTTTCCCGAAACTGGTTCGAAAAATGTTTGCCAGCATATCTGTCCCGGAGGTTGCATTTCAAATGATAAAGACAAAAAACGTGTTTTGGAGAAGGTCCAAACACAACCGGTAAAGCCTCCATCAAACCAACATTCCGATCAGATATATAAACAATATCTCCACCATTATCTACAATCTTGCTCAAGCAAGATAGAAAACAACACCAATTATCAAAGTTCTCTGAGTCCACAACAGCAAAAGCAGGGGGAACAACCCTACAATAAAATAATCAAAACATATAAAGCAAAAAATACAATTTATGTTATATGATGCACTTATATAACCTTTAGTGGTACATTTATAGACGCCAAGTTCTATCGGTGCATGTAATATACATGCACCGATAAATTTTCGGTGCATGTAATATACATGCACCGATTCTCAATTACATGCATATGTAGTACTAAATGATAGAGACGCCAAGTTCTCTCGGTGCATGTAATATACATGCAACGGTAGACTAGCGGTGCATGTATAATACATGCACCGCATTCGATCCGATTAATTTATATATCATGTATCATTTTTTTACGCACAAGTCTATCGATGCATGTAATATACATGCACCAACAGACTTCGATGCATGTAATATCTCATTTATATTATAATCTTGTTGCATCTTACCTTGATTCCCATCCTTTGCAGTAGTTGACAGAAGTATGCCCTTAAAATGGGATTTCAAAAAAGTTCCATCAAGAAATAACATAGGGCGACAAAATTTAAAACCATCCATACAAGCACGAAACGACACAAACAAACGGATGAATCAGTTACAGTCGTCAACTTCAAGCTCTACAAAACTCCCAACATTAGTCGTCTTCACCGCATCGATGTACCACTTCAACTCCTTGAAAGACTCATCATAATTTCCAAAAGCAGTAGACCTAGCCTTCTCCACACTTCTCCATGCCTTAATGTATGTTATATCCAACCCATAATCTTTTTTCATTAACTCCATTACAGACCTAGCAGAAAAGTTTGGATTGGAACTGACTCGTTCGCAAATAATTTCTGATATTAAATGTGAAACAATCCTTTTTGATTTGTCTTTCATGACTCAGTAGACCACACATGTGAATGTTGTTCAATTTTTTTATGTAGAAAGAACCATTTACACGTGAAATGTTGGCACTCACAAACCAGCCACACCCATCAACATGCTTCCTAGAACATTCAGCAACTACTCTATCTTTAATATTTTTCACATAGTTGTAATCAAAACCAACCTCCATGGAATATTTACTCAACTCACTTTGAAACTCTTCAACACCACCTCTAAATACTTGACCCACCCTACTAATAATTGATGACCATCCAGAACATAACAACAACTTCTCATTGCCTTTAATATTGCATCTTTGATATTCTGAATCAAGTCCTAGACCTGATGGTGAACTGCAAATTTGTTTTGTCGATATATGTGCACCACCTGATTCTATTTGATGCAGTGTAAATCACGGGCAGAAATAGACTCTATAGGTGCATGTATATTGCGTATACCGCTTGACTCTGTCAAAAAGTTTATACTACATGCAATTGTGTCTACCGGTGCATGTATGTCACATGCACCTCTAGACACAATCGGTA
Organism: Haberlea rhodopensis; assembly: GCA_907163345.1. Classification (NCBI taxonomy): domain Eukaryota; kingdom Viridiplantae; phylum Streptophyta; class Magnoliopsida; order Lamiales; family Gesneriaceae; genus Haberlea; species Haberlea rhodopensis. The sequence continues at coordinate 1,343,018 of CAJQUN010000164.1, forward strand.
AACTACCACCACATTCATCAACAGACCTCAACAATGAAGCTTTACAATCAACAACATGCACTGTCAACAAACAAAGATTGATCATCTTACACAACAAAAACATATTTCTCATATCAATCGCATTACTCAAACAACAATTAGGGTGCCCATCGATTGAGTATTTGAAACTAAATTCATCGGCATTCATATCACACCACTTAGCAGATGCACAGCCTATTAAATCACTGAATTCGAAAGCGGGATTAACATTCAAAACCAGTGTTTCCTCTCTAAATTTCAAAAGAATCATGATTTCATTATCCATCAGAATTAACGATAAAAATCTCAAGGAAAATTTGATCAATTAACAGTTAATTGAATATTTAGCAGATCGAACAATCTAAAATCAGAAAGCTAATTAAAACACGATCGAAATCAGCTGCTCAATGAATTAGATGAAAAAAGTTTGGGATAACGATAATCGTTATGTGAGAAATATCAAATTTTTTATGATGGTTTTTATTTCTTGCAACAGGGGTAATTTAGTAATAAAAATTGACCAGTTAGATTAGGGTTTAATAAATTGGACTTATGTGAAATAAGTTTTTTAAAATGTATACTTAGTTGAAAAGTAAATATTTTGATAGATTTAGTTGAAACGTATTTTGAAAAGTGGTATCTATGTGTAATTTTCCTCAATTAATTAATTGATCCAATCTGTGTGCCAACCAATCCAACACAAATGGGCTGGCTGTTTGCAGGCTGGAAAATTATTGGCTCAACACAGTCTATTTGGTAAGTCGGGTTTGACCAATCCAATAGACCAACCCATTTTGACAACTCTATTTGTAAATGATCAAATAGTTCAATATTATAATTATTGAATTTTCAAAATACAATATTTTGGGTTTCGAGCACACTATATTGTATATTATAAAATAAAATTATCATTTTCATAAAAACAATAACAGCAACCCTAACAACAATAAATAATAATACTATAATCATAATCATAATAATATTAGCAACACTAATATTTATAAAATAACAATAACAACAATATTAATTCATTTTTTTATTTACTTTAGTAAACGTTCATTTGGTCACTAAAATAAATTTTCTATATTCATATTATTTATTTTGAATTATCATTAAGTTTAGAATCAAGTAAAAAATAAGTACTCCATTACTCATAAATTATAATACCAACTACCGAAAATATTACGTTTCTACATTCTTTTTTCATCCTCATTCCTTTGCAAGTATAAATCTAAGTCTAAGTCCTATCTAACATATTACAAGAACTACTTCAATTTCTTTTGATAAATAAAACTTCTTTTCCTAATACATCGCGATAAAATTAAGTAAAACTTCTTTTCCTAAAATAAATCACAATAAAAGTTAAAATCACTACCAAACTCTAACAATTTTCATAGTTATCTAGTAAATATAAATAAAAATGTTACTGCTAGAACAATTTCATAATTATTATTGTCATAACGATTTTCATGAATTTACCTGATGAAAATTAGTTCTGATAACAACACTAATTGTTATGACAACATGATAACTGAAATATATATGGCCCATGGTTGAGGCTCAAAGCCTCACATGTTTTTCGATCTTTTATTTTTAAGTACCATATTATCTCGAATTTTAAATAAGTTTTTTTTATATGAATAATTGATCATTTAATTTTTCAATTGATCATTGTATAACTTTTGATGTGAAATCAGAGGACATCAACAAAAGGCTCACTTACAGCTAGAGGGAAACATTGTTGATGCTGTCATTTAGGGGCATTATCCACCATCCACGTGGAATCTTTTTAAAAAGATTCCACGTGGATATTGATGATGCCTCTAAGGGCATTACTCTTAAAAGCATCATCAAACAAACCCAGCTAGAGATAACAAGTGTCTTTCCTCAATTGTTTTATTATCGATAAAATTATATTTTCTCAAATTACAGATTACCCCTAAAAATATTTTGACTAACATAAAAAATTTTCCCCTAAATTTTTTATGTTATCCGCCGCTCACATCAACAGTATATATCAGTTTATTTTAATATTAATATACTCTTTGCCTTTTTTTTTTTAGAGAAATTATTTTAATATACTCAGAGGACATGAAAATTGCAAAAATGGTACAAAATGTCGGACCCCACTTTCCTAATTATCTCTCCCTAAATTCCACCAATTGCATTATTCGACTGGTCTTTCACCTTCCACCAAGATTTCTCTTCTCCCATTGCTTTCCATTGTTATATTTAATTAATGTTCAAGTAACTTATAAATAATGTTTGTCGTTATTTATATTGCATTTTATGTTACAATCATTTTTTATGAACATATTTTATATGAATAGGCTAGATCCGATCAACATAAATTAGAGGTATAATGATATATATCACTATGTGACAGGGGCGAGGGCGACTCAAATGATGAAGCCGTCATTCCAGCGAGGCTCTAATTAATGGGTTTGTTAATTTTACATATTAATATATGACTAAATTTTCCCAAAAAAACCAATGGCCGGAGAGGTTTCATTAATTTCCTTACCACAACCTAATTACTAATAGATTATTTAAAATTTTTGCACATAATATATATAAAAACAAAAGTTGTTATTAGGCCATAATTTATTGTTACGCACACCAATTCACATGATAGTTGTTTTAGTTATAATGATAATTTGTTTGTTTTAGTTATAGTTTATCATACATTAATTTTTTTTAGATTAGTTCAGAATCTCAACAAAAAAATTACATCCCTATCTTTACGTTAATTAATAATTCATATTAATAGAACACGTTCTTTCTCTTTAAAAAACAACCATTTATCGAAACTATTATTTGAACTTTGCTTCTTCTCTAATCATTATCATTATCTCATCCTTCTTATCAATAAGAAAATCACATTGTTAGGATCGGGCGTGCAGATAGAATTGCACCAGCTACACTTCACTATTATAAAGTTTGGTTCGTTCGTTTTAGCAACCAAAAGCTATTTCTTGTTTAAATACTGATCAGTCGAGTAACTGAATAAGTGCGGAAAGAACTCAACTGATGCATTTAATAAGTTGAGCTGATGGCGGCAGTCTATTGAACAGATAACAATAGTTGACAGAGTATATCGGCCTAATGAAGAACATGGTGTAATACTGAAGTGATTACAGTAGACAAGGTCTACCGGACTAAGAAAGACTTGGTGTCTACTGACAATCAATATGTCTTGTAATGCTTAATGAATGTTCATTGAAGTGTATAGCATTAACAGTTCATCTCTTGTGCATCTATTCAAAATGTTTTTGGATTTGTGTCTTTTATACTTGAAAGATGCAACGGTAATATCGGTAGATCCCAGAGTCTGTACTGATGCAACAATACTTTTGTCCTTGTTGACTGATGACCATTAAATGCATTTTTGTCTGTCGTATAAAATAGAATTTGAGCATTTAATCCTGCAAATCTGCAACTTTCCTCTTGTAGCTTGTAACATCTAGTTGATCAGTACTGAGAACATCTGAAGTACTCTATTGTTGCTTATTCATCGGTAATATTTTGTTCTACAAAACATATCTTCTTTATAGTCGATAGAGTACATTATTGGTTGAGCACTAAGTAGTTAGTATACTATACTCTATCGATAGATCGTTCTACTCATCAACATACTTTACTCATCGGTAGAGTTGATATAACAATTCAACTCTGTCTGCTCAATACTCATCGATAATCTTTAAGAATCTGCTCAACAGATATATATTAAAACTATTGGGAACGTATTTCTAAGTTTTGGTGATAACAAACATCTACGCTTGAAGTGTCTATTACATCAAAGAAGTCTACTGACGAGAAGCCTGCTGACTGACTCTACAAAGTTCAACCGGAAGAAACACTCTACTGCTTCAATCATTGTGATATCCAGAAACTATTGTGTTAATCCTGGAGTGATTATGATCCTTAATGAATTTTAATTGGGGTAATTATGAGATAATTACAGTGTTGGGACTCCCGAGAATTTTAATCCGGTATCGGGATTGTTGGATCCAAGGGCTGAGATTTTATTCTCATTAAGGTGTAAACCTTGGAATTGTGTTGGTATTGAGATCTGGAGTCTGGGGAGCTTTGGATCGAGGTTTCTGATGTAATTGAGTGAGTGTGAGATAATCATTGAACACGCATGATTTTTAATGGGTTATGCTGCGAGTATTTGAGAGTCGGGTTTTGGAGCCTTGGTAGTATATACCAAGTGGACTCGGTGTTCAGTCATTTCCTTCATCTCCCTCTCTCTTCTCTCTCCCTCCCCCCCCCCCCCCCCCCACCCTATCCCTTTTCCCACTTTCTTCTCCCATGGAAGAAACGAGCAAGGCTCGATCTCGGAGCGAGATTTCTCGAAGATAATTGGGTAATGTTCTTCCCCTCGCTTTTATCTCCGTATATGGTTTTGAGACGTTTGGTTAAGATTTGTGTTGAGTTTGAGTTTTGGGGATTTTTAGTAAAATTGTTTAAGTGTTGTTATTGTGTTTTTATTGAGTTTTATTGGAGTATTTGTAGTTGTGAAGGTGTTGAGAGTGTTGGTTTTAAGTTTGGGTGTGAAAAATACCATTAAAGTAAAGATTTTTCGGAAAATCGCAGGTCGCGATCAATAGCAACATAGCGCCGATCAATCGCGACATAAATCTTAAAATTTGAGGAAGATGAATAGTACTGCGATCGATCGTGAGGAGGCAGTTGACTTTGGCGATCGATCGGTGTGGGGAGGCGATCGATCGCGAGGCTTCGATTTTTGGGCAGTAGGATCTCGCGATCGATCGCGAAAGTGGCAATCGATCGCGGCCCCTGTTCCTTTGTTTTTTTCAAAATTTTGGAAAATGATGGGATTTTAGAATTGGGGTTTGTTTAGTAGATTTTCATGGAGATGTCTACATTCTAATGAGAATATTACACTTTTAAATGAAATGGTTTGAGTTGAACTTTAATAAGAGGTACTACTCAATTTAATTAATTGCTAACATTGAACATAGAAATGTGATGGCTTGAGTAGTACGCATAGTTCAATGATGATTAATCATCGGGGTAGGATGATGCATTTTGGGGTTGTATACGGGCTTGTGCGTGTAGTTGTGTACTTATGATTGCTTGTGAGCTATTAACTGAGTATATCGAATAATTCACTGAATCTCGGAGCAAAGGCAAGGATTGGTTCTTGCTATTGGATTATAATGTATGTATAACGTACGAGCATGGTTTTATATATTATTGTCATTGTTGAATGAGTAATATATTATTGTTGCCATGGGTTGGCATTGTTGAGAATTATGTGATGCCGCTATTTAGCGAGCAATGGTTATGATGTTGTCGCTATTGAGCAAACATCGGTTGTGACGCCGCCGTTGTTGAGTGTGCGAGAGGATAGAATGCCGCAATTGAGAGAGCAATGGATTACTATGTAATAGAACCGTGAAATCATTGTTGAGATATATGTGATATCTGTAAATCATTAGTGTAATGATTTAATTATATTCAATTATGAAATTGGCGGTTTGAGTATGCATAAAGTTAATCAGTGTAATGATTAACTGATTTTGGGAGTTTGATGGTTTTGGCTATTGTGAGAGCATGAACATCATAGGGGACCCCATTTGATGACGATACTATACATATAGTATCTTTTAAATTTACAACTTTATATTATGTAATTATGAATTGTAATATTGTTGTTATTGAGATGGTGTTATTAGTATGCTCATCCTGTGTGGGGGCTGTTTCTGTTGGGACAGGTAGAACAGGTACAGCAATGGATCTGGAGTTGAGTTCGACTTGTTGATTAGAAATGCTTCCAGGGCTGAGGTACCAATGAATACAGTAGATACACATTAATTATTCAATGCTCGCATGTGAGCATTCTCATATGTGTATATGGTTTATATAAAGGTTGTTAGATTTCTATTTTTATTTATGGTTGCATACAAGTAATTATGGAGTATTGCATGATGAATTGAGAAGATGAAATTGGTGCATTGTACAGTGTATAAGTAGGCTAGTTGAGCTATACTGAGAATTGGACATTAAGTGGATTAATCTCAAAAAATTTATAGATGGTATGTTAATGCTATAAAAGCATGTACAAGAATTCCCTAATCGCATGCATGTATGCACTAATTAATGTGATTAATGCACTAATAGCGGATTAAGGTATCGATGCCTTACATTGGTGGTATCAGAGCAGTGGTTTGCTCTTTGGGCTGTTGAGGACCTAGTGAAATAGTTGATGCATGATTGTAGTTAGTGTTGTGTGACATTGTGTTTTGCTTATGTGCATCTATGCTACGAGGTCATAAATGATATGTGTTGTTGCTAACCATTGTGTTTGCATGATCATATGGAATACGATGGGAATGGTATTGATGGAAATGATTTGATTTTTATGTAATAAGTGCTAAGAAATATGATTTTGTAGGAATATCAGGGAATGAGAAACATGATGTATGACAGATGTGGTGTCGTCAATAGGTGACGACAGATGATGTAATGACCAGGTATGGTTGCATTACGATTATGAGAATGCAGGAATATGTGAATGTGCGCATACATTGAGATCGCTTTGTTATCGCTGTAAGGTCTCGCTACCTTAAGTGCGGATACAATGCATAAGAAAGGCTAAGCATACATCTAACAGAGTATAAAATTCATGTTGATGCCTTGAGCTATTAGGATTACAGTGCCAAAATAAAATTGCAAAAATGATTAATTACCTTCCCAGCTAAATGAATGTTAATCCTATAGTTTTACACTACTCCTAGAGTAGACACTATACAAAAGAATCCTATCATCCTATACCAATAGCACTCCTCACCAGCTCACTGCATCAACCCGCTCCTTAGTCCTTCATACCAAAATGTACCTACAGGAACAACCCCCAAACCATGAGCATATAATAATCATAATCATGCCAACAAGATTATGATATAAAATGCATAACCATAAATACAAAACACTTCCTATAATATATGCACTTAAAAGCTCCCTTTGGTTGTCCCTGTACCACAAGCATAATCAATAGATTATAATGCCAATAGTATGTCATGACATGCATCCATTCCATCAATACCAATATCCAATTCCCAAGTCTTATTATATCAGTGACATAATACCCATCGCTTAGACAATACTAGTGGTAAATAATATCCCTCGCTATAATATGACAGTGGCGTATTCTTCGCTTCTACATATTAGCGGCAAATATTCTCTCATCGCTACAGTATGACAGCGGCAAGTATTCTATCATCGCTACGCCATGATAGCGGCAAGTACTCTTCATCACTGAAATATAATCCCGACTTACTATCACATGCACCAATGCATTCAATGAGTGTATGCAACCCTAATGCATAACCAAATTCATGTATGCAACCATAATGCATAACCAAACTCATGTATGCAACCATAATGCATAACCAATGTATATATGCAACCATATTGCATAGCCCAACACGTAAAAAATACATTTTTACCTTCCGATGCCCGTACGTCTCATTACGTACCTTTGTTCCAAAAGTGGAGATGTTGTAGAACTTTATCTCCTTGATTGTGTTGCTACCTGGGATGGTTCTACACAATTACACAAACCAATATTAGAAGCCAATTTATAAACCAACACCAAAAATCCCATCAAAATAGCCAAAATCCAAAAATACCACATTTTCAAGACTCGCGATCGATCGGCCCTTGCGCTCGGTCGATCGCGAGCTGATCAACCCGGCGCCCAACATTTGCTGCCCGTCTCGATCGATCGAGATGCCCTCACCGATCAATTGAGAAGCCGCCTCGATCGATCGAGAGGAGTTATACTCTATCGATCGAGATGACCATTTCATCCCAGCCAGTAGCCCTGCCATGCTCGATCGATCGAAGGGTCATGCTCGATCGATCGAGGAGCTTTGTAAACGCCAGAAATCGCCATTTTTGTGTACAAAACCATACCAAACCACATTTAACCCATAACTCCTCAACCCAATACATCAAAAACACCAATATTGCTCTAAAACAACCATCAATAACAACATAATCCAAAACCCAACAAAAAACATCACATTCCCAAAATCAAACCCATTTTATTTCCCAAAATACAAACCCAAAACTCAACTAAACACATTCAAACATCAAAATGGAGAATCCCTTACCACTTTGCTCCAAATGCTAGCAAGAAATCAAGTTTTGAAAAGTTCTCCTCCTCTTCCTCCTCCAAAAATCGATGAAGTGGGTTTGGGGAATGAGGGTTGTGAGTGATGTTGAAGAGTGGGGTTAAGTGAGGGAAATGGGGTATAATGGGTATAGGGGCTAATTAAAACAAGTGCCCAAAATTAGCATGAGGTATTAAAATATCCCAACATGATATTTTAAAAACATTTCCCAAAAAGCACCAAAGCTCAATTAAACATGTTTTACCAAAATAGTCAATACCCACCACAAATAAATCATGCAAACACCCAATTTCCCCACATGTATCACATGCACCCTGAAATGCAATACCAGGTCACACCCACCGCATGACTAAGCACTTCACCATAATAATTAATTTAACACCACATTAATTAACACCATAATTATCACATAAACATAATTAGTGCCCAAATGCACATAATTATTTTGGGGATATCACAATACTCACCTACTTATAAGATTTCGTTCTCGAAATCGCATGCACTTACCAATCCGAAACTAAACATAAATCACATACCAAAAAATAGTTCCGGGTAGTGCTGCACCATATGCCGCTCCGTCTCCCACGTGGCCTCCTCGACACCCATGCGATCCTACTGAACCTTGACCATTGGTATCACCTTGTTCCGAAGTTTGCGATTAGCTCTATCCAGAATTCTAACCGGTCGTTCCAAGTAGGACACGTCAGCATCTAACTGAACCTCTGAAGGCTGCAACACCTGAGACGTGATCGCTATTATTTTAAACAATTAATTTCAGTGTAGCGATTTTAGACCGCAAGTGCACGGTGTCAAGTTTTAGTATAGTGATATAAAAGAAAGGATGTCGAATCCACAGGGACTAACGTATAAGTACCAAATAAAATTAGCAAAATTATATTTAGCCTACGAAATAAATGATTAATTAACTAATTAAACTGAAAACTCAAAAACTGAAAAATAAAACAACTGCTTTGAAGATGCGAAGGAATTCCGCTCAAGAAATTTAGCAAGATGTTTGTCCAATTGTGTTATCGTCAATGATTTGTTTGTAAAAACAATTACTGATCATTCAATTCTTAAGGTGACGGATTTCCTAATATAATCAATATACTTTCTCAAGCTATATTGAAACTAATATTAAATTGAAGCAAGTAACTCTCGTTCACTTAAACCAATTTAATATTGAATAAATCTCAATGAAAACCGTTAACTTTAAATCTTTCAATTCAAAGTGATCACGTATGTGATTTAATCTCTCGATCTAAATCTTTAACATACAACACAAATTATTATAGCGTATTATAACTTTATCTCTCGATCTCAATTATAATTCACCAATTCAATCAAAGTTAGCTAGGCTTTGATAGCATTAAGATTATAATTCACGCACAAAAGAATTAATTCACTCAAACACATTCAAATCAATAACTCAATCACAATCTTACTTAACCTTGATAAACTAAACTGAATCTATATTCAAATCAAACTAATAAGATGTATAATCGTTTCTCAACCTCATAAACATCAAATAAATCTGAAAATCAAAATAACTAAAGTTTAGAAGTACGATAAACGTAGGAGTCGAATCCGTGCGTTGAACGTTACTTCTTCTCTTGCTTCCTTCCTTGCACTTCAAAGGATTTCTCTAAACTTGTATTGTTCTTCGAAGATGAAAGGCGGCTGAAAAATATGATATTTGGTCTGATTATGCTCTGATTATCCTCTTCAAGTTGTGCCGTAGTTCCCTTATTTATAGAGGAGGGGGTGGATGGAAGTGTTTCCAAAAATCAAACCAAATTAAGTCTTTAATTATCTGAAAATTCTGTGGCTCGATCGATCGGTGCATATGTCTTGATCGATCGAGATCTTTAAATTCTCGGCCCTGACTTTCTCTGCCTCGCTCGATCGATCGGGGATAAGCTGCCGATCTGTGATATCCCCGAAATAATTATATGCAAATTGGGCATTAATTATGTTTATGTGATTGTTTATGGTGTTAATTAATTTAGTGTTGGAATTAATTAATCTTGGTGAAATGCTTAGTCACATGGTATGCGTGACCCGGAGGTGCATTTCAGAGTGCATGTTATGCATGTTGGGGAATTGAGGGTTATCATGGTTTTATTGTGATTATTGATTATGGTCAAGCATGGATTTAATTGGAATTTTGGTGCATTTTGGTGAAATGCTTATAAAATATCATGTTGGGGTATTTTATACATCATGAAAAGTAATGGGGTACATGTTTACTTATAACCCTTATTACCCCCATTACCCCCACTTTACCCATCACTTTACCAATTCCTCCCCCCCCCCCCCCCCCCCCCCCCCCCCCCAAATCATTCCTCCAAACCCTATTCCCTTCCATTTTCGAGTTTGACTTCAAAGTGGAGGAGAAATTCTTGCAACAGCTTTGTTTGTGAGATTATTGGTAGGATTTGGAGTCCTCAAGAGGTATGGATACCTCCTTGGTGTTTTAATGGTGTTTTGTTTGGATTTATGGTTTTGGAGTTTTTGAAATGGGTTTGTTTTGGGTTGGTATGGTTTTTGGTTGGATGTTAGTTTTTTGGTTGTTTAAAGGTGTTTGTTGAAGGTTTATAGTGTTTTTATGTTATTGGTTTGTTGGTGTAAGTGTTGGTGAAGATGGGGAATAAATTTTGGAGCAAAAATGGTGATTTTCGTGGCCCAGGCAGCGGCGATCGATCGCCCGAAGCGAGCGATCGATCGCGCGCAACCAGTGCGCTCCAGAAGCGCTTGGCGATCGATCGCCACTTTTGGGCGATCGATCGGTGGAGCTGGCGATCGATCGTGCCAAATGTGGCGATCGATCGTCGAGAGCAGAAAAATTTGGCAACGGGCAGTGTGATCTCGCGATCGATCGGGGCCTTGCGGCGATCGATCGCGAGGCACAGAAAAATGGGTTTTTGATATTTTTGTGGAATTTTTTGATATTGGACTATTATTGGCTCCTAATATTGGTTTGTGTGATTGTGTAGAACCATCACAGGTGGCCACACAACATAGGAGATAAAGTCCACCACACACCACATTTTGGAACTAAGGTACGTAGTGAGACGTACGGGCATCGGACGGTAAAACATATTATTACGCATTGAATTGGTTATGCACTATGGTTGCACACATGGAATTAATTATGCATTGTGGTTGCATACATGGTTTTGGTTATGCATCATGGATTGCATACACGGTTTGGTCATGCATTGTGGTTGCATGTGTATATTGGATGCACTGGTGCATGTGATTGTGAGTCGAGATTATATTCCAGTGATGGAGAATACTTGCCGCCAGTGGCGTAGCGATGTGAATACTTGCCGCTGTCATACCGTAGCGATGAGAGAATATTTGCCGCTAATATGAAGCGAATAACATGACCTCTGTCATATTTATAGCGAGGGATATTAGTGCCGCTGGTATTGTCTAAGTGAAGGGTATTTCCGCTGTCATGTTAACGCGAGGGGTATTATGCCGCTGATATAATAAGACTTGGAAATTGAACACGGTGTACATGGAATGGATGGATGTCATGACATACATTATTGGTATTATAATCCATTGATTATGATTGTGGTACAGGGACAACCAAAGGGAGCTTATAAATGTATTAAATACAGAAAGTGAATTATATTTACGTTTTATGCATTTGAATTACAATCATATTATTGTGAATATGGTTTATATACATGTTCATGGTTTTGGGGTTGTTCCTGTAGGTACTTTTGGGCGGACGGGTTAAGGCGGGTTGATGCGGTGAGCCAGTGAGGAGTGCTTTTGGCATAGCAGGCTTAATTCTTTTGTATAGTCTCTACTCTAGGAGTAGTGTAAAGCTATAGGGTAGGGAATGTAATTAATCCCTTTTGGAAATTTTATTTTGGCTTGTAATCTTAACAGCTCAAGGCATTAACACGAACTTTATATTCATTAGATGCATGTTAACTCTATTTATGCCTTAATCCACACTTAAGGAACTATGGTCCTTACATTAGTGGTATCAGAGCAGTGGTTAGAGAACCCGGGAAAGAGTGAAGGGTAGCCTTAGCAAATGGTTGGCTAGGCGTTTATATTTGGGCATGTTTATGCATGTGGTGCATATTGATGTATTTATTGTTATACTAACATGCTTATTGTTGCTCATGTTGTCTAACCGTATAGCATATGTATTGTTTTGGAATTGTTGTTAACCCTTATGTTATAGCATGTCGGCTATGAACTTGGGGAACCTCAATGAAGAGGTAGGGGATGTTGGGAGTGTGAATGCTAGTATTGGTCAGACGAATCCTTTACCTCCACCTGCTGTGGGCGTGGAGCCCGTAGCTCAGTTGTTATTACCGGGGGAGCTTAGTCTGAGTCAATTTTTGACTTTCCACCCGCCCATGTTTGAGGGGACAAAGACCGGGGAAGAAGCTGAGGAGTGGCTTGAGAGACTAGGGCAGATATTTGTGTCCGCTTGATCGCTTATTTTTTTAAACAGAAATTTCTCAGTGTAGCGATTCTACCACAAGTGCACGGTGTCAAGTTTTAGTATAGTGTTATATAAGAAAGGATGTCGAACCCACAGGGACTAACGTATAAGTACCAAATAAAATTAGTTAAATTATATTTAGCCTACGAAAAAGATGATTAATTAACGAATTAAACTAAAGAATTAAAAACTCAAAACTAACACAATTCCTTTGAAGATGCCAAGGAATTCCGCTCGGGAAATCTATCAAAATGTTCGTTCAATTGTGTATCATCGGTGATTTGGTTGCTAAAACACTTATCAATCAATTCTTAAGGTGACGGTTTCCCGAATATAATCAATACACTCTCTCGAGCTGTATTGAAACTAGCAATAAATTGACACAAGTAACTATCGTTCACTAATACCAATTTAATACCGAATATATCTTTATGAAAACCGTTGATCTTTAAATCTTTCAATTTAAAGTGACCACGTATGTGATTTAATCTCTCGATCTAAATCTTAAACATACAACATGAATTATTTGAGCGTATTACAATTTTATCTCTCGATCTCAATTGTAATTCACAAGTTCAATCAAAGATAGCTAGGCTTTGATAGCATGGAGCATATAATTCATGAACAAAAGATATTGATTCACTCAAACACAACCAAATCAAAGAGTCAAACACAAAATTCCTTAAAATTGATAGAATAAACCAGATTAAATTCAAATCAAATTCAAATAGATGTTTAATCATTTCTCAACCTCAAAAACATCAACTAAATATGAAATCAAATTAATCTAGAGTTTAGAAATACGATAAACGTAGGAGCGACTCCGTACGTTGAACGATCTTTCTTCTCTCGCTTCCTTCCTTGCACTTCAAAGGATTCTTCTACCATCTTTGTTCCGGGAGGATGTAAGGCGGCTAAGAAAAATTTAGGTCTGATTATTCTTCAGAATATGGGATCAAAGTTTCGTGCATCTTTTCCTTATTTATAGAGGAGGGGAGATATGGAATTGTTTCCATAAAATCAGACCAAATCAAGAGTTTTATTTTCAGAAAAATCTGCGTCTCGATCGATCGGTCCTTATGTCTAGATCGATCGAGCGCCTTCAGCGTCCGAGTCTTAACTTTTCTGCCTCTCTCGATCGATCGATCGAGACGTAAGGACCGATCGATCGAGACACAGATTTTTCTGAAAATAAAACTCTTGATTTGGTCTGACTTTATGGAAACAATTCCATATCTCCCCTCCTCTATAAATAAGGAAAAGATGCACGAAAATTTGATCCCATATTCTGAAGAATAATCAGACCTAAATTATTCTTAGCCGCCTTACATCCTCCCGGAACAAGAGATGGTAGAAGAATCCTTTGAAGTGCAAGGAAGGAAGCGAGAGAAGAAAGATCGTTCAACGTACGGAGTCGCTCCTACATTTATCGTATTTCTAAACTCTAGATTAATTTGATTTTCATATTTAGTTGATGTTTTTGAGGTTGAGAAATGATTAAACATCTATTTGAATTTGATTTGAATTTAATCTGGTTTATTCTATCAATTTTAAGGAATTTTGTGTTTGACTCTTTGATTTGGTTGTGTTTGAGTGAATCAATATCTTTTGTTCATGAATTATATGCTCCATGCTATCAAAGCCTAGCTATCTTTGATTGAACTTGTGAATTACAATTGAGATCGAGAGATAAAATTGTAATACGCTCAATAATTCATGTTGTATGTTTAAGATTTAGATCGAGAGATTAAATCACATAAGTGGTCACTTTAAATTGAAAGATTTAAAGATCAACAGTTTTCATAAAGATATATTCGGTATTAAATTGGTATTAGTGAACGAGAGTTACTTGTGTCAATTTATTGCTAGTTTCAATACAGCTCGAGAGAGTGTATTGATTATATTCGGGAAACCGTCACCTTAAGAATTGATTGATAAGTGTTTTAGCAAACAAATCACCGATGATACACAATTGAACGAACATTTGATAGATTTCCCGAGCGGAATTCCTTCGCATCTTCAAAGGAATTGTGTTGTTTTGAGTTTTTAATTCTTTAGTTTAATTCGTTAATTAATCATCTTTTCGTAGGCTAAATATAATTTAACTAATTTTATTTGGTACTTATACGTTAGTCCCTGTGGGTTCGACATCCTTTCTTATATAACACTATACTAAACCTTGACACCGTGCACTTGCGGTAGAATCGCTACACTGAGAAATTTCTGTTTATAAAAATAAGCGATCAAGTTTTTGGCGCCGTTGCCAGGGACTAATCTGTATAATATCATACGAGATTAGTTAATTGTAATTTAGCCATTAATTTTTGTTTTTGTTTTGTTTTGTCACTTTTGACCGTCAAATTTACTACAGTCACATCTTCTCCTTTTGGATTAATTTTACAGGTGGTTATTGTCGTGGTGCATGCTAAGGAGTAACAACCCCACACTCGAGCCAGTTGACCCAGAAATCAAGCGTACGTGTCTACGAAGAATTAGAGAAGCTCGAGCAATGGCTGAACATAATCAAGAAGGGGGCGCTAACAATGAAGCATTGAATCCCAGATCGATGATGGATAATGCTCAACCGGCTTTTCATGGATCACTGTCCAGCATTACAAGGCCAACCATTCAAGCAAACAACTTTGAAATAAAGCCGGCGATAATACAGATGATCCAACATTCAGTGATGTTTGGAGGAGTAGCCACTGATGATCCGAACGCTCACATCTCCAACTTCTTGGAGATCTGTGACACATTTAAACATAATGGCGTTTCTGACGACGCCATCAGGTTAAGGTTATTTCCTTTCTCACTAAAGGATAAAGCTAAAGCGTGGTGGAACTATTTACCTGCAGGATCGATAACAACTTGGGAGGGGATGACGCAAGCGTTCTGTCTAAATACTTTCCTCCTTCCAAGACGGCAAAGATGAGGAACGATATCACCACATTCAGGCAATACGACCCTGAAACACTATATGAGGCGTGGGATCGTTTCAAAGATTTGCTAAGGAGATGCCCACACCATGGACTTCCTATATGGCTTCAGGTACAGACTTTTTACAACGGTTTGTTTTCATCTAACCGTTCTATGATAGATGCAGCCTCAGGAGGTTCCATAATGCGCAAAACACCGGAAGCAGCATATGAACTCTTAGAAGATATGGCTTCTAACAGCTATCAATGGCAATCGGAGAGGAATGTGCCAAAGAAACCGGCTGGAGTTCATCAAGTTGATGACATCACTGCTCTTTCGGCACAGTTGGATGCGCTGAACAAGAAGATAGATGGCATGAGCATGACAGCAATGCAGGCTCAAGTTATCACTTGCGAGCTATGTGGAAGCAATCATCCGAGCACTGAGTGCCAGGCAGGTAACACATTCATTCAATCTAACGAGTCTGTGAATTATGTAGGAAACAGGCAGCCCAACAACCCATACTCCAACACGTACAACCCGGGGTGGAGAAATCATCCGAACTTGCAATGGTCCAACCAAAACAATGTGTTGAACCCACAACAACAACCGGGAAGTACACCGAAGCCGAGCATGGAAGAACTCTTGACCAAGTTAATTTCATCGACTGAAACAAGGATGCAAAATCAGGATGCATCTATTAAGAACTTGGAGGTTCAAGTGGGGCAACTAGCCGCCATAATTCATGGACGAGCTCAGGGGACACTTCCTACTGATACGGTAAAGAACCCAAAGGAGCAAGCAAAAATGGATCACTGAGACGGAGGTGACAGTCCAGCTTTGGATTATAAATTAAGAACTTTCCTCTATCCCTTGTTTGTTTTTTCATTTTTTAGTCTAATTGTTTTTATTTTTATTTTATTTTGGTTATTTTTAGAGCCTAACTCCGTGCATTAATTTTCAAATGCAGAACAAATGGAATGAGTCCAACTGATGGGGCGAATCGACCATTGAAATTTTTTTGAAAAAAAATTTGGTCTGGAAGGGTCGATCGATCGGAGACATAATCTCGATCGATCGACCAGGAGTTGCAAAAATAAATACTTTTTTTGGAGTCGCCGATCGATCGAGTAACTTGTCTCGATCGATCGAGGAAGGTTTTAAAATGAGGAGAAAATGTTCTGTCTCGCTCGATCGATTGAGCAGCATCTCTCGATCGATCGAGTGACAGATAATTTGGTTTTAGAACTCGATTCCATCGGAAAACAGTCACAATTTTCCAAATCTTACACAGAAAATCGCCTCTTTTTAACCTAATCCCAAATTTCTCCTTCTAATCTTCCAATACACTCACAAATCTTGCAATTTAAGCTTCCACGCTTCATCTAATCATAGTTTTTGCTACAGATTTGAAGATTTACAACTGGAATTTGGAGATGCATCAACAAGGAGGAATTCAAGCACATTCCAAACCATCACCTAGATTTACTTGGTACCTACTTTCAATTCTTATCTATATCCAGGATTTACGGATTATTTGAATCAATTGACTAGAGATAGGACTAGGAGAAACATAAGACAACCTGCTAAGCTAAGTGACTTAGACCTTACTTCTTATGTGTTCAATGTGTTTGAATCAATTGATAACTGTGAACGTAAAACCTACAATGAAGCTTTGAAATCAAATAATGCTAATGACTGGTTGTGTGCTATGAAAGAAGCAAGGCATTCTTTGATTGTGAATCATACTTGGATTCTTGTTCCTAAACATGTTAAATGCTATGTTGACTGCAAATAGTTGTTTAAGGTTAAGAATGAAAATGATTATGTTAGGTTCAAAGCTAGATTTGTAGCTAAAGGTTTTATTGAAAAAGAAGGTGAACATTTCACTGATGCTAAGCCTGTTAACGTGCCATTAACTGCTCATTTTTTGTTGAGTAAAGATCAATGTCCTAAATTTGATTTTGACTTTGATTCTATGAAGAATGTGCTTTATTCAAATGCTATAAGATCTGTTATGTATTTGATGGTTAGTACTAGGCATGATATAGCTTATGTTGTTAGTTGCTTAAGTATGTACGTGTCTAACCCTGGCATGTTGCATTGGAATGCTGTTAAATGGCTGTTGTCTGTCGGTGTTAAACTTAAAGGTTATGTGTTTAATCATGCTGATATGTGTACTAAGTGTTTGTCCCTTAGTAAATTTCAATCATGTTTAAAAAATTTAAAATTTGATACTGGTGATTGATGCATGTTTAGTCCTTTGGTTAGTGTTTTATAACCTGTTGTGTGCTCATTACAAAACTATTACCCTGGTTACTTTCCCACTTTAACTTGTTGTGTGCTTGTTATTGTTTTCCTTGTCTTTACTTTGTGTTTTGACAGGAACTTGGTCCACACAATTACTTTGTGTATTGTGGGGACCATAAGGCGATGATGATGTCTTCTTGTATGTTTTCCCTATGTCTGAAGAGAAACTGATATTGGGCCAAGGTGGAGATTTGTTGGGTATTGTGGCTCAATTAGTTAAGCCCATTAAGGCTTTAACCAATAATTAAACCTAAACTAATTCTCCACCCCCCCCCCCCCCACTGATTAGTCTGATACGTGCGCCTCCTTCATTCTTCCAAAAACCTCAGTACATGCGCCTCTTTCTCCAGATATCTCTCCCGCTCGCTCGTTTTTGCTTGCCTCTTTTATTTGTGATTCTGGTGACGATTGTTCTATCCTTGGTGGTGGTTCGTGCGTCCCTTCCCGTGAACTTTGTGTTCCGGTGGTTCAGGGTTCTGTCCGTGTGGTGGTTTAACGTTGGTGAGTAGTTCTGGAGAAGCGTGTTGGCCGTGTGCTCCTTGTCCGTTGCTGTGTGCTTCGTTCGTGTTCCTTGTCCAGTGGTCTGTGTGTGGCTGGTTCAGGCGTTGAGTCTGTCCTGGGCTTGCTGACCGTGTGCACCTTGCTGTGTGCTTAGTGCTTCGGTGGACAGTGTGACTCGGGAGTTGGGTTTCTGGTGCTTAGCTTTGTGCGCTGGTGGGTTGACAGATTATTGATGCCTCACCTTCCGGTCTTTACCTAGGTCTCTTGGTGACGTATATTGGGGAAAACAACAATCTGAGCCGACCCTATATCCTTTTGGAGTTTACTATTATATTTGCATATTGTGCATTTGTATTTGTTTTGCAGTTACACATGGCGATGCCAATGCGGATACCCTCCTAACATCTAACATATATATCATTATTTGAGGATATATATATATACATGATTTGGAAGCCCAATAACAACTTATTGAAGATCAATCCAAGTATTCCAAAGCAAACCCACTTGGGATTCAAATGGGGAACTTCAAAGACAAAATTTGATAAATGAAGAGCACTCCCCAAATCTTTTGGTACCACTTACCTTGTTATATCAGATTCATTATGGAATCATTTGTGCCTTGTATTCACTATATTTATTCTATTTGTAAGCTAAAATAGAAGAGTGAATATCATTGTAACAATTGGTGATTTATCACAATTAGGTGAGATAGTCTTTGCATGTGAGATATTAAAGAACACACTCTTTGTGGACTATGTGGGATAGGAGTTTAGGCTATCTGTGTGGTATTATCCTAAGTCGGTTGTATACTGAAAGTGTAAACCAAAGTCTTCTAGTGTATCCTTCCTGCAAAGGAAGAAGGGGAGACGTAGAAGCGTTTGTGCTTCGAACCTCCAGAAAAAAAATTCTTTTGTTATTACTTTATTGCATTTATTAACCTTACTGTTTTGGTTAGCATTGTGAAGCATTTTATGTGCTTGATAAAACATCAAAGTGTAGCTCACTAAGTGTTTGATAAAATGCTTCAAACCAAACTGTTTTTTCATATGCATACCTTTAAAATGATCTACAAATGGTTAGAGCGAGTCATATCGAGTGTCTTCCGCTCGGTTTTGTAACTTATATAATCTCTCGGTGCAATTATTTCAAGAACACGAGCTATTGAAGCTCAAGAACTCGGATGTGGATTGGCTACCCACACGCGAATCGACCCTAACAATGTGTTTTCTGTGGAGGATGCTAATCACATTTTTTTCGAGTGCTGTTTCAGTAATGCAGTTTAGAAAAGTTTTTTTAATTGGCTTGATATTCAAGTGGTGTGGCATAATCAACACATGCCTAACTTTCTGCATCAGTTGGGTTTAAATGTTCAAGGCATTGAGTCAGGAGCATGGTCTGCGATTTGGATGTGTGTTTCTTGGAGCATTTGGATGGGCAACACCGTTGCTTTGGTTGAAGTCATTAAAGTCCGACTATGCTTTGGTTTCATGCTTTCAATTTATAGCGGCTTTCCCTACTCTGTTAATGATTGGTTGATGAATCCTAAAATTTGCTTGGGATCCCCACTCATTGTCTAATGTTCTGTTTAATGCTGAGCTTTATTTGAGTTTTGTTGTTGTGTTGTATTTTTCCCTTGCTTTCTTTTGTTTCATTTTCTGGACATGATCTTTGGGTTGTGTCCTATGTTGTTCTGGTGTGACTCGGCACAGTTTGTTTTTGTTGGAGAATATATCTTATATTCTCCGTAGTTTAATCAGGCTTAATGAGATGGACTTTCTTGATGTTACATTAGTTATTTCCCACCCATAGTTTTATTTTATTTTAGCATATCAATAATTTTAAATAGCATAATTTTTAAAACATGTTTATGTTCTATTTGTTTATTTACAATAATTAAATTATTTAGTTAGAAATTTATTCAAATACATATATATTAAAATTTAAACTTGAATAATTTCTACAATTAATTTCTACAATTTGTTATACATTTATTCAACTAACTTTATTAATTGAGATTAATTAAATTAATAAAAGAGTAATTATTTTATAAATCTGATATTTGTAAATAACTTGTATAATATTCTTATTTATACTAATCTTAATATATACTAGTAACAAATAACTAATCCTTATCAATAATTCTTCTAATAATAAATATATACAAAATATTATTATATTATTTATTTACTACATAATCTTTGATATTAGGAGTGACATGATTATTTTGTCATCATACCATAAAGCCAACGTTACTCTAATCCATAGTTTAATTTTTATTTTACATGTGCATGCAGAAATATTTTAAGCAATATAGACTTTGCTAAGTGTTCAACTGTGGTATTCGATGTTAGTTTAGTCATATTGCAATAAATAAATAAATAAATAAAACTCTATAGGATTCTCACATGTAGTGAAATCCAGTTATGTCACATAGATAGGCAAAAATAGTAACAAAAAAATTATGTTTTTAACAAAAGTACTCTCACATAAATATTTTTATCAAATATAGTCCCACGAAAGTTATTTTTTAACAGATATGTTCCCAAGTTTGTTAAGGATTTAGGGACCACTTTTGCCAAAAAAATAAAGATTATATTTGATAAAAATAATTTGCGTGAGACTATTTGTTGAAAAATAATTTCTTTAGTAAAGTATTTGATTATTGTTCAAAGTTCGGAATTACTATTGCAAATGTTCATATTTTATTACCATTGTTGTAAGTTCCTCAAAACAATATTCAATGTTTTAATGAATACAACTTATCTGTTCATACAATATTTATCAATAATGCAAATTTATTTTTGATTATATTCCAAATTTGAAACGCATTTTGACACCTATTTATTTAATAAAATGCTAACGATATTTTAAAAAAAAAACAAATGTAAAGGAACACAATAAACTATACGAAGAGATGCATAAATAACTTCATGATAAAGGAAAGTCCATTATTTAAGAGTTTTATTTCTTTATGTTACGTATTCCATACATATAGAGTTTTATTTCTTTCTGTTACATATTCCTTACGTATAGCAACGCTAATAGAATCATTGTCACTCTCAATAATAAGTGACATAGAAAGTAAATTTGAGAATACCATAACCAGTGGCATTGAAATCCATAAAGTGGTTTCTACAGCAATACCTCGCGCCAACCGGAAAAATCCAGTACCCCCAACAATAGACAATTCTCGGGCAGCCGTCAAAATAGGATTCCTTCCTACCACAGAGATCGTACTACCATTATATGGACCTCCATTGAAGAAAAAATTAACACTCAGGTACAATGCAATTTCATTCAGGTCGGCAAAACCAACCAGCCCTTGTACACGACCGATTGCCTGGGAATTTGGATTAGGTCTGACAGTTAGTAAGTCATCGGACATGAATAGTCGTCCAAATGATGTTGGTGAAGTTGAAGTGATGTTAGACCTTGCTATTTCATAAACTGTTTGTCCAGGACCAGCTAAAATATCTTGAACATATACCGAAAATATGGTCTTTTTCGGCACGGGCAGATATTTTAGGTTTTGAAACCATGTATTCACCGGCTGAGGGCCTTGGCTTGATACTACAATCACATTAATAAAAGAGTAAAGGATAAACATCATACTTGCCTTTAGCTTTGCCATCACTCTTATTTGGTTGTCTTATTAGAGATAATATCTATGATTTTAGTAAGTATATACATTGTACCAAGGATGAAGAATATATATAGGCTCACATGTGCCATGATATATGATAAATTGTTTTTACGATAAATTGACAATAATACCCATTACTTGATTGTTAGTTTTTTTAGTAATTCATTAATAATCTCATTTCCTAATATAAGTTATCTAAAACATAAATTGCTCAAAATATAATTAAATTTGTCAATATCCTTAATGTAAAAAAATTAAATATTAGAAATATTACTAATAAAACTAATTGTTAATTTTATTTTCATCTTAAAATATTATTAATTAAACACTTGTTTATTTAATTTTCATCTTACTTTATGTTTTATTTCAAATTTTCGAAACAACTGGTGTTTCATTTTTATGTTTTTCATATTTATATCATATATTCTTATATTTATAATTTTAAGAAATAATTTTTTAATTATCGTAAATCTTATAACATAGGTACTAATAAAATCATTATTTTAAAATAAAATATTAGTTATCAAATGTATAGAAAATACATTTGTGTATTAACATTCTTCAAAGTAAAATAGACAATAAAATAGTTTTAATATTTAGTGTCTATTTATATAAAAGGAATAGAGTTCAAATAATATCTTATGTTATAAAAATTATGCCGTCAAATTGAGGATATATTATGTTAGGGTTCAACAATTGTCTTTGCTTTGTGATCGATCGAACATGTGACGTTTGTGTCAGTATATGGTTGAAAAGATTGATGTTGCGACATTACCCTTAACTATAGTTATTGGTAAAGCGATAAGCGCTCGATCGTACAATTGGTATCAGAGTCAAGGTCGCGTGCTCGATTCTCATGAGTTGCAGATAGTGCAATTATTAGGGGAGAGATTGTTGGGGTTCGACAATTGCTTCTGTTTTGTAATCGGTCGAACACGTAGTGCTTGTGCCATTGTTTGGTTGAAAAGATTGATGTTGCGTCATTACCCTTAACTATAGTTATTGGTAAAACGATAAGTGCTCGATCCTACATATTATATATTTTGTCAAAAATAATATGCAATAACAGAAAAATCTTACTTTTACTCTTAAATTTTAATATATTATCCAAGCTTTAATAAATATTTGGGATAGAATACGAATAATATTACAATTTAGATTAAATATTTTTTGTTATTTTATAATTTATTTATATATGATAAAAAAATATTAAAAGAACTATAAAAATATAAAAAATTTATTCTTGACATACAAAAGTATATTATATAAGTTTTTGAGGTAAATTAAAATTTTATAATATAAGAGAAGTTATTATAATGATAATCTTGTCACTAATAAATTAAATAGAAAAGGTCTGGTGTTGTTAATACGTTTTGGAATGTAATAATAATAATAATAAAATATATATATAATATGTATATATATATATATATGTATATATATATCTTGATTATTTTTTATTATTCGAAATTCCCTTGACTTCAATAATTGTATAACATAATGGACTCTGCTGTTCAAAAAATATTATTTCTGCATGTTCTCTGTGCCGTATAAGATTGGGTATCCAGGGCTGCTAGTTATGTTAGTTATATATTATAGGGGCTGTTGGAGATGGGCGACTTTGAGAAAATAATTAAATTATATTTGAAGGTGTATATTTGATTTTTTTTTTAAATACAAATAATTAAATTTTTTTTATACAATTATGATGACGATGAACGATTGTCATTTTCACCAAAAATTATAGTTATTGGTAATTGTATAACTACAACAACCCAAACATCACTTTTCGATCGTTCTCAAAGTAGGCGTAATTATTGTACTAAACATCCACTCACATTAATTGCACTCCTTGCAAACCATGAGAATCGAATACATGACATTGATTTTGATACTAATTATATGATTGGGAGATTGCCGTTTTACCAAAAAAATAGCTGGTTGAAATATGCAGCTCAAATTTTTTAAATCGTACAACAGCCCAATCTTCATCATTCGATCACGCTTCAAGTATGGAGAATTATTGCACTCAAATAATATGGTGACCGCTTTCTTCCACGCTACTAATAATTTTTAACAAAAGAATAATAATAAACTTATGTGATATTAATTACATTATCTCTTGATTCTTATTCTATAGTTATTAATATTATACTAGATAATAGACAATTTGAAAATAAATTTTCTGAAAACACATAATTTGGGAAACGAAAATAGCTTTAGAAGACTTTTTACTGAGTGCCTTTCTGTCTACATACATAGAGGCTCTATAAGGTATTATTACTTAATATTCTATAAACCTACAAAAAATGTTTGGTAAGCTATTGCAATAGACTTTATTGACATGATAAAGAACAATATATGAAAAATTATTTGTTATTACCTATTGTCATAGACTTTATTGATATAATAAAGAACAATATTTTTATGAATTGTGTCAGGACCGGTTCCGGGATTTGGTGGTCAGTTGAGTTCAACTATCTTGAGCTATAATAGCTTGTGTTTTTGAAGTGAATGCACCTAGAGATTAAATCGAGTTTGATTTACAAACCAAACAAAAAACATTCGACCTAACATGTTCTGAAACTGATTATACAAGTTACAATCATTTAAACAAAACAACAAGAAAAGTAAATAAACACAAATTTGTTTCTAGAAGTTCGAAGGTTGTGTAATCCTTCTATGTCTCACATTTTTCCATCAAATGGGAAGATTCCACTAGAAATCTTCAATTTATACAATCTCGTTATACAAACCCATTTCATACAATGTCACTCATTCGGCTGGAAGTCATAGCATCTCAGCTATCATATTCTTTACTCTCTATATATAAAGATTCTCACTTATCTATATAGATAACATGTCTCAGAGTTAAAACAAATTTGTTGGCATGTATTTCTAAGTTTTGGTGATAAAAAGAGTCTATTGCTTAAAGAGTCTACCGACTACTATAAGAGTCTACCGTATCAAGAAGACCATTGACTTAACAAGAAGTCTACCAATTGATCAGGAAGTCTACCGATTGATCAAATAGAGTCTATCGAAAGAAAGAGTACTGCTTTAATCGAAGTCTATCGGATGATATCTAAAGACTAGAGAAGTTACCGATGATATCAGAATAGTCGAGAAGTTTACCGTATGATATCAGAAGAGTAGAGAAGTTTACCGAAAAATAACAGAAGACTTAAAGAGTGACTCTACTGGAAGACATCAGTTGACTTCAGTCCAACAGACTAAGCACTGAGAAGAGTCAGCATATGAAGATGGCAACAAGACAAAATGCGCAACAAAATTTATGCTGAGAGTACACTGGGCGCATCACCGTCTTATCAGTGCCACCAATCACGTCAGAATAAACTAGCCATTGTTAACGGATTTGGAAGAAGACAAAAAAATTGGAGGCAAATTTGGAAGGTGATTTTGTTCGGTTCTTTCCATTTGAAGAAATGTTGCCGTTGGATTTTAAATGCTATAAATACCTCAGAAGCCTTTTGAAGAAAGATCTTCTGCACCCACAAAAATTATCAAGCTATTCAAGCAAATCATCCAAAGCACTTACTGCAATCAAAAGCTGAGCAGTAACTGAGCATTCAAAGCGATCGTGAAGATCTAAGTTCAATTGTTTACTGCTCAAGAACACTCAAGCTATTTACTGATTACTATCTTTGAGAGATAAGAGTGTTCAAGAAAATCATTGTATTCATTCAGACCGCGTCTGAAGTTCGTTGTAACTTTGTGACCTATGTGAGCTAGAAGTTTAGGCTCTCTTTGTGGTATTAGCCTAAGTAGGTTGTGTACTGTTAGGATCGGGTAGTGTTTAGAAGGGGGGGTGAGTAAACACTAGTTTCAATCTGCAGTAGCTTCTCAATATGTTGCAAGTCAGCAGACACTGATTATAGTGCGGAAGACGTCTGCTAGACGTGTGAGTAGTAATAACTGAATGGTAAGTTGCAGTAAGTAAAATACAAAAATATTATTTCTGGAAGTTCGAAGCACAACGCTTCTACGTCTCCCCTTCTTCCTTTGCAGGAAGGTTACACTAGAAGATTTTGGTTTACACTTGCAGTATACAGCCTCCTTAGGCACTCACACAGCTTGGCCTAAACTCCTGGCAATCACAAATGAGTAATTTGTTTACAATGAATTCTATAACACTCACACGAGATATAAAACTATTTAGCTTCGAGTGTTCTTTGAGCAGCAGACTCAGTTGTAGTTCTTTTCTGCTCTTGCTGAACCTTCAGAGAATATCAATGAGATGATTTGCTTTGATGTTGATGTTTTTTGTTTGATCAGATGGTTCAGTTAACCTCTTCATTCTTCACTTGTACGTATTTATAGACTTAGTGGTCTAAAGGCAACCTGTCTATATTTGTAAGAGATCAATTTTCTGTCACCATTCCAAATTCTGATTGTCACATTTCCTATTTTGTTAAGCAACGACTATTTTATTCTGACGCTAATGGTGGCGGAGATATAGCAAGGTGCGGTGCTCTGTTGTACCTTTGTCAGAATAGGTTGTACTTATTTGTCTTGTTGCTTTGTGCATTTACTGGATAGTTAGACGTCTGCTGGTTTTCTTCTTTCAAATGATCGTTCATTCTTCTATACTCAGTAGATGTCTTTGTTCAGTAGATGACTATCCGGTAGATGTCTTTCCAGTAGTTGTCCATCCGATAGGTGTCCATCCAGTAGATGTCCATCCGGTAGATGTCTATCCAGTAGATGTCTGTCCAGTAGATATCCATCTGGTAGGTGTCTGTCCGGTAGATGTCCATACGATTGATGTCTATCCAGTAGATGTCCATCCAGTAGATGTCTGTCCGGTAGATGTCTTGTAATCACCAAAACTTAGAAATGTTTTCCCAACAATTTCCCCCTTTTGGTGATGACAAAACTTAGTACTGGAGACTCTTGCTTGATTATATGAACATCAACTTCTGTTAAGAATTAGAGACAAAACAAACGTAGACTTGCAATTTGTTAGATAGATAAGTAGATTACAAGTAGTAATCAAACTGAGTATATGAAAGAATGTCATTTTATATAAAATGAATTCTGATTACATAGTACAAATCTTTCATCAAAAGTACATCTTACAAATCTTTCAGCAAACCTATTTCTATAATCTATCCAAATTGAAAAACATAGCCAGTATGGAATGATCCAATCCAGCTAGTTTCAGGGTTGTTGACAAAGGGAGGGGAGAGAAAGTGCATACAGAGTGGCTTAGAACAAAAGAAAACCTAGAAAACCAACGTTATCTTCAAAGTAGTCCTCTGTTCATTTATCAAGGCCTTTGTCCTAAATGAAAATTCTCCGTCTTCCCCCGTTTTGTCATCAGCACCCAAGCATCTGCTGTTCGAATTTCCAGGTTGTTGGAGAACACCAGGACTGGTCCAGGAAGCTGGAGCTGGCAGACGTGGGTTAGATAAGTAATCAACCCATGGAGGGTTGATTTAGATAAGTAATGAACCCATGAATATGTGTTGCAGAAAAAGTTGCAAGACTAGTAAGAATCTCAGTTAAGAATAGCATGATTGATGAGTTGAGTTAGAGAATTAGCATGCTATTTATAGTGAAAAATATGCAAGTTGCAGTATGAAATGTCATGTCATGCGTAAAGTAGTGCAGATAAAGGTAGATAAGAGTTGACAGAATCATGAAT
Source organism: Haberlea rhodopensis (assembly GCA_907163345.1). Taxonomy (NCBI): domain Eukaryota; kingdom Viridiplantae; phylum Streptophyta; class Magnoliopsida; order Lamiales; family Gesneriaceae; genus Haberlea; species Haberlea rhodopensis. The sequence goes on from CAJQUN010000164.1 coordinate 1,370,725, forward strand.
ATTTATGATAAACATATAATAGTTAAACACAAGAGGACAATGAAATGTTACTGTTTTCTCCCTAGCCAATGTTGGGAGTAGTCACGGGTGGAATAGGGAGTGTCAGCATTAGGTTGTCGTGGAATGTGGGACCTTTGCTGAGAAGGAAGGTCTTGACCGACTTGATGCTCCAGCTGCAGCAGAGGATTGTTGAGCTGGATTAGTTTCTCGTTGGTTCAAGGGAGCAGGTCTGCTGGGCTCCGGTAGGCGTCTAGTAGTTTGAGGAGCAGCTGGTAGACTGTTACTCAAATCTTGTATTTGTGAAGTGAAGGTCGCCTACATATTAGCCAATTGATCCGATAGTGTTTTCTTGGCATCCTCAATTTTCCTCAAGTGCCAGTGA